>CM023483.1:89447706-89482583 GCA_013339685.2 Hyalomma asiaticum | reverse complement strand
AAAGAAAATCAACCAATAGTGCTATTTTGCACTCCGATTTGGTTGTTCTGATTCGCCTCGATTTTCGGCCACTAACGAGAAAGAAGAAGAAGAAACGAAATAAAAGCGGTACTTCAGGCGCTCACACGCAAGGCCTTGCTTTGAGGCATTTCTCGCCAGGGGAAGGCTTCAAGTCTTTTCTTCAGCAAGACACTCTCGTTGTGAGCCCCTGAATTGTGATATTTCTCTCGCATAAAGATATTCAGATTAAGATGTGCGACAATATCTTTAGAAACATTTCTTTTGCCAATATGCCTGTAAAGAAAGTAGGTAATTACACGTGTGGTTGTACTTTGTTTAGTCAAATAACTTAGGCACCAATAAAAAAGCGGGGGGGGGGGGGGGTAGAGAACAACAACACTGCTTCGTACGCAAGACCGATACAGAGTTAAGAACGACACAATGACACGGTCCCGAAAAAAAATTGGCAAGTCCCACGCGCAGTGGGAATCAAGGAAATGCGAAGCACGCATCAGGAACGTAAAATGGATTTGCATTGTTTTCACGCTGTACCGAGTTTGGCACATATGAAATTAACGAAACTGCCGCAAGAGCATCAAGACTGTGGCATGTAAACAATGCCGATCATACACGCATATCATGATTCTGATGTTATGGCCTGTCACTAATGTTCGTCATGCAGTCATGCTGTGCCATAGTAGTTTTTGTATACATCCCATTAACGAAACGCGTGGCACGTAAATCTTGCCGCTCATGATATGCATGTCGCGATTTTCACATTATGACCTGTCATTTATGATCGTCATGCAGTCTTGTTGTGCCATACCAATTTTCGTATGCATCCCATTAACGAGACGGCAGTATAGCGCCAGGACCGTGACATGTAAATCATGTCGTTCATGACATGCATGTCATGATTTTCATGTTGTGACCTGTCATTTATGATAGTCATGCTGTCATGTTGTGGCATACCAATTTTCGTACACATCCCATCAGCGAAACGGCCAGGAGAGCACTAAGACCGTGGCATGCAAATCATGCCACTCATTACATTAATATCATGATTTTCATGTTATGACCTGCCATTTATGTTCGTCAGGCGGTCATGTTGTGCCATACCAATTTTCGCATACATCCCATTAGCGAAACGGCCAAGAGAGCACCAAGACCGTGGCATATAAATAATGCCTCTCATGGCATGCATATCATGATTTTCATGTTATGATCTGTCATTTATGTTCGTCAGGCAGTCATGTTGTGCCATACCAATTTTCGCATACATCCAATTAGCGAAACGGCCAGGAGAGCACCAAGACCGTGGCATGTAAATCATGCCGCTCATGACATGAATGTCATGGTTTTCATCTTATGACATGTCATTTATGTTCGTCAGGCAGTCATGTTGTGCCATACCAATTTTCGCATACATCCCATTAGCGAAACGGCCAGGAGAGCACCAAGACCGCGGCATGTAAATCATGCCGCTCATGACATGAATGTCATGATTTTCATGTTATGACCCATCATTTATGTTCGTCAGGCAGTCATGTTTGGCCATACCAATTTTCGCATACATCCCATTAGCGAAATGCCCAGGAGAGCAACAAGACTGTGGCATGTAAATCATGCCGCTCATGACATGAATATCATGATTTTCATGTTATGACCTGTCGTTTATGTTCCTCAGGCAGTCATGTTGTGCCATACCAATTTTCGCGTACACCCTATTAGCGAAACGGCCAGGAGAACACTAAGACCGTGGCATGTAAATCATGCCGCTCATGACATGAATATCATGATTTTCATGTTATGACCTGTCATTTATGTTCGTCAGGCAGTCATGTTGTGCCACACTAATTTTCGCATACATCCCTTTAGCGAAACGGCCAGGAGAGCACTAAGACCGTGGAATGTAAATCATGCCGCTCATGACATCAGTGTCATGATTTTCATGTTATGACCTGTCAGTTATGTTCGTCATGTAGTGATGTTGTGGCATACCAATTTTTGTAAACATCCCATTAGCGAAACGGCCAGGAGAGCACGAAATCTTAGGCGGCTAGATAGATAGATAGATAGATAGATAGATAGATAGATAGATAGATAGATAGATAGATAGATAGATAGATAGATAGATAGATAGATGATACGCTCAAAGTCGCCGAAGTTCGCTAAGAAATGCTTCGCATTTAAAAAAAAGGAAAGCTTTGCCCAAGATAGGCATGTGGCCAACATCACACGGAGAATTACACATGTGCGCATGACATAAGGCGTGGATCATTTTTCTTTTTAAACTTCTACTGTATGCAATGTCTAAAGGTCACTTCATTGCTACCATAGCGCTGCTTTTGTCATTGGCATTCCGTATTTGGCTTGTCTCCAAGAGTATCGCAGTAAACTTATTCCCGTCATGTAAACCAGCCCAAATTTATCACCGTATACGTAATTTAGGTGCTGGAACTAATTTGCTAAAGAACTTGCAAGCCAAAATGAAGAAAAACAATTATGGTTTGTTCATTTCTGTAGTGTTCCGTGCAGCAAAGCATCGTTTAACCAGGGAATGTATCGAATATACAAAGGTTCTTTGATCCAATTTGTCAAAACTTTCATTGGTCCCTTTAGGACTTCTCATGTTAAGAAGAAAATTTTACGTTCTCACGTTAAGAATAAAAAGGTGGCCAGCATATTATCGTATCATACCGTACATGAATATGAGACCCACAGGAAAGTACTGCAATTATGCCTTTCAGGCGGGAACTATGGGCTGCCTCTTGTTCCCACAGTAGGTGTCCCTATATGATTGATGTCCTTCTCTATAATAAATTGTTAGGCCGATAAACTAAAAGAAGCGCGAACGCAGAAGCAAATAACGCAAGGCAGTTTATTTTATTTCGGCTCTTTCACTGCGCTTCACATAATATGGACTTGCCAAAAAAAAAGTAAGAAGAAGGAATCGAGCATATTTTCAATTTGTTTGAACTTCTGTACTAAATAGAGGGAGCTTAAAGGTGCGCCCAAAACTGATTAGCGGTAGTCATGAGAGGTCCATCGCTGTAGGAAACCCATCAAAGGAACGAAGTTGAAATCAAAGATATTTTCAACATAAAGAAAGTCCCGCGGGGCTCCTCAAGGGGCTGTGACTTCCCCTCTACTGTTTAATGTGCTACTTAGTTCCATCCCCACCTATGGAGCTATATACACCTACGTATATGCAGATGACATCGCCTTCTTTGCATCAGACAACGACTTACATTCTCTGTATAATCGCTTGCAAGCTTACATGTACGAAATAGACTGGTTAAAAGTAATTCACTTGTCCCTCAATATTGCCAAGAGCTCTATCATAGTATTCCCATTAAATGACTCTGTTAATATAACACTTACTTGCAACCTTCAGAATATTCCACAGTTGGACACGGTGAAATATTTAGGAACAATTTATGATAGTCATCTACTCTGGCGCGGACACATAGATTACATAGCTCAAAAAGGAGTGCGTGCGCTTGGCATCCCGCACAAAATTAGCAACAATCGTTCAGGTATGCGGAGAGACACGCTTATCATGATATATAAGATGTACGTGCGCCCTGTATTAGAACTTGGGTGCGTGCTGTGTTCGGGCGCTCCCAGTTATAAATTGCATCCACTAATTCTTCTGGAAAGGGAGGCTCTTCGTCTATGTCTAGGATTGCCAAAATCAGTTGCCACTAATGCTCTCTACCTAGAAGCTCGGTTGCCTTCGCTCCTGTGCAGATTCCGCTTACTTACCGTTCAGACGTTCTTGAGGATCTACGAATACCCTGTCAAACTCCAATTAGTTTTCATGCATCAGCCTTAATTATTTTTTCAGTCTTACTGGCCTTGATTTCGTACTCCTCACGTAGTCTACGTGCGGGCACTTATTGGCCACCTAGATGTGCGGTTATACGTTTCCCCAGTTGGTGAAAGAGACGACCTTTTATTTATTTATTTATTTATTTATTTATTTATTTATTTATTTATTTATTTATTTATTTATTTATTTATTTGTTTGTTTATTTGTTTATTGGTACTGCAACCCTTTCCGGGGTTTTAGCAGGGTGGGATACAATACATGAAGAAAATGTATCATAATGGCACTCAAAAATATATATATGTATACTGGAAGATGATTACATACACTAAAGACAACAAATTCAGGTTCAATTACATAGCAAAGAATTTTTCAAATGTGTAAATGCAACAAAACAACAGGCAACGGAGATGTAATACACAGAGTATATACGAAAATAACTCATTATGTTTAGCCATCAAGAAAGGACGAAAATGCTGAAAAATAATGTGCTCGAACGATGGTGCTGCTAAGGTTATTCCCATCTGTGACTGTTCGTGGGAAAAAAGAATACTTGAAACAGTCGTTACGAGAACGGAAAGGAGTGATTGTTAGTTCATGCCTTTGGCGCGTTGAATACCCGGATGAGAACGAGATCCATTCACTAACGTTGACATTATAGTGCGCCTTAATTAACTGATATAATAATTTTAATCGTGACGAGCGGTTTCTTTCGGCTAACGGCGTTAGATTAGCGCGAGCTTGCAGCTCACGTACTGACCTGCGTCTGAAATCGTTATAAATGAACTGTATGGCTCTTTTTTGGACATTTTCTAGTTTCAGAATATTACCTTTCGTATAGGGGTCCCATATTACAGCAGCATAGTCTAAGACTGTTAGGACAATGGAATTGTATGCTACTTTTCTTACAGCAGGGGTAGCCAAAGTTAGTGTTCTCCTTAAAAAGAATAATTTCCTGTAAGCATTGGCTGTAACGTAACGAATATGTTTATTCCACCTAAGATCGTTGGATATCCACAGCCCAAGATATTTGTTTTCAGACACCTCAGACAAAATCACACTGTTGAAATTATATGTAAACATTAAGGGCATTTTCTTTCGAGTTATCCGCATAAAAACTGTCTTCTCGAAGTTTATGCACATCTGCCACCGTTTACACCAAGAAGCAACACGCTGAAAATCATTGTTCAATAGTGTCTGATCTGATTGGTCATTAACTTCTGTATAGAGAACACAGTCATCCGCGTACAATTTTATTTTAACAGAGATGTCTTTTACTATGTCATTTATAAATATAAGAAAAAGGAGTGGCCCCAGGACCGATCCTTGCGGGACACCCGATTGCACTGGTAGGTAATTAGATTGGTGGCCTTTAAATGCAACAAACTGATGGCGGTTGTTCAGGTATGCTGAAATCCAATTAACAAGATGAGCATTTCTAAGCAGACAATGTAATTTGAATAATAACTTACTGTGTGATACTTTGTCGAACGCTTTCGAGAAGTCCATAAAAATTGCATCAATTTGTTTAACATTATTTACTGACACGGCAAAGTCATGAATGGTAGCAACTAGCTGTGTACAAGTCGAGTACCCTTTCCGAAATCCATGCTGGCATTCTGTCAAGATGTTATTTGCATGCAAAAATTCTATGATACGTTTATGTATAATGTGCTCTAATATTTTGCAGCTGGTAGACGTTAACGATATCGGTCGATAATTCTTTATACACTCTTTGGCACCGCTTTTATGAAGTGGTATCACTCGTGCTGTCCTCCAGTCATTCGGGAGTTGGCTTTCTTCTAAGGAACGTAAAACCACAATGTGCAAGTATTTCGAAACCCATTCGGCATACCTTTTAAGGAAAGCGTTGGGTATATCGTGTGGGCCTGAACTTTTCTTTTCATCGAGTTCTAAAAGCATGTGGAAGATTCCCTGTTCACTTATTAACACATCAGAAATAGGGGGTAAAGAGTTCTCTAAAACAGGTAACACACCATCATCACAAGTAAAAATGGAGTGGAAATGCTCATTAAATGAGTTAGCAATTTTTTCTTCGTCATCCAAGTGAGTACCATCAACTTCAAATACATCGCATTGGTAATGTTTCGGTGACACCTCCCGCCAAAATTTCTCTGGGGACGCTGTGATGAATTTAGGCAATGATTCTCCATAGTAACGTTCTTTATCAGTAGATAGTTGGATGCGAAGCTTAGATGAAAGAGAGAGAAATTTCTGTCGTTCATTTGGTGAAACACTGCTTGTTTATTTCATTTTATTTTTCAATCTCTTTAGCTGCCTTTTCAATCTCAGCGTCTCCAAAGTAAGTCAGGGATTCTTTTTTCTTTTCTTAACAATAGTTGGTACATATTTTTCAATGCACTCATTAACAATACACTTAAAGCGATCCCACAATTGTTGCACATCTACAACGTTTTCCGAAAAAGAATCTAAGTAAAACGAAAGCGTGTCAATAACGGAAACATCAGCTCTGGAGAAGTTGCGGAAACGGACGGAGCTGCAATTGTCTTTCCACTTCATATTATCTATTGTTAATAACACAGCCTCGTGATCCGATATACCGGGAAACACATCACACGCTGATTGACTACTTAAGGCCCCACTTACAAAGAAAAGATCCAGAATCGATTCAAAATCGCCCTGTTTTCTGGTATATGTATCAACTAATTGCGATAAATTAAAAGAAAAGGCAATGTCAAGCATGGCTTCTCCTAAACTATCGTTATCATTTTTGAGCGACATCGTTGCCCAATCAACGTTTGGCAAGTTAAAATCTCCCGAAAGTATAATACGGTCACTTGGTTTCATATGCTCGTTCATGTATAGCTTTAAAGAATCCAAAACGTCAACACCAGAACTAGGGGGTCTGTACAGAGCAGCTATAATATATCTAACATTTTCATGGTAGACCTTGCAAAAAATGCATTCAACATCTACTAAATCAGGCATTTTTACCAGCATAATGCCCTACTTGAAGAGGATGGCTACACCGCCACCCCTGTCCCTTCTGAATGCGCCATACCCAAGCGGAATGAACTCGCTGTCAAATATGTCGTCACTTAACCATGTTTCTGTCAGGACAACGATATCTGGGTTGTACGACAAAAGAATTCCCTCTAACTCCGTACGTTTTTTTATCACGCTCCTACAATTTACGTTAAGTATTCCTAAAGGGCCGCGCTTGGGTTCAGACCGTCAGTTTCGAGGACCTGGGCCCGTATTCACAAAAAGAACTTACGACAAAAATGTTCGTAAGAGACAATTTCAGCCAATCCTGACGCTGGACATATCATTAGCGAAGCCCGCTGGCCAATGGTAAAAAGCACTTACGAAAGAGAAGTTTTGTGAATTCGGCCCCAGATCTCTGTAGCTTATAACGGGATTTCTTTTCCGGCATCCCAACCAAACAAAGTCCCGTCAATGCTGAACTTATCGTAAACCAGCTTTACTTACATGTTTTTTTGCCTTTCCTCCTGAGCACTCTCCCATAAAAGCCTCCGTGTGTCCCGTACTCGCCTAGAAAGTCTTCAGAGAGTGACAATTCACTACCTTTAAGTTTATGCGAAGCTCCAAGCAGGGCGCTCTTTTCTCGGTAATCAAGAAATTTAAGAACCACTGGACGGGTTTTATTTTCGCTTTTTCTTCCAAGCCTGTGGCACCTTTCAATGCCGATTACGTTGATGCCCAGTTTTTCATTAAATACTTCGTCTTTTACTTTGCGTTCTAAGTCTTTTGTTGTCTCGACTCTAGCTTCATGTAAGCCATAAATTATTAGGTTATTTCTCCTGCTTCTGTTTTCTAAGTCATGAACACGCTCAGTAACTTTAGCGAATTGTTCCTCGAAGTTTGTTATCTATGATTCGATGCTACCTACCTTAGAGCTCGGCATACTTATATTACCCAATCGTTGCTCGATGTCATCAGTTCTTTTTGTTAACATGGATAGGTTCTTTTGCATTTCATTTTGCGTTCTCTGTATGTCCTGTATAGTTGCAAGGATTTTACTTTGCCCATTCAGAAGTTCTTGCAAGAGGTCTTTCTCTGATGGCCCTGGATTTTCTTCTACGTCCCCGCAAACCAAAAGATCTCTGATTAATGGACTAACTATGCTAGACAAAAAATAATTGACACACAGTGGGCAGGGCAGTAGCAGCAAAAACCGGTTATCTGACCGATAACCACGAGCTGGCATGTATCTACTAACCTGTAGCATGAAGCAAAAAGGACTGCTCAGCGTGGTGCCGGGTTTGCTGCCGCCTCGCCCACTGGTGAAGAATACTTCGTCGGGTGCTTTTGTAGTTGTCCGATGAGGCATGTGACTTGACGTCACTGCTGATGAGCTGATATCCCGACACGTGGCGCGTGGAACACTCTGTGGGTCCGTGATGCCGCATTCACCAAGTGTCGATGAATGCCCGCCAGCGTCGTGGTCTAGACCCACCAACGTTGTCGAAGCAGCGCAGGCGCTAGTTGAAGCTTGGTTTCCGAGAATCACCACCGCAACCGCCAATCGTACGTTCCCGTCCAATTATCCTGGCAGGTTACTTAAGCAAAACACTCACACAAGCAAACACACTACTTCCTCGCTAACGTTAGAGATGGCTTTGACACTGCGCCGACTGGACTCGGACACAGCAATAGTTACACAAGAAAGACCCAGAGTTGGCATAACCATACATGATCCAGCGCAGCGTTGGGATCCTACATGACTGCGCCACGTACGCTCCCTAACGCATTTCATAACATATATCCGAACAACGCTAGACATCTGTCGCAGAATATATTACACGGCTTATTACAAAATCGTTTAGATGACCTGCACATCAAATATGTCATTGCTACAGATGCTTCACAAATAGACGAAAAATCTGGAATTGGCATGTTTTCTGAAAGTTTTAATTCGACATTTTTACTAAGACTTCCAGATTTCCTTATCAGTATATTTTGCAGAATTTCTGGCTGTTGTTATGGCCCTACGAAAATTAAGTTCAGCTATCTCATCAGTCGTAATTGTCACAGATTCATTTTGTCTATGTACAGCCCTCACTGCTGACAGTGATTCTCGCATCTTACGTACTTTTCATTCCCTTGTACCTAGTCATCTAACGGTAATTCGATTGGTATGGGTGCCAGGTCAGAAAGGAATTATAATGAACGAAATGGCGGACAGCTTGGCGAGGGCGTCTCTTAGTGGTACAATTGTCCCAATACTTCCGGCATCAGCGCTCAGAACTGCTGCAAGATTTAGGAGAAGGGCGGCAAGGCAAGAATCTAGTAATTCCTTATTAACTAATCTAAATGACTATCGACACCTCTTATTCCCTTGGAATAGAAATGCATTCCTCTCCAGAAAACTAGAAGTTATCTTTACGCAATTACGTAGTCGCATTCCAAAACTAAACTTTTCTATGCACAGAGCTGGTCTGGCCCCATCGCCTCTGTGTCCGTATTGCGGCGAAGATGAATCTATCGAACATTATTTCTTCAAATGCACTCGGTTATCCTCATTAAGAAAACACACATTAGAAGATTCTTTTCATAGGGTTGGGTTGCAGTTCACCGTGTCTAATGTTCTGTCTTTGGGAGCCTCCTCATTAGGTCATTGCCACGGGGATGTGTGCTCTACTGTTTCAAAATTCATAATGGACTCAGGCCGGTTCTTTTCAGAAATTCGCGCACTTCACCGTTAATTTCATCTTGATTATTCGATTCCGATTGGTATTCTATAGTACCTCAGGCTTAACTATTTTAACTTCTGACATCTTGGCCAATCGCCCCGGGTGGGTATGTGCCAGATTATAGGAAACAACAACATAAAGAGACCAAGCTTAAGTGCCCACAACAGTGGAGCCGCACTGTGATGGTTTAAACTGATAATTACCCCTAGAGCAACAAGAAGGTTATTCACACTGTATTAAAGAAACCCAAGCTAATTCTGTGCCAGATAAACAAGAGACACTTCATTTATTATAACACAAATTCGAACCACGCTAACAGCACCAGTTCCACGCCTGTGCAATATGTGCCAACAGCGGGGCAATATGTGTCGCTTCGTCTTTGTCCCTAACTGTAGCTCTATCTGCTACAACATGCTTAATCACCAACAAACACTCTCATACATGCTACAAAAAATTTCGCCCAGAAATCTCACGAAAGTTTAGCCCAACCGAGATATTGCAGTTGGGACCACTACCTTCACTGCTTACACAGTTCCGGCGCCTTAGAGTGAACGTCCCCATTAATTTTGTTTATTTCTAAAGCTATCAAGGCGTTTCTTTATATAAATTATACTAATGTGGCCTAATCCTTAGGGCCAACATTAGTATCACGTCGCCCGGCTGACTCCTCAACTTAACCAGCACATGCAGGTCCCCTGCTACTGTAGCCTACCAAGTGCGCATCATTATTGACAAGCTTTGACTAGTTTATCGATTGCTGTATCAGGAAGCACGTCAGGTATGGAAGGCGACCGTGACTCAACACACAGGACTTGCATTGTTGCGCAAATATTAAAAGAGAGTTCCCTTTGGTGCAGTGTCTTCCATGATTTATGATGGAAAGGCTCATACATGTTGCAAATTTTACTGCGACACAGTAACGCCCGCACGTACAGGCCTAAACCATTAAGGTGCGCGCGCATCTATTTTCCACGCAAAAACTCCCGGCTGTGTTTGCCCGTGCTCCGTAGCCGCAAAGATAATCATCTATCCGCGATAGTGCCCTTCCCAGAAAACGGCTGATCGAGATTGTTTACGGTTTGCATGCGGTAAGTAGTTTGCCTTTCGAAGCATTTTCAATGGTTTCTTGTTTTACTGCCGCGAAGCTTGCGCGGTAACATATACAAGCTCAAAATGGGCTAGCAGAGTAAAAAAAAAAAAAAAAGAATACGAGGACATGGCACGAGGAGATGATTGATTGCTACTCAACCGGGAATGTGTTCGTGGAGGTAGGCAAACCTTGAGGCCCGTGGTAAACTTTAGAGCTCCTCGAGATATGAAGCTGCACTACAGAGCCGCAGTTATATGTGGTTGTACACTCTATCATCCTTCGGAAAAGGATTTCTTATTCGGGTTTGTAGATATTTTACGTCTTGATGATGTCCTGCGAACTCTTATTGAGCAGTACTTTAAGTGATAGTGAGCTTGTGCTTCATTTATTCAGTTTTCAATCTACTTTACGTAATGTACATTGATATACAGATGGCGTGCTGCCCGCAAACATGCGGAAGGTGAAACACATTAAGTGGGCAGGAGAATGCAGGGAAGCTCAGACGCGATGACGCAACAGAAGGGTGCCCGAGGGGCCGGCGCAGGCTACAGAAGACACGTGCTTTGCGACGCCATGGCGGTGCTCCGCAGGTTTGCGCGCATTCGTGTGACGGTCAAGGTCCATCGATGTCATGAACATGCAAAAGCTAGATTTCATTCCCTCGTATGATCGCTGCAGCATGGTGATCACCTGGCGCGATATCCATTTATTCCGTGAAACATTCTGAAATATTGTGCCCGAACAGGTGCAGGAACCGCCTGGATGTTCGGGTTTACAGTGTTTCCCACACATAGTTTATCGCACAGATATGCAAGCAAAATATGCCGTTTACTCTGACAGTAGTCTGCGGTGGTTTCTGCTGCCATTTCCGAAATAAACGCATAAAGTTATAAATATAAGTAAACATATAAAGGCTTTGCCAATTTTCACACTTCTGTCTCAGGGAATGCCTCTTCAAAAAGATTTCAAATCATTCTTCTGTTTTGATTGAAGTGGAATCTTGAATATTTTTTGTTATTGATCCTGAAAATTTTACGCATACTTACTTTTGCGCCTAGCTGCGTTATCGTTGTGGCTGCTGTGTATAGATGATAACAATGGTTGTGCAAACACTGTATGTCTGTGTGCCTGTGAGCCCGGGTAACGCACATTCGCCATTACGTGTACACCTATTGAATTGCTTCAACGACGCATTTGTCTACACCAAATGCTCCGGAAAACTCACATGTGCCGGATCCAAGACGGCTTGTTTAGATAGACGCAATGGCTCTGAACAGCACCAGCAAAATTAAACTGAACTCGTAGGTAGGTGCACGTGTAAACGTGTAGGCGCAGGTTTGAGCAGCATATTTGGCGCAGCAGACGTGATTAGTCCAAACAGAGGTATACATAACATTCTACTAGAATATTTAACTTTCTAAAGATTAGCAGAAAGGAGATGTGCCAAAGTCTGCAAGCTTTAGCGCACCTTTCACATTCGAACATAGTACGTGGAACGACGGCCTGTTCGTAATGAATTACCTTGATTAAAGAGATATGATCATATTGTTAAAGGGACAACGTGCATCTCTCCCATTCGAGAAAATTCCTCGAGCTTTTGCTCTGTAGCGCTGTCAGCGCGTCGCCAGATCTGGAGAGGTGTGTTTTTGCCCGAGGTCAATGATTGCTACATACCGTTCCTCTTTCTGTGTCTTCGACAGTGCAATTGGCCTCCTTGGTATTTGCCTAACCTCATACAGATCCCCCATTTCACTGTGCCTTGAAACCAGTGTGGACTTATTTGTCTCCAACTCTCCCTGATTGGCCAGAGCAGCCTAGTAGATATCTGCTGACATCTACGCTCGACGACGTAACTTATCGGACGCCGATAACATCCAAGGAAGTACATTCTTCTGAGAGAAGAAAAGGGCAGGACATAACCGAGTTTCACCCGACCCTCTGACTTCCTGAGGACTGCCCTCCTACTCAAGCCCTCGAGGAACTAGAAGTAAAATTGACAGGTGGGGAGAGGTGAAGAGAAGCGGGGGGTAGGCGAAGAAGCCCGTGGCCTTATAGTTTTTCGTTTTTTTGTGTTTTTTTTTTTTTACATCTAGGAGGCACTCTACACGTAGCTTCCTGGTTCACAGAGTCGTTTGTAACCGTATTGAGGCCCCTCTCTTTTATCCAATGGCGCATCATGATTCAGTTTCGAAACGCCGGGTGATGTTGATGACTTTAGCGGAAATGTTACCACCGTAATGGCACTGCGTAAAAACAAGGCTGTCGTTATATATAGACGACAAGGCAGAGCTGTCGATCGTTGCCTCCTCGTCGAGCTGTAGCCCCTCGTCGCAATGCAGGCAGGCATCCATTTGTACGTGCCTCGAATTCTTCGGCGTGAGAGTCAGAGATACGAAAATCTCATTCAATGCTTGCTTTTTTTATTTCCTTCCTGCTCCTACTGCACCGCCTACATTGAATCTCTCCCTCTCTCTCTGTGTGTGTGTTTGTGTGTGTGTGTGTGTGTGTTTCTTGCATTCCCTCCTCCTGCTGCCCTGAGGCACGTGACGGTTTTCCTTGCTACTGGACCTCTACCGCTGTGACGTTTTTGCCCAGATCTCGTCAGGGCTGCATAGTAGGTCTCGAATATGTATTTTGATGAAATTCAGCTGGCGTCCACGTTTCGCAACGTTGTTAGCCTCCCGTTGCACCATTTCCGTGTTGTCAATGCAATGGATCTCCCAGAGAACACAAATTCAATTTTCCTTGATACGATGATCTCTACGACGATACACTTTTCTTTTTCTTATTTACTAGTGTAGTGCTCAGCCAACACTCAGTAACATGTTCAGGCTGGCTAGAAGACATTTTCTACTTAGTACACTCCTTTCGACTACAGATTTAGTAACTCATTGTTAGTCAGTTATCTCAACTAACACTATAGTGTTGGTTGAGATGACTCTTTGTGGAGTTAGTTGAGGTAACTCGACACGTTAATGCATAGCGTCGCGCCACGAGAGCATGCGCGTTCTCATTGCGTCCAAGCAGCTCCTAGAATAGCATAAGCATGCATAGCGTATAGTATAGCAAAGGGGTGGGACGGCGTCAGGCCGAGGCCACGCGTGGCCCCTCTGCCACCGTCTCTGGTTCGACGCGAACGTCCTTACGCTGAGCTCGGTGCGAAACTTCGAGGAGCGTTCGCTTCTAGAAGCCTCGGTCCATGATGATATGCGGGTGTGTCGGATACGAACCCGGTAAAGCCAACCTGCCCATAAGCTTCGCTAGCCTTGCGCCACTAGCGCGAGCTTCACTAACCTTTTTCGAGGTCGCCTTCGCATGAAATATTTAATGCGCTCGCATTAAATAAGAATAGTAAGCTGTCATTGCGCCGTAATCTGGAGTGTTTATACCTTGTGCACGTTTTGTTGGTTCGATATAATTAGTGGATGAAAATAAAAACCTAAAGCTCGCATATTCATTTTAAGCGTAAACTTCTGCGACGCTCACAATGGGCAAGGAAAAGACCACACGGGAGATGTTGACGGGATCATGACCTGCGGTACAGCATTATAAAATAATCCGATCGCTCTTCCGATCACAAGGCGGGGGGGGGACTTATAGTGGCAGCTGTTCTGATTATGGATCAGGTTTCGGATTTGTCTAACCTCGGGGCAATGCAAAACCTACGGCCATGCCTATGGAACTGTTGTACATGTCCAGGTGATGTGAAATCACCGAGGTTAGTGACAGGCATGCCTGATGGACGAGCGGGAGGTTTTCTTTTCTGCTTTTATTTTCCATTTCTATCTTGTCCATTATAGCCCACTTCACTCCTCCGGGTGTAGGGTAGCCAACCGAATACGTGCTTGGATAACATCGCTCCCTTGCCTTTTTGTTTCTATACATGTCTCCCTTTTACATTTGCGTTGTTTCAAACCAATGACAACATTTTTTTTTCATTTGCGCTATTGCTTTCTCCTCTTTTTTTTCATTTAGCTTTCACTCACACGCTTGAAGAGCCCATCGGTTCTTTTAACATCTCTCGTTCTCACACACCCGGGCTTGGGAATCGGCATTGACTGCACAGTTAACTTAATTAGCCAGAACACGAGTGCAGTACCAACAGCGTCAGGTACTCCGCAAGAAGCGTCCCTCATGGCTTTCTCTTCATTAGTGATGGCGATCGCATTTCTGTCGTTACCTGAGGTCCACAGAGGTACTTTCATACGTGCGTTTTATTTCGATACCGCCGGCCGGAAGAGAAAAAAAGTCTGAACGCACTTATAAGACCAGTACACTTCCGGACTGTGCCGACGGTGGAGTAAAAGCGCTGCGTCATGCATATTCGCGTATTTTTCTGGGTTCTCTCGGTCTCCGTTAGCGGAAACCGAAACGCTCCGCATCCACACGCTACCCTTTCCGTGCTGTTTCCAGTGCACTAACCACCAGCGTACGCGCGTGCGTGCGAGCCAGTATTCCTGTACTTGGGAAACAGTGCCGCTCTGTTCCAGAGGCACCGATCGATGTGCATCCCCGACAGGGTTTTTCGAGGGAACTGTGTCGCGCTGACCACGACGGCTTACACGCAGTGCATGCGAACACATGGCAACAAACCCCCGCGACTCTCTGCCCCGCGGCTTTGGTCGTTCGCGCCGATTTCCGAGCTCGGGGTGCGTGGGTTTCCGACCGGATGTTCGGAGTGGGTGGATCGACTTCGGCACTACTTATGGATCGATTTGTGCTCCGCGATAAAGCTCCAGTTTTTTGTTTATTTTATTGGTCTGTTCGGAACAACGCTCTGTGCCTTTCTGCACTGGCACGGAAAAAGGACCAGATTTGCACACACATAGCGGAAAGTGAGGAAATAATTCCGCAGAAAGGACACGCAAAGGAAATGTCGTACGAACAAGTGCTTCGCTAGTCATCTTTCTTGTGGTTTACCTGCGCTGTTCTCCAATTTACAATATGTGCCACGGTCGCCAAGTGTGCACTGCTTGAAAAATAATCGCGTGAGAGATTTCTTTGAATGACAAAGCAGAATAATATTTTCCTGCCTCGCATGTCTGAACAACAACTTGCTATCTCTTATACCCTGGTGAAAACAATATAATAATTCAAATAAGGAGTTCTTGAGTTCCACCAGGACAAGCAAGTAGAGCATTTATTTTATACCTTGGTACCCCTCGTGGCGGCATTGCGTGCTTTGCGAGAGATGCCCGGACACTGTGCTCTCTTCTATCTGCTGATTTAAACAAAAGTGTAATAAAGCACCTTATTATTGAGGGCCTTAACAAAGACAATATCTGACGACAATGTCGCATACGAGGCCCTTAAGTCACGCTGACTTCTATATGTGTAGCGACGTGGTGACAGCAACTTCACCAGTGATGTGTAACATTTGACTTCTTTTAGAAACATAACATGTATAACGCTGCCATATTCTATAAACACTCTCAAAATAAAGGAAAAGGAGGACAGAGTGGAAAACCTTCGTGCCCTTATTGCAAGCAAGGGTCCGACATTTTTTTCTTGAGGTCGACTGTAAAGAGTGCTTCTTTGCATAGTGAGTGTTTATGCGGAGAAGCATCACTGTGGTTCGCTGCTTATGCCGTGATTTTGGGTGCACTTCGCAAATGTGTGCAGCCCCAGTTGAACAGCTGAATCTTACGTGTTCATAATGCTTTATTAAGCATAAGTCCTCGTATCTGCCGCTATCGGCGTCCTCCAAGTGTTGGCAGGTTTTCTTTTCTGAGTCAATGAACGCGAGGCAAACATGACGCTTTCTAGAAGGTGACCACAATAACGATAACCAAACACAAAATAACGAAAGTCAGACATGTTATGGCAACTAAAAATTAGTATCATTGGAATTTCGAAATTAGGCGGAATCACTCGAAGTACGAGGAACAACAACGCGTTTTGCATATGTTTTTGCACATTTGTGCTGTCTTTTTCTTAAACTGTCCAAGCTTGGCATTTGGAGTATTGTTAGTAAACTGACAAGTGCATGTCGAGCTACGCAACATTTGCACGCAAAACGAATTTTCTTAAATAAAAGTTAGACTACGCCTAGTACACTCGTTAATTTATTAATGTTCAATGAGTAGAATTAATGACAGATTGATCTTTTAAGAGATTTAAGACCTTACGGTTATTTGGCCAAAAATAAGAATAATGAGATCAGAAAGCATTTCGGCGAAAACGCAAGAAAGCCAGACGATAGCAGCAGTACCACTGGCTAAAATTAAACGCAATCTTATCATCATCGTCAGCCTGTCTACGCCCACTGCAGGGCAAAGGCCTTTCCCATGGATCTCGAGTTATCCCTGTCCTGTGCTAACTGGGCCCAATTTATCCCCGCAAACTTCCTGATCTCATCTGCCCACCTAACTTTCTGCCGCCCCCTGCCACGCTTGCCTTTTCTAGGAATCCACTCTGTTACCCTTAATGACAAACTTGTCTTGCCTTCGCAATACATGGCCTGCTCATGCCCATTTCTTCTTCTTAATTTCTATTAATATGCCCCTAACACGCCTTTGTTCTCTAACCAACTCCGCTCTCTTCCTGTCCCTTAAAGGGTCCCTGAAACGTTTTTTTGACAATGCGTCACTGATTAGGCAACACAATTATGAAATCATTCATGCCATAAATAAAGCGAAGCACCATGCGCTAAGGCAGCTATGAGCTTATTTCTGTCGCTTTCCTCCTTACCACTTCTATTCCTCCTCAACTCGATCAGCTGCGGAGTGCGCGCTAGCGACGAGTGCGCCTTCTGCGTCAGCTGCCCTGCCGAGCCCTCCGCAGCGACATAGCGCCTCGATATCTTTACTGAGGCCGCCGGCCTGGGCAGTGCTTGACTCTGTAATAGAGCGCCGGCGACTCGTGCGTACGCCGCCAGATGCCGCGACGATACTGTTGGCTGAAACGAAGGAGCACATTGTAGGAGCACGTTGTGCGCAGTTTGGTTGGGAAAATTATGTGCACATCACTTGTTAGGGGCCAATCAGCGGCCTTCCATCCATCGTTCGATAGGCGGGGGCGTTTGAAAACGCATTTCGGCTAGCCGCTGCGATCTCTTGCGATGCGCGCGTTCAAAGCCTTATCGTAAATTACACATTTTACGCAGCTGCTGCTCGAACACCGCCCTCATCGCTCATCGGCCCACAAGGCACTAAAAGCACTTTTGCGCTTTTTGAAGATGACTGGTTTGCGCGAACGCCTTTGACAGTTGGACTTGTCCTACAACGTCTATTTCATTAATCCCCTTCCTTCTCTCTCTCCCATCTTTCTCTTCCCCCTTCCCAGTCCCCCAGTGTAGGGTAGCCAGCCGGACGTCTTTCTGGTTAACATCCCTGCCTTTCTGTGTTCCCTTCCTTCCTTCCTTTCTTACGCAAAGCGCTGAAATCTGTCCTCTAATGATCCTAATGATTCGCTCTAACGGATCACCGTGTTTTCACAAAATCGCCAAAACCGTTTCAGGGTCCCTTTAAGGCTACGCTTACCATTTTTCGTTCTATAGCCCGCTGCGTCGTCCTCAATTTAAGCTGGACCCTCTCAGTTAGCCTCCAACGCAATATAAAGACAGCCAATGTCGTTGCACGATAAAACGTCATTACGTTCCAAGCCACGACGCAATAGAACAAAGGTATTGCTTAGGTAAACAAACAGTGCGGAAATCGCTCAGCTTCTCCTATTTCGTTCGTATGTCAACTTTCTATGTGCTTACCTCTGTTATGCTCTTCACGCAACTGCCACGCGAAGAACTACTAAATTGGCTATCATTTAGAACGTTAATTATAATGAGCATTTTTGTAAAGCTGGTTAGTGCTGTTGTCCAATTAATGCATAAGGGATATTATAGAAATAACTTCAGCAATGATATGTGCGTAGGCAGTGCTCCATTAAAAACAAGATACAACACATTACGCAATTCCTTGAAGTTACGTAAAATAAACGGGTTATTGGATGTTCTTGTCAAATTCGTGATGTGCGATACATATAGTATCTTCCTGGGATAATAAATTCAGCAAAAAAACCCTGCACTTGCCATTTTGAGTGGCAAGTTTGCGGGCAGCCGAAGACCGCACCTAGACGAGCTCTTGAAAGGATTTGAGCCCTTCACCAATTTTCGCCATTTATTACAATCGGAAATTGATAAAACCATCATGCTGTTTGATGTCCATACCACAGTCTACCTTTGTTTGCGGACATCTTTACTTGCTACTAAAAATTGATGTTGCCACTCTGAAAGCAACAAAAAAAAATGCTTTCCGGGCAACTTTGTTGCAATTTGCCGTGTGTTTACCTTCTGCCTGTCTTCCCGTCATTCCACACGAACCAAGAAATATTTGGCAGCCCTCATAAGAACGTGAGATTGCCGCGAGGCGTTGCTGTTGCCGTGTTTTTGTACGACCATTTTTAGCAGCCTCCCACATCACCGTCCGTTCCTCGGCGTGCCCTCAGCCATCCCACTTTCCGGTGCCGACAGTAAGCAATAATCTCGTGGGCAAGGCCAATCTGACCTCGTATTTGCGGTTACTGGGGCCATCGTTACTTTTCCTACTCTCATCTGGCATGCTTCGTAGGCAATATTGTTGTTATTGCTTTTTTTATCGCGTCTTCTCTTAGTTCCTGCCTCTGCGCCAATTTTCTAGTTCCGCGTACACCTTCCTTCCCTTTATATGTCAGTGTATTTACCATTAGCGTGGGAACTTGGATGTGGCAATTTTTTACGGGCAGCTAGATATTTTCATCAAGACTAAAGCTGCCTTGTCGGCCTTAACGTCTTGCTGCATGCAGTGTCACTGCAGACAGCTATGCATTGTGGCCTGTGAATAGCAGCCTAAGGCTCTATCAAACAATAATCGAACAGTCTCAAAAGCATCTCGTTATTATTAAAGTGCACAGCCGGTGTAACTTCGAACACTCCCTGCGCGAAAATAATGGCAATAAGGCACTTCACATGTCTAGATTGACGTAAATATTACCTCTTTCTTAGCGAGGTATTACGTTTTAGTCTATAAATTATTATTCATCATTGTAAAAACATTCTTACTCATTGGGTATGTCAGTTCTGGTTTGATGTTGCATTTTCAGTAGTGAACAAGGTACTAGCCGCACAAGCTCTATAGGTGCAATTATTATGTGCGTATTTTTAAACTGCTTGAATGAACTTTGCTCTTTGCTTAGACTTTGGCTTTTCGTACCATATTTGTAAACAGTCTTTGAATGATGAAAAACGATATTGCCCATTACAGAAAGAGCGAAGTTTAAAACGTAGTATTCGTAATTAACGGAAACAGCGCGAATTCATAAGGGCAAAACCATTGAAAACAACAAAGACTGAGCTTGACAGCGTAGTTTTCGTTGAACCAGTACCCACTTTGGGAAGTCTCACTGTTCATCCGGAATTATGCAAAATCGACTAGCCTAAGGATTGAGGCCACTGGTAACCATATTGACACGTGCGAGTGTGTTCGTTTGTTTAAAAGAGAACGCCGTTATCAGCTTCCCGCGAATCGCGCGCTTGCTGTGATTGTTTGTGGGAGCGCCGTTATCACTTTCTGTTACACGCAACGCAGGCCGCGTTTATCTTGCATGTCACGCTCGAATACAGGAGAATGTGAAGAAAGTCAACCTGGTAAACTGACGCGCATAAGTGTAGCATGGCTTGATATGACCTCATCGTTGGCAAAAAGGTAAACTAGAGCTCTGAAACAAGAAAAGAATAGATGCGTTGGAGAGGAGGTGCAATAGTAACTTCAACGAGGACAGGGTAATGGTCATAAAGTAAGCGAGCTTGCGCTGGGCGTGGACGCGGAGGACGGCTCTACGTGTCAGCAGACGTCTTACGGTACACTTATGGAAAACGGTTTGCTTCACATTTGAAGAGGAGCGTAAAGATCCCTAGCTACACCCCACCACGGCGGTGGTCTAGTGGTTATGGCACTCGACTGCAGATCCGAAGGTCGCGGAATCGAATCCCGGCCGCGGCGGCTGCATTTCGATGGGGGCGAAATGTTGAGGCCCGTGTGCTGTGCGATGTCAGCGCACGCTAAGGAACCTCAGGTGGTCGAAATTTCCGGAGGCCTCCACTACGGCGTCTCTCATAATCACAGCTGGTTTTTGGACGTTAAACCCCACATATCAATCAATCCCTAACTAGTCTCATGAGTTTTGAAGGGTCATTACTTACGCTTGCAGACACCACAGACGCTTCACCGTGGTCCATAACGGGACAGCCACTGCAGCAGGTATCCACGGCAGATTTCGTAGCGTCTTGCGTCCATCGATTGTCCGGGGAGCGTTGCGGCAATACGGGGTCGATTTCAGCAGAGCGTCTGGGCTTCAGCGACCGACAGCTGCATTTCAAAGTGGCTATAGAGGCGGAAGTACATGGTATAGTACTGCTTCTTGAGTTCTCATGAACATCACACGCTTATGGTCGCGTGGACTGAAACGGTTAGGCATTAAGGAGAACAGCCTCAATTACGTTAACGCGCATGCAGTGGGGCACGCTTTACGCGTTCTTTTACAGTCTTTCCAATAAAACGAAGATGTCAGTACTATCCACTACGTACAACAGAGAGATTATTTCCTTAAACTGAAGAGAAAGTGAATCATATCATACTGTCACTCCTGCATTACTGTCATAAGGGCGCGAGCTCAGCCACTAAGAAGAGCAATAGAGACATTTCCTGGCGCTGTCATAAAAGCGGGGTTCTGGCACGAGGTTCTGCACCATAAAGAAAAATAAGGTATGCGGAAATCGGATTATTATTATTATTATTATTATTATTATTATTATTATTATTATTATTATTATTATTATTATTATTATTGTCTTTTACGTAGAGCTCATCCGTAAAGAAAACGGCTGCGCTATTGTCAAAGCAGATTTATGAAATAACCATGTTGTCTAAAACACTAAATCACCTGCCTGGCCTACAGTGCGCCGCCTCCAACTACTGCATGTATCCGAATGGCTTCTCTTTATAAGCGACAAGATTCATTCCGAATCGTTGACTTTACGAGGAAACTCAGTGTACTTGACCCTTGAACAAACACCCTATTTAACGCACAGGTAAAAGGTGCGCGCAAGGCTGCCTTGTTTCAAGACTCACTCTCCTACCGATGTTTAACAGCATCCAAAACGCCGTATGGTACCACAGCACCAGGACTTTTCGCGAGACAACACGGCGACGGCGACGACCAAAGCTCACCTACAATCACCGCCTCCAAGATACGCCATGCGTTGAAGTACTTCCCTATAGAGTATCACAACATGGTTCGAATGTTGAATAGCGCAGGGCCATCGCTCGAGTTGAAGTAACACCCCGCCTTTCCCCAACACCGTCTAGGTTTGTCAAGAACATCTTGTCATTCTCTCGTAGAAACTTTTGACTACGTTTATCTAGAGGAGGCGTGACAATTGGTAGTCTCGATGTCTTCATCACTGCGGATTTTGTTCCTTCGAAAACTATGAACGGCGACATCTACTGTGATATCGCGGAAAGGATCGTGAAAGAAACGTCACCCTCCCGAGATTGCGTAATAACAACAGTGATGTTTGCCCGGTTTACTTATTTCGGGAATAGTGGAAATGAATGGGATGCGGGCGTGGGCAGTACATGTAATGAAAAATCGAGATAACGGATGTTGATTACGCTGGTGGATTTCCATAGAAGACCAGCGCGGCAGTAAGTAGCGGAAAGTTAGGTGGGCGGTTGAGATTAGTAAATCCGTGGGAGTAGCGTGGGCGCAGTTAGCGCAGGGCCGCGATAATTAGCGAAGTATTGGCGAGGCCTGTGCACCGCAGTGGGCGTAGGCAGGCAGATGGTGTTTGTATTTACTATATGTCCACCGAAACTGTAGACTTATATTAGGTGCTGAACGTTATAGACGCTATATTGAAATGTTGCCTTTTGGAGGATTAATAAAGACCCTTGGCTCGGGCCCACAGCGTTAAGTTATAAAATGTTTCAAACAACACAGCAGGCCGAGGAAGCTACCGGGAGACACGGCCTATCCGTTGCCGCATTACGGTGAGCTAGTGGTTATGGCACTCGGCTACTGATTCGAAGGTCGCGGGATCGTGTCCCGGCCGCGATTGCGGCATTTCGATGGAGCCGAGATGTTGAAGCCCGTGTAGTGTGCGATGTCAGTGCACGTCAAGAACCCTGGGAACCGTCAAGAACCGGAGCCCTCCACTACGGCGTCCCTCATAATTATACCGTGGTATTGGGACGCAAACCCTAACCGTGGGAATCTATGCGCTGCCTCCTAGGTGGAAGCCCGTCCAAGCACTCTGCAGGAGATCAGTAAATTTGTTCGCTCTATCTCGTGCACACATCGCATGCATAAAGTAGAGACAAGACGGTCAATGGTACGTCATATTTCGATTGCACTGCTTAATTTCCACGTTCCGTGATAAGAGTTTGCCTAGAGGGTATTTGCACTAGTGGGAACGCGGGAGTTTGTGTCTCTGTTGTGCCGATTGGTGAATTGGGATTTCGCGAACTTATCCATCACTGGGAGAAAAAGGTTATGAGATCCCTTGTCAATGGATACCGGATCATTGGGGTGACGGCGAAAGAGCCGCATGTAAGGCAGCTCGGGCGTCAAACCATAAGAACCGCTGTGTTCCCATTACGCTTTCAAGTACCGTCGCTTCCAGAACCGCGCATTCTTGCACGTACGCTCTAATTGGGTGAGTGGAATACAGCCCACACAAGGCGCACCAGACTGCACAGACTAAACCCTTCGCGGCAACTCGGGCCTCTTGCCGGACCGCACCGACGCGAAGCGTCGCTTCAGTGTCGGTTGCGGTTTGGGAGTGACCTTCAGAAACGCCTGTTCTGCATTAATTGGAATGGCTGACAGTGCTGCGTGTGATACCGGCGAATGCGAGGAGACAAATGAGCACTTATTTTGCCGACGTCTTCGATATTAAGCACAAGGGCAACCAACTTATTCTAGAAACTAAATGATCGTCCTCCTCGTACTCTGAGGGAACAGATAATCTTAGAGCATCCTTACCACTGACCAAAAGCTCAAAAGGAAATGGAGGTACTTTTGTGCTTTCTGAAAATGTTGGCTTTAAACAAGTGCCTTTAACGCTGTGGTACTACACGGCCACGTTTTAATATTCCCCCTCCATCGTTCTCTCTCTTCTTTTCGCCGCCTTTTCCCTTCCCCCAGCGTAGGGTAGCCAAACCGGTTTTTTGACTGGTTAGCATCGCTGCTTTCCCTTATCTCTTTCTCTCTCTCTCGCCTTCCCCCTGTCGATTCGGCTTACTTCTCGGTGAAACTGTTGACGGCCGAAGAGGAAAGCCCCAGCATCGGTCCTAATGCCGTTCAAATAGCTACTAACAAGGCAGGAACAGTTGACGCGGCAGCAAAAGAGAGTATAAATACTTATGACGTTTTAGACGCAATAAGTAGACACACCGAAAGGATTGTTTCAACCACTGAAGTGCACTTTTTGTTGCTTTCTTCGCCTTTTTTTTTAAGAGTATAGCTTCAACGTTCCGAAAAGAAGAGCAGCCGTGATAAAGAGTGCAGTACCGCATACGCCTTTTTTGTGCGTTAGAAGGAGTCCAGGGCCCTTCTGCACTGAATCCGCTAATGAATGGCGTGTAGACTAAACTAAAGGTGTAGGGTCTATGTCTTTCTATAACAACGACAGAGAGAGAGAGAGAGAGCTGCTTTTTTGTTCTTTTTTTGAGAATATGCGTGCACAAGAGAGAGAAGATTATGTTACAAGTGTGTGTTTTAATATATTCTTAATACGTTCGAAATGCGCAGTTCTCTAAATGTGCACAAATACGTTGCGTTCTATCCTATTTGGCTAACGTTCTTTGGATCATGTTCACAACAAATAGCATTGTTATGGAATAATCACCAAGCGAGTTGAGCGAATGCAAAGTGGAATTCGTTAAAGTGCAGTTACTGGCACAAGCGAAGAATTTCAGATAAAAGAAGAGCGCTGGTGCATCAGATAACTGAAATAAGTCGAAGAAAAGGACGTTTGTAAGCACCCAGGTATATGATACAATGCAATATCAGCTAATACAAATAATAAAATGATCGCTTACAGGCAGGTCTTTCAGAACAGGCTAGCTTGGCGGCATAGGTAACAGATTTACACGATACAAAAATTAAATAAAGCGGGACAGCAATGACACTTTGAAGCAGTGAATGCCGGAATAATCCTACAAAAAAAGAAAACCGAATTCATAGCAGCCCGACATGTCCGAATCCGAGAATTCTTTCTCTCGCCGTTATTATTTTCAGTGAATGCGGAAAAATGATCTTTCTGGTGGGCTGCAAACGACGCAAGCTACGACGGGGCAAATGTCGAATGCCAAGTCGAGGCTGCAGACGACCCTCAGATAAAAAAGACCTAGCTAAAGCGTAGAACATATCGACATCGGACATTGCAAGGAAATGACAGTGCAGAGTGGAGAAAGGTCGTGAAGTGCGCAAATCCAGAAAGACTTCGGCTGCACGCTAAGTGAAATTCGATCAAGGTCTCCTCAGTGACTGTCTGGACGTTTCGATTAGGCAAGCATCTGCATTTTCCGCCTGTTCTATTTTAGAAAGGTCATATTTGGCGTCATTATCCCATTCCTATTTCCCGACGGCTGCTAACAATAGACTGTGTTGGAGAAACTAGTAGCTGAAGACAAGGCGAGATTGGCAGTTTTCTGCTGCCTTTGTGGGTGCCGAACCGGGACCAAATAACACGCACAACTCTTCACAAACCGCGCGTTTGTTCCACCGTGCTAACTGACAGAAAGGGTACAGAGGAATGGGGCGTTGACTGCGTTCCTTGGATGTGCTCATTACTTGCCTGTGGCACTACGACAGCAATCACTGATGCGCAGTCTCACGCATTTTCTCTCTATTTTTCCGACATTCCTTAATACAACAGGCCGTAATCACCCTTGTTTGATTAATTTAGTACCTCTTGGCCTTTCTTTTAGATGCTAAGCAGCTTATGGTCGGGGGGCTATGTCACTCCCTCCCTCCATCCATCCATCCGCCGTGTGGCGTCCACGCCCACACTGCGCATGCGCATCCTCCTCCCCCTCCTCTCCTTGTCTCATCTCCTCTCCTCTCGGTATTCCTCCTCTCGTCTCCGAACAGCGCGCGTTGACTATGGAAACGCTCTTTCTTCGATGGACGCTTTACCAGTACACTCGCCTTGCTCAGTCTATGAAAGGGCGTCACATACTTGACACTCTTCAAATTCGCATACCAGCAGCTGACCCCAAACTATTACCAGTACCACGACCCATATACACACAGCTTCTCGTCAAACCTCTTCCTCGAAACACCCACCCCACATATCACTCGGCCCGCCGTATAGCCCGTGCAAACGCTCTCCACAAATCCTACGGATCGGAAGCCGACGCCGTATGGGAGGACGCAGCCTGCAAGGATAAAGACGCGGCAGTTGCCGTCGTTGATAGAACATTTCAATCCGTCGCTTCTCTCCACCTTCCTGACGCATGCACCCCGGAATCGGCGGAGGAGGCGGCAATTGCACTTGCCCTAGCACGCACAAATGTCCGGTACGTTCTTACCGACTCAAAAACTGCACTCCTAAATTTCGTGCGTGGCCGAGTACACGAGCCAGCATTCACAATTCTCAACTCGCCCTCCATAAACCCGCCCCGCTATGTGGAGCTGATCTGGGTGCCTGCGCACTCCGGGAACACCGGCAACGAAGCCACCAATGACCACGCCCAAGGTCTCATCAACCGGGCGGCGGCGGAACTCCTTCAGTGAGCTGACGCAGGTCTATCGCGCCGAACGACAGCTGTATCCCCCACCCCACCATTCTCTGAACAATTATCATCAAATATTGTGGCGCCGCCTCCAGACCCGCACCCTTCCCTCCCCCTATCTGCTGTCCCGCATCCACCCAGGGGCATATGCCCCGTCTTGCATACAGTGCACCCACCCCCACGCTAGCCTTACCCACATTCTCCTCGAATGCCCGACGGACCCTCCCCCGCGGGGCCCGGAGCCTCTGACCACCTGGGAGGAATGGGAGACCCTGTTGCGCTCGACAGACCCGGTTAGGCAGAAGATCGCCACCGACCGGGCTGCCCACGTCATGGAGCTCCACGAACTCATGAACGTGTAGTGCAGTGGGGTCGTGCGGGGACCCGAAGATCCCTTGATCATTAACGTTCTTTCTCTCTCTCTTACCAGGTCGCAAGGAACGAGAAGGCGCCCTCGCCCGCGAGAGACAATGCTGACGCAGACAGCGTCTGCTAGCGTCAAACCGATGCAAACGCGGTGTGCACCCCCCGTGCTGCTCTGCATCGCCTCATGGCAACACCAAAAAAAGGTGGCGTTGCCAGGTTTTTTCTAGGTGGTGTTGCTCATGGTCCCCTTTAGCGGGAGATGGTGTAATTTTTTTTCTTAGCTAAACTTTCCCGTTTTGAATATAATTGAAAACTCATTGAAGAATTTAGCAGACTGCTAAATTGAAGAATTTAGCAGTCTCCTTTTTCCACAGAACTGCTAGGAAGCCGACTGCGGCTCCAGAAGCCAGTGTGAAAGAAAGGGGCTATTTTTTTTTTTAAGTGGAACTGCCGTTAATTCAAAGTGTTCACTCCAGTGAACGTTTTGCAATAACGTCGGTTTCAATTAAATAGACCATAGTAGGTGCGTAGCAGCACAATTTTATCATTGTTATAAGTGCCCTTACAAAAAATCTACAGCGATGGAGATCCTCTCGTAGCTAACAGTAGTCGACAGTTAGTACTATTATCTAAGTACCATTAGCCGACAGTGTACAATGCTACAGTGCCTAACAATGCGATAGTGTTCAAGGAAACGTGGGAGAATTCACAGAAATTAAGTAAACTTGTTTTCGATATGGTGTATCACCGCAACTCGTATTTTGTAGTGGTTGTTGCTCGACGCGATACGTCTGGTGTCTTTCAGAGCGAAGCTTTCTGTAACTAATCCGAGCGTCCGGCGGCGTCCGGTTAAAGAACCCCAGGTAATCAAAAAAAAAAATTATTTCGGGGCCTCCGCTGCAGTGCGGTCCGCATAAATCATATCGCACTTAGGGAACTTCAAATGTCGTAGGGGATTGTTTAAAAGCAGCACGCACGCGCGCAGTTCTTTCTTTCCTTCAACCGTCATCTGCGCGCGCCCGTTCTTCTCTTGCGAACGACCCACCCTTGCTATCAGCCCATTACTCCGTTATGGTGACTATGTGAAGCCCAATGTACTGTATTTGAAACGAACACTGTGATATGCGCAAGCCAAACGTATGTGTAAGAACGTCAGGAAGCAAACAGACGTAACCAATAATTGAGAATGACTCACGAAACGTCGCGAATAAAAGCCTGTGCTGCAAATTTCAGCTTCGCTGTTTTACTGTCTGTACGGGGTGTATAGGAGGTGATTTTTTTTTGTTTCTAGCTCCAAAATGACGTTCTCGTGTTGCCCCGATCGCTGCTTCCGAAACTTTAGCAGTTTTCTGATAAAATGTCTTCTATAATAACCTAGAATGATCCGGAGTCCTCAATCGCAAAAGCACCCTGAGATAAAATTGTTCACACGAAAAATATTCGGCCCATCATGAGCCTAGACGTATCATTAGGCAAGACAGTCAGCCCACAGAAACGAGACAGCACATTGTCAGTGCAACCACGGACAATTATTTTCTAGCTGGAAGCCAAAGAAGACAGCTTGAAGAGACCGTAATTTCCGACAAGTGTTTTATGCAAGGGACGACATTCTGGACACTCACGCCCCGCCACGGTGGTCTAGTGGTTATGGTACTCGGCTGCTGATCCGAAGGTCGCGGGATCGAATCCCGGCCGCGGCGGCTGCATTTCGATGGAGGCGAAATGTTGAGGCCCGTGTGCTGTGCGATGTCAGTGCACGTTAAAGAACCCCAGGTGGTCGAAATTTCCGGAGCCCTCCACTACGGCGTCTCTCATAATCAGAACTGGTTTTGGGACGTTAAACCCCACAAATCAATCAATCTGGACACTCACCACTTGTGGAAGACCACGAAAAAATTTTCCCAGCCAATTTGGACAGAAGAGGTAGCACGTCATCGTCAGCGCTCAAAGAACAATGGCTCATAGGACAAGCCAACTGTCACGCTAGGTAAGTAGTTGAAAGTAATAACGACGCCTTAACAGGAGTTCAGTTCAAAGCAGGAAGCGTACGTTTGGCAGACGTAGTAATGGAACTGAATATTTTGAACATTATACTGGCGGTCGCTACCGTACTAAAAAAACTTGCAAAGTTTGCCCGTTAACGACACGCTAACGCGTTATGCGAAACGGAAAACATGTCGAGTCTTAAAACACTCTGGGTCGCTAACGTTTCTTCTTTCTGTAGAACATTCGGATGGTAGGCTTTCCTAGGACCGGCTGTTCCAAATTTTTCTTGCTCTTCACTTGACTCACGTCAGGCACAGCTGCCGAGCAAGAGGGCTCTTTTCTCTGCGATATAGTTCGAGCCTGTTCCGAGGTTCAGTGCGCAAATAAAAGAAAGAAATGAAACCCCGCGCAGAAACAAATCTGCGAATAAGGGAAAATTTGGGGGGCGAGAGGTAAGATGAGAAGAAAAAATACAATGGTTTTCCTCGAAGTGCGCTGTACGTACATGCATAGCCCATAAATGTCCTCGTTTAGTAGCGCGGACTATAGGCGCAATTACTGCGTTCGCTTGGGAATGGCCCAGCCAGTTTTAACTATCGTTGATGACACGTGGAAGTGGCTGAAGATCAAAACGAAAAAAAAAAGCAATCACCGTTGTAGGGAACGGTGCCTGTCGGGGCACAAGTATTTGCACGTGCTCCCGAAATGGGGGGCCCCTGTTATCATAAATGCGCCGGGCTGGCAGCTGGCACTGCGTAAATGGTCGGCGCGTGACTTGCGTCTAGATGAGATTTGGAGGAAATAAAGAGAGAATTTAAAAAAAAAGTAAGGATGAGAACGAGCTGCGTTTTCGCTCATTTCAAAATGAAATTTAGCGTGGGAACAGCTTGTGCTGGGTGCCAATAAAGAAGGCCTACATTAAAAAGAAGAAGAGCAAGAGTACGCAGAGCTAGACTTAGTTTGACTGAAAATGTGCGAAAACATGTAGACGGTTCATTTAAGCAAGAAAAAGAGAAGGCGTATGTGGTCCAACACTTAGGAAATATCTATTTGTCATGACCTTGACAATGTAGTGCTTTAGCTGCGCTGAGCGTCGTCCGTCGGACGTTACCGTAATTGGGAGAGTTAGCACAGCCGAAGACGTTTTGGCCGTCGCACCTTGAGTCACGTTACGATCTTCTTTCGGCAAGGCAGACTGGATTGTCGCGGAGCTATATAACGAAGACAGCCAGTGTTCATAGAAGTACTTTCAACAAGTCGGGAGAAACCAGTAAATCGCGCCGCCGGAACCAACGCTCACTCGCTCTTTCACTGCAATGAACAACGCGTTCGGTGGCAGTGCTGCGTCGGCGCGGTGCGGGTACTAGAACATACATGTCTATCTCAAATGCCTTTGATCGTTGCATCACCGGACCAAACTGAATTAAATTTTATTAAGGCGAAAAGATACAGGAGAGATAAAATACACGACAAACAAACACGCGCGTACAGCTGCGCTCAAATCTTAAATTAGGGAGTATCGCAATCGTCGATAATCTTGTACTGTGGCCTACTCACCGTTATGATCTTTTTGAAACCTTCTTGGTAATAACAACCTCGTTTTCTCTATAACTCCTAAACACATTTTATCGTAGCTAGGCAAAACATTTTTCTATGCTAGTACTCGAACAGAGGCGATCACTATGTGTTTCGGCTTTTCAACCCTACTTATAGGTGTTCTGTTCACACCGCCCTGTAGTTTTTAAGTTCTCCTAGACGCATTGTCACTCATCTTGGCAAAATTGTGCGTACTATCAAACATATGCTGCGAGTGTTTGGTTATATACGACGGGAATTTTGCGACAGTGTCGCACTAACTTTGCTGGCTCAGCCATTTTGTCAGCGGATGTGCTTGCCTATAGCGTGAAAAATATATTTTCAATACTTCGTTCAAGCCTGACACAGCAAACTAACCATCGATGTATCAAGTGTCCACGCTTTTGACTGAAGTTAACGCGCAGAAAGGGAACAGAGGGGGGAGGGGGATGGGGGCGGCAGGTGGTATTCTTCGGGACCGCTCTTCTAGACACAAATTCAATGGTTCTTGTGCATTCTGAAACCACAGACACACGGGTAAGAAAGGGGCCTTACATCGCTTTCACAAAGGCCCAAGTTCAAGTAAGAGGAGAGAGAGAGAGAGAAGACAAGGATGGCAAGCGTAACAAGGCTATCGCACGAGCATCGTATTCGCTACCATATACATACATGTGCAAATGTGAAGAGGAAAAAGCCGAAAAAGGGAATGGCAATACAAAGATAATAAACCAATCTTCAAATAACCACGCGCTTACAGATACATGACTCCGAGCTAGCACACAAGCCTGCGACTGATACGTTCACAAATTCGGCTCAGACGCGTCACCGCAGTTATGTGGCGTCCGAAAGAACCGCACCACTTTAAGGTGTATGCTCTTTTGTTTCAAATTATGAAACAAGCGTTCACAAGCATTAGAGCTCTCTAATACAATCCCTTTGGTATTTGTTTGCGCATTGTTTTGCGGACGTTGTCATTATACAGTGAGTATGGCTTATTCGCAAAACATCTAGCAGGCAGCGGCTCGCTTCCGGCAGTATAGTGGAGCTGCTGCGGATGTGAGAAAGCCCAGAGGCAGACAGACTAGTTAACCGTTTACCAGAGACCCGTCAGGCCCCTAGTGGTTACGCGGCGACTGATCCGGGCTGTTCAGCGTGTGAATGAACACTGCACTCTGTCTTCGCCTCCACCTTCGCAAAGCTGTCTCGGCAGGTCACTGTAAAACGCAGCAATAACGAACTTTAAAGCTCGCACGGAACTTGACTCGGACTTTAGTTTACGACGACGACTATACGCCCGTCGGTGTTTCACGCTTGAACTTTTCAAGTGCCAGCCCTCCACCACCCACTCTCGCCTTCTCTACCACTATCACAATCGAACAAAAAAACACGCGCGTACAGCTGCGCTCAAATCTTAAATTAGGGGGAGTATCGCAATCGTCGATAATCTTGTACTGTGCCTACTCACCGTTATGATCTTTTTGAAACTTCTTGGTAATAACAACCTCGTTTTCTCTATAACTCCCTAAAAACATTTATCGTAGCTAGGCAAAACATTTTCTATGCTAGTACTCGAACAGAGGCGATCACTATGTGTTTCGGCTTTTCAACCCTACTTATAGGTGTTCTGTTCACACACGCCCTGTAGTTTTTAAGTTCTCCTAGGGCATTGTCAATCATCTTGGCAAAATTGTGCGTACTATCAAACATATGCTGCGAGGTTTGGTATATACGACGGGAAATTTGCGACAGTGTCGCACTAACTTTGCTGGCTCAGCCATTTTGTGCAGCGGATGTGCTTGCCTATAGCGTGAAAAATATATTTTCAATACTTCGTTCAAGCCTGACACAGCAAACTACCATCGATGTATCAAGTGTCCACGCTTTTGACTGAAGTTAACGCGCAGAAAGGGAACAGAGGGGGGAGGGGGAGGGGGGGGCGGCAGGTGGTATTCTTCGGGACCGCTCTTCTAGACACAAATTCAATGGTTCTTGTGATTCTGAAACCACAGACACACGGGTAAAGAAGGGGCCTTACATCGCTTTCACAAGGCCCAAGTTCAAGTAAGAGAGAGAGAGAGAGGAGAAGGACAAGGATGGCAAGCGTAACAAGGATAATCGCACGAGCATCGTATTCGCTACCAATACATACAGTGTGCAAATGTGAAGAGGAAAAGCCGAAAAAGGGAATGCAATACAAAGAATAATAAACCAATCTTCAAATAACACACGCGCTTACAGATAACATGACTCCGAGCTAGCACACAAGCCTGCGACTGATACGTCACAAATTCGGCTCAGACGCGTCACCGCAGTTATGTGGCGTCGAAAGAACAGCACCACTTTAAGGTGTATGCTCTTTTTGTTTTCCAAATATGAAACAAGCGTTCACAAGCATTAGAGCTCTCTAATAACAATCCCTTTGGTATTTGTTTGCGCATTGTTTGCGACCGTTGTCATTATACAGTGAGTATGGCTTATTCGCAAAACATCTAGCAGGCAGCGGCTCGCTTCCGGCAGTATAGTGGAGCTGCTGCCGGATGTGAGAAAGCCCAGAGGCAGGACAGACTAGTTAACCGTTTACCAAGACCGTTCAGGCCCCTAGTGGTTACGCGGCGACTGATCCGGGCTGTCAGCGTGTGAATGAACACTGCACCTGTCTTCGCCTCCACCTTCGCAAAGCTGTCCTCGGCAGGTCACTGTAAAAACGCAGCAATAACGAACTTTAAAGCTCGCACGGAACTTGACTCGGACATTTAGTTTACGACGACGAATACGCCCGTCGGTGTTTCACGCTTGAACTTTTCAAGTGCCAGCCCTCCACAACCACTCTCGCCCTTCTCTACCACTATCACAATCGAACTATAAAGCGGCGTCTGACCCACGCTGCCACCTCGACGAAATCTTGACAGATGAATGCAATGTCCAGTTTTGCGTAATTAAAGGATACCTTGTATATGATAGGTCGAATCTATCTATCTGTCTATCTATCTATCTATCGATCTATCTATCTATTCTATCTATCTATCTATCTATTATCTATCTATCTATCTATCTATCTGTATGCGTATGTATGTATGTATGTATGTATGTATGTATGTATGTATGTATGTATGTATGTATGTATGTATGTATGTGCAATGGGGCAAATGATATGTTGCCTTGCGTTTTTGTAGAGATAACGCATTTTCGTGAGGCGCAGCTGAAACAGTATTTTTCATCATAACAGTGTAAGCCGTAGAGAACAATGTACACCTAATATTGTGTAGTGATTGTGGTAGACGAAAGACTTTTTTCAGTAATATTAAGATTTAAGACTTGATTTAGGAACACTAGGTCTTTCCGTGCCAACAGCCCTGTTTCTGATTCCACCCTCCTGCATCTCCCTCTCCTCCATCAGTCTCCTCTGTACGTTGCTGCAGAATAATTTATTCATATGAAATCGCATCAGCCATTTGGCCGGATGTTGGCCAAGCTGTTGCTTTTATGGAAGTTTTGTGCTTGAATTGCCAAATCACGTGTACCTTAAGAAATTGCAATTGTAGTACTGCACTCATCAAACGTGATATCGTGAATTTTACGATAGATTCTAAACAATAACGTATTCACCTAAACACGTGCACATGCGCGCAAGAGGACGCACTAATAGATATTATTAGTTGGGAAATGGGACGTTATTAGTCCCCTTGATGATTCATAACCACCGCAACGACCAAAGGCGAGCTTCAAGTAAGCATATTATACCCTAAAGCGAAATGAAACAGGAGTGATGGAAAAGTGGCTAGGAATGACATCGTATAAAGGTAACAAAATCGTACTCATAAAACTAATAATTATATAACTAAGAAGGTTTCTCGAGGTTGGCAATCAAATTAAATGTGGTATTGTAGGACGTTCAAAGTTGGCTGAACAACTCCCATCACAAATAGCATTTGTTTAGTAATGACCTAGAAAAAAATAACAAGCAAATATTCTCACATTGATTCGTTCGGGTAATTATTATTTCAGAATGTGCAAGTGCCATGGAACCAGCATTCTAAAGCACATACAGTATTATTTGCTCCGAAAGCGTTAAACACATATGACAGTTGCGAAATTAATGACATCCCCGTTCCCACACTGTGCTACAAAGTAACAAGGCAAACTGAGCGACAGACTCGAATTGTTAAATATGTGGAAGCGTGTCACTTTAGGCGTTGGCGTTTTCATTTCGCGGTTCAGTTGCGGATACCACTTGCTATGTTGAGCATCGATCGAAGAGACCCTAGAGCACATATTATGAGATAATCGTTAATGGGATGCGACGGTCACGCTTATGCCCCTTACATCCACGTTAGTGAAAAATTGATGGAAGTAGAAATTGTTCTGCAGTTTTATTCGCAGAATTCTCATCGCGGCTGGGAGCGACGAAAGTTTTCTTCAAGTTCATAAAGACGACATATTCGCAAGAGCGGTTGTACGTTTGAGAGTGATGTCACATGCCACGCAATAGAAAGTGACAGTGACGTTGACTAGAGATGTGGAACACTGTCATGTGGCTGAGATGGTGCGGAAACTCA
>CM023483.1:89405262-89447606 GCA_013339685.2 Hyalomma asiaticum | reverse complement strand
GGGTATATGCAGTAGCATTTGTGAAGGCGTTTCTGCGTAGCTTTATGTCCGCTAATTGTGCGCGAGCAGGGCATACAGAAGAGGAAAGAACACGTCTCTGTGTGTTTTTTCGCCCGCGCTCTCGCGGATAATTGTAGGCGGAATTATACGTTCCGCGAGAAATGGGGGTCGCTCTTGTTTTTTTTTTGTCTTTTGTGCGACGTATATGTGTGTTATGGACAACGCCGCGACCGGAAAGTATTGACCGCACGTTTGCAGAAACCCTATTTTTGCACCGCGCGTCGTGCCCATCTTGTCACGATGAGCGTAATAGATTGTTTCGTTCTTGCTGTAGATCCATCCTCATACTAGTCGTGAGCGACTACGCGGCATCGTGCTTCCCGCGGTAAACGGCACAGCGGCGCGCAACTTCCCGCTTTCGGCCGGTTATTTTGCGTTAACCTGCGCGAGAAGTGCGAAAAAGGCGTTCGACGAACACTTGCCATTGTGCCGTATATATGGAGTCAGCTCGACTCAATTAAAATTTAGTTATATAGTGGCTGGATACTGAAGCGCTTTAGCCACTTAACTGAGTGGAAGGTGTGTATAGAGTGTTGTTATGGTGATCGGAAAGTTTGGCGATCGACACAGTATGTTTCCTGACTTCATCACGGTTAAATTGTTAACAGGACAGAACGATAATTATTAGTCAAGCGTATTGATGACCGGCAGTGTTTGCTGAAGCAATATGCGAAAGACATGGTAAGCTTACAAGACGTTTACTAAACCGACAGATCCATCCCTGTTGAAGCGAGCGGGTTTGTACACGTGTAACACACCAAAATAATCGCAAGGACACCGGATAGACCTTTGAATATGTGCCCATCGTCCTTACCATAATCTGCAATGATGCTGGAATGTGTTTTAGCGTAATGGGGGATACTGTAGTGCACATGGTGGAGATTCCGTGGGTGATGCTGCTTCCTCACTGAATTCACAGTCAACCCAGCTTAACCGCGGCTTCCCACTGGCCTCCAGTTGACTAAACGGTGAACGAAAGAGAGCATCAATTCACAACAGCTGCGCACCATGCGCATCTGTTCATGGGATTTGCTGCTCATTTTTAGTCTTGGTTCAGGGTGGTCAACTTGACGCAGAGGGAGAGGTTTTCTCATTTGCCCTGGAGGAAGACGCAACATCATCCACCATGCCTCCACCATGTCACTATGTGTCGTGCACCATTACAATGGAACACAACATTGCACCATAACGGTTGGAATTGTATTGGATGATGGACGAAGTTTCAATGGCGACGTGAACTCCTGAGGAGAAAGGGACACATGAACGCGAGAATAGATAAGGGAATAAATTTGCAGGGTTGTGAATCTCGCTATTCGCCGACGGTGGTGCCCCGTCGTCGTTATCACCGAGATCGGGTGGTTGTTAATGGTGGACGACAAGACAAGGAGAAAGAGTTAAGAAGCAAACCAAAATGTTGTCGGATGATACATGTCAGAGACAATTGTATCACAGTAAACAATCCAGTTCGTGTGCTTCGCTTCAGAAAAACCATAACCTGACTTTAAGATCCGCATGAGTAGAGTTGTGAGCTGCCCGTGCTGGCATTTCTTCAGGACGCCTGCACATGGCTTCTCTGAGGAAAAAAAACAAAAAAAAAACACTTCAACAAGCAGTACGTGTAATGTGTACTGTGTTATGTGTGCGAGACAGGCCTCTGACGCGGCGACGAATGCAAAGAGCAGCAAGAACAACACCAGCACCCGCAAGGATGTCGGCGTGCAAACGAGCCTAACCATGGCGCCTAACGCTCCCACAGACGTTTGCGGATGCTGGGGTGTCTGACAAGGTTTCTGCCCCCGAACGAGCCACTCGGTTCGGGCCAGGCAGTCGCCCCAAGCACCCAGGGCAGTTCTCGCGGCCGGCCTTTGAGGGGACCACGACGACGACAAGCTTGACTCGCGCGAATACTTTCTTTCCGAGCGTTCTCCCCGACACCCTTCGCAGTTGTCTGCTCGTCGCCGCGGCCGTTGGGTCCGGTTCTCAGTTGCGTGCGCGACGAGCGGGAAGCGATCTCGAGTGTGGGGCATGAAGGGGTGCGGCGCGGCCGGGGAAGTCAGACGGGCCGGCGATCGCCCCGGGCGCCCATTGTTCAGGCCGATCGAAGACAACGACGTTTCTTTGGCTGCCCGGTGCTCGCTTCCTGCAGCTACTGCGCTCGGCCGCACGCACGCATGGCTGTGGGGAGCATGCTCACCCATATGTGCCGGCTGCGATGCTTGCGACGGCCTGTTTTTTTTTTTTTTCTTTTTTTTTTCTCGAACCTCGACCGGAGAGAACAAGTTCCTGCGGAGCCGATGCAGTTCGGCTGTGTAGAGCTGCTGGCGTGACCGACCGATGCGGCACCGCTGGCATTAATGACCGCGAGAGTCCGCGGTTTTTAGATGTGGGGGTCGCGTGTGCATGGGGAAGCTGTGAGAGGTAGGAAGGAAGGGGGGTGGTTCTGGGCAGTAACCGAGTGAAGGCAGGAAGGAAGCGTAGTCGGTGCTAGAGTGGTGGGGTCCTGTTCTTCGGTCTTGTCAACGGGTGGCGATGCGATTTCCTGCCAGGGTGACAAGTGTGAAAGGCCTCTTCTTCGTTAGTATATTGAGATGCTTACGGAACCGTTGAAGCCGGACGCAGGTGGTGTACATTACCGGGCAGTGTCTCCTTTCTTTTTGGTTACCCGCGCATAGTATTAATTTCATATTCAAGGCAAATTTTTTATTTTATATTGCCTTCCTTGGAAAGCAGCGTTGTTACTAGGGAGTTTTCGAATAGGGCCCCAAAAGTTTGGGGCCCCAAAGTGCTTAGCGTGGCCATGAAATTACTTGTAATCCCCATCGTTCTGCGAGTCTTAAGAATTTGGTATTATGAGCCAAGGTAATCCAGCTTCGAGCCACCGGTCGCGTTAAGCCTGCGAGCTCTCAATTCGACAACCGATTTTAAAAACGCCGGCTATTTCACGGCCAGTTTTTGTTGCGTGCGTGAGATGGAAGAAAGCGACGACCTACGCCACCATTTATTGATTGATAAAGTCGTCACTTAACCAGAAATCAGCTCAGTTTTGTCCTAGGCGAGAGCCGCCGCCATGTTTGTTACGCTAAAAAGTTTGGGGCAAGCTTTGGGGCTCTTTGGGGCTCACGCTAAATTCCAGAAATAGCGTGCCCAACCCAAAACCCAAAGGCAGTTTGGATCTCGCGCATGCGCTAGTAGTGGTCGACGCTATTTCTTTGGGCCACAAAGTGTTGGGGCCCCTATTCGAACACTCCCTACTATGTCGCCTTCCGTGCGAGTTCTTGAATGCAATAGTGGTTCGTGACCGGAAGCGTGCTCCATGAAGACTCGTTTTGCGCACCATTTGCTGGTCCGCGGTGTGACGCCCTTGCACTCTCTGCAGTGTTCAATCACTTATTGCCTGGCTGGCAAATGCACTATTGCTGCTATTGTAGTATGTGTAGCTATATAGATAGCCTGGACGACGTGATACAGTACAAGAGGACACATGTAAGGCAGTATCTGGCGGCTAGCGCTCAAGGAACTTTGTTTCTCTTGTTAAAACTGCCTTGCATGCGTTCACCGCCTCTTCCTGACAAATACAAGCCCACTTGTCGAAACGTTGGCTTCAGCGACATTCCCTGTTCCCATCGTTTTTAGCGATCTGTTTCATAGATTCGAGCCTCCATGTTCCCCTGATTTCTCCTCTAGTTTGCGTTCACAAGTAGTACGGTCTGCTGTTCCGCGCGCAATGTCGCGGTAGTTGAACGGCTCTGCTGGAACGATATTATAGAAGGACCTGCGAGGTTACATTAAAGTCCTGCTGGGTACAGCAGCCGCTCACGTATGGATGAGCGCCGAAGTTCACAGTGTCTTCGACGAGTATCAGAAGCCTGCAGCTTGAAGCAGCAGGCTTCATGAGTCCGACGAGCATGTATACGTCTTTCTTTATTGCTCTTCATACCTTCTGCGCATCGGACTGTCTGCCTCGCAGAGAATGACAATGGGCTCAAGCTTGTACCGGCGTGCCTTGTGGACGTCTGTATCGTCACAAACAGAGCGAAAACTGAGCATCCATGCACACGGCGGGAGGACTATACCGTTTGTGTTTCTTTATTTAGTCCTCTGTAGGCACATCCTACGTATGTACGTGTGTCAGTACTTGCATGCGTGCGATGGCGATCCTGTTCCTGCTCCGAATGCCGCTGGTTGCCCGCTTGACCGGCAATTCCTGGTGGTCGCCTGTCACCGGATTTCGCTGTTGCCCGACCATGGCCATTGCTTTCGGCGTGCTTATACGCAGATCTGGACGTGGATCTCGTTGACGCCTTTGTCAGTGCTCTCTCGGCACACTGCTCGTTGAGAAGCGAACGAAATGGCAGGGTAAAACAAGACAATTTTGCTCGTGTCAACTCGGCGAGTCATGCACCGACGCGTGGTCCCGCTGCGCGGTGCATGCGCTCTCGAAAGTAACTCTGCGAGGGTGACATGTCCTCTCCTCCGCTTGTGTGTTTTGCGCACATTCTCTTCCTTGAGTACGTGTCCGAGCGCGGGTTTCTTCAGACAGAGGGCCTCGGTGCCATCCTTGCATCGAAGTATATGCTTTGTTATAGTTACTGCACAACAAGAACAACTGACTGCTGCGTATCGCATTCTTGCTTGCGTGTAAGCTCAACATATACAGAAAGATGGATACATAAGAGTACAGCCCTACTTCGAGAGGTATAGTGCTCTGTGTGTCCGCGTCTCTTGAACGCCGTTGTATGCGCTGCGCTGGATACGCTCAAAGGTGGTGCAAACCGCATAACCCGCTCATTTGCGGTAAGCAGATAAGGTGCACCCCGAAAAGTCCAGCCGAAGGAACGCACCAGAGAAACAATCGCTCGATGGACTGTTCGTGCCTCGGCCGAACGGGTCTCGTTCGATGCGCGCACGCTTGCTTCTGTGCTGTCTTTTTTTTTTTTTTTTTTTTCAATTCAAGGGCGGCGTGGGCGAGGTGTCGGTACCGTGCGCGGCGGGTCCATTTGCCTATCGGCCGCAGCAGCAGCAGCAGCAGCAGCAGCAGCCGCACTGGGCACGAAACACCTCTTCGCCAGATTATACGACTCAGCGGCGTGCCTTATAAGCGCAGCTCGAACGCGCCGGGGTGTATGAAAACAAAGCAAAACACAACGGACATCACAGGTGCCGGAAGACAATCGTGCTCGAAGCCCTAAAAGGCCGGACGCGTTTGCCCGATCACGCGCTCACTTAAGACCGGCGGCGCGCCGTAACAGAGAAGACGTTTCGACCCCGCGGCTCTCTATGGAAAAAAGGTGGCCGTGGTGTGTTTGTTGTGTGTGCACGCAGGCGCGTTTACGAAATAACGTGTGCGGGAGGGAGAAGGGTATAATACCGGCCGCATGTATACAAGGGAATGAAACTGGCTGTTTTTTTTTTTTTTTTTTTTTTTTTGCGAGGCAAGTGGCGCCTCATCGGCTCCTACAACAAGGGGGAAGCACACAAGAGCGCGTGCGCATTACAAAGGATCGACCCATCACTTAGCGGCTGGCTACATAGCGGTGCGGTAGGGGAGGCGCGCAGACACAGCGTTCAACGCGGGCCGTTTGGCGCAAGGTGGGTGGGGGGGGGTCTCAGTAAAGAGAATTGCCTTACGTGACCGAGACATTGGCTCTTTCTTTTTTTTTTTTCCTGCCGGTTATCGTTCGGCCGTTCTCCCGGCCGTACAGATATCCGTACGGCTCGTGATCCGGCGGCTGTTCTGCGGCTGCGTTGCACTGCTGACGCCCCAAAGGGGGTGCTGCGGGAGAAGAATAAACGAAGGCCAGAGGTTGCATCGTTCTAAGAATTGTTCTATAACTGACGCTGGGACTACGGCTGCTGCCGATGCTGCCGCGCTTTTGCGCCCCGCGTGTGCGGTGGGGGTGCGGGACTACAGACACGCTTTCGTGTGCGGCGGCGTCGGCGGAGGCCCAATGATGCGAGCCGCGCGGGACGGAACGTGCCGGCGATGTGCGAGGCTTGTTGTGGCGATTCGTTTATGTGCGTGTAGAGGTTGGTGGAAAATTGGGGAGGGGAGGGTCTGCGTATAACCACCCTTTTGTTCTCTTTCGTCAATGATCGCGCGCACTTTTCCGCCGTCTGCCAAAGCGCGCGGCGATAGTTGTTAGGTCTGCGTTCGAGAAGTGAAGGCATATATATATATATATATATATATATATATATATTATATATATATATATATATATATATATATATATATATATATATATATATATATATAGGCGGGCACCGTAGCCCTCCTCCACATAAGATGTTTGTGCGCAGACTTATGTGCGGCCGGTTTATGTTATAAGAAAGAATAATAATAAAGAACGAACAAATGCAAAGCGTAGTTTCGCGCATTATTGTGCACTTATAAGAATCTGGCCGAGGCGCACTGATTGGAGCACGTAACGAAAATTTGTGGGGCGATTGGCCGATAGTATCGCGTTGCCTCAAAAAGTGTATAGCGCGTTAGAGGATAGTACGCGTTTACTAACAAGACCGTTTCGGCTGCAATAACGTGTGTTCTCCATCGCCTCACGGCTCAATAACCTAGAGAAACTCAATTGTAGGCGTGTTGAGTAAGTCGTACACTGTCTGCTTAGAAGTTATGGGCGTCTTGGCAACGAGCGAGAACAAAACAAACGACAACACAGAACTTGACGCGAAATCGGTCCGTGCTCCTATTCCTGTCATGCGCTGCCAAGTTCGAGTGAAGTACACACCGCTTGCTCAGGAACCAGCATTTCCTGTCCAGAGAGAGAGAGAGAGCAAATAAATATTTAATTGAAACACCAGAGGCCCCACGTCCCGGCCAGCGTGGTCGTTGAACATCAAAACGGTTCTATTGGAGCCTATAGTCCGTGTCCACGTGCTTTTTGATGGTCCATCAAGAACACATCCTGATGGTCATCACATCAAGATGTGCATCAAGATGCGCCCGGCTCCTTGATGCGCAGCCATTGCAGCGTGCAGCCAGACTCGCTGGTGACGCTTCGCACGTTGTTTTCGTGTGCACGAGCAGGCGAGAGAAGAAACCGCGGGAAGGGGAAGTTGTAAAGTAAGCTTGCACAGGTGCTTTATGCGCACGAGACGCTGTGTTCACGCTTTGAAGAGAGCGAAACGGGGAGGGAAGGAAAGAGGAGTAGCTGTGTTTAAGAGGCCATTGGTGACAGTTGCCGCACCCGAACGATATGAGCCGCTGCCGTTGCTCCCGGAGTAAGACAACGACAGCTATAGAGGGTGAGAGTGAAACAAGAAAACAACGGCCGGTGGGCGGGTGTGCATGCGGGGAGAGCGCGAGAGAGACAGGATGATGCGAGGGGCATCGCGCCGACTCGTTGAATATTCAATGCGTAGACCTGCTGAGCATGCCTGTAGCTAGGATATGTGTCGGGATGCACACGTCGGGATGCACACGTGTGCATCCCGACGTGTGTGTATGTGCTGTGCCGAAGAGGGGGGGGGGGGGGGGGCTCTCGGCGCGCGCGTCCCATTGTGGCCTGTTGCTGCTGTCCACACCCGTCGTGCTGAGCCGTTGAGCATCGTGTGCACTCCGCCGAGATGAAGAGAGAGGGTGGCGGCGGGGGTATTTGTTAAACCATGTTTTGTGTGTGTGTGTGTGTGTGGTGTGTGTGTGTGTGTGTGTGTGTGTGGTGTGTGTGTGTGTGTGTGTGTGTGTGTGTGTGTCAGATGGACGCGATGGGTTGCGGAGCGTTTGAGTGTGCCCCCTAGAAAACTGGGCTCACGCCCTTATTGTCTTACCTCTTCTTCTGCTTCTTCCTTCCTTTATGTTTTTTTTTTTCTGCGTGCGGACGCGAGGTACGCGGCTCGGCGATCTCTCGCCTTCTTGTTTTTTTCCCCCTCCATCGCAGAGTTATGGCGCGCCTTGTTCTTCGAGGCGTGGGTGTCGCGCCGTGATGTATGTCGATATGCGCCCCTATTTGCGTCTGTCTGTGTGTGCGTGTGCGCGCGCAGTGGTTTCCGTTGTACAGTAGAGTATTGTCGGCGGCGCCACCGAGCGCCCCCCTTGATTCATCCGTCCGGCCGTGGGCATTGTGAGTGTCTTCCATGAGCGTCTTTCCCATTTATAGAGCATGCGCGCGCGTTGTTTGCATGTCATCTTCAGCAGGAGAAGCAGCGTGGGTGATTGGAAAGACCCGGTGTCCTTGTTGCCTAGCTGTTCTCTATTTCACGTTTTGTTTATTTTGAACGAAGTGTTGTTAGGGTGCCGCCCTGGTAATGTTTTTTTTCTGTTTGCTTGAATGAGTTTAGCTGGCACCATACCACTTTCCGTTCGAGCTGTGTAGCAGTTATACGATTATACACAGTTATGCTATTACGTCATCTATTGCCGCGAATGGCAGAAGAATGTCGCTAACGCTTCGTTTTCTTTCGGTCAGGCTTTCTCAGAGTGTGGATATGCCGGTTGTTTAAACGCCGTTGTCTTACACTTGATGAGCCTTCGCGTAGCATCCCCCACGTCTACGTGGTACGTGTATATACCGCACATCCTTTATACGCATGTGCGCGTTTGTACATCATAGTAAGTTCTATAACGGTATGTTTTTTGCAATGTTGAACAGCTTCGAAAGTGCCGGGACGATACCGCGAGTACTTTGACCGGTAGACGCTTAGACTCTGTAGTACGCTTAAAACACTACGATGGCTTGGATATCATTTATGATATAGGCCAAGTTGTTCTCGAACCGTACATTGGCATGCGCAATGAAACCACACGCCTACGCATCAGTTTTCCTGGTGACATCGATAGTATATGCTTGCCAGTTCAGGCGCCGTCTTCGTGACATTCGTGGAGCGTGTTTTATCATGTACACGAGCGAAGCAGGAACACAGATGTATATTACTTCCCGAAGCGAGCGAGCGCCTCCTAGTACCCTCTCCCCCCCCCCCCCCCCCCCCCCCAACCAAGAAAAAAAAAACAGGAATAAGAGTCAATTGCTACCGTAAATAGAACATAGGGCAATGGGGTTAGCAACCCGTCGTCATTCGTCGTTATTGGTGCTTGCGCGAACGGATGATGAAGCAAATGGAACGCCGAGCGCCCATTTGCACGCATATTGACGCTGCTTACGCGCATATGAGTGCAGACAAGTGCAGAGGCGCGCTTGTACACACACACATGCAAATGCAATTGCATGAATGAGCCTCATATACGTGTTACAGTGTATTCGCACGCACGGGTATGCTGTGGGCTCGTTAGATGATAAGAGGTTTGACGGCAGTGCGCTTTGTGCTTGAAGGCGGCGTGGGAACGCGATTACACGCAGATCTCGCTTCCCGGTGCACGTTATTGGCTGTGACCTCTACAGTGCTTTACAGTGCAACCCGAACGGGCTGTCGGTGCTATAGTTTCAGTGCATGCGTCATCATCTGAAGGTGTATAGCGTAACTTGCTGCCTCCGTCTACGAAGTGCATTAGTGGACTTCTGCTGCACAGATTCACCTTCCTCGTTGTCTTTCTCGAGCTTTCTTTCACTACTCGCTCATCATGAACTTACATTCGCGGAAGAACTCCCTCTCACCTCTCCCTATCTCGCTTGCTCTTATCACTTGCCCGCGCTCCGTAATACACACACGTTCATTCACTCACTTCCCTTCACGGCTGTCTCGCTGGCTGTCGCAGGTGTCACAAACGCTGACGTGATGACAGAAATTAGCATTCACCCTCCGCTCAACGGAGGCCGTCTCGGTGCCAACCTTCCCGACATCCGCGCGCGAGCTGCGACGGCGCATGCGCAGCTACATCTCGCGCGTTCGCGATTCAGTCACGTGAGCGGAAGCTTATGTACGACTTAGCTAAAAAAAAAGAAAAAAAAAACAGAAAAAGCGCGCGTTCTCTCTCGGCGATCGAGACATGAATGAAGTCACGTTGTTGGCTGAGCCGGGCGAAAAACAACGGGCCAGACGAGGCCAGACATATAAGCAGAAGAGCACAACAGCCGGGCCGGGTTGAGGTCGTCCCTGCAGGCTGCGCGCGTGCAATAATATATCGCCGCGCGGCTGCATGCAGAGTACGCGTCCACGAGCGACTCTTGCGAGCGCTGTGCCCGAGCGCTTCCGACAAGGTTTGGCCCCAGTGTAGGGCTCGAAGACTCGAACCGTGCACGGTGCTTTGCGCATGGTGCATTGCACTCGCTGGGTCGGTCGTTCCCTTCGCAACAACGCGCGCATGTTGTCACGCAAAGCCAGTGAACAGAGAATTTAAGCCTTAGTATTTTTTTTTTTCTTACAAGAGCGTGTTTCCATTCCTTGACGGGTATTTCTGTCGTATAGGAACACGAACTGTCGTGATCCCGGGATTTTGAAGAATTTCCCGTTTCGCTAGATTTAACTTCGTTGCAAAGCACTACCGTAACTCAACTGCACCGTCTTAGAGATGTTCTATGAGGTGGACTGAGTTTCAACTACAGTGTTACTTGGTAACGTCGAGAGGTGGTACTTTCACGCAGGAACACACAGCATTTGATTTGCAGTACTTGCAACTTCCCTGATGCATGCGTTGAAGCAGTGTTTTGGTCATGACCGAGACACTGCTGTATCGTAGCAGGGAAGTTGCAAATGCGCCTGTAGTGAGTATGCTATTCGATGAAACTTTTTGTCTACGTCAAGAGTGACTTTTTGAAACTCAGCCGATATTTAGCAGTAATATCGACATATTTGAATATGATACCCGTTACCAGTCCTCAGGATATAGACATACAAATGCTCCCCCTGCCCGTTCCGGTACCATAGTGCATTGCGGCGGAGTTCAAGAAAGGGCAAAAAGTGCGACGTTGAAATTAAAACCCGTGGGAATGTGTCGTCTTATTTCTCATTGATTTTTGCGTGTTGGTTTTTCTTTTTTTTTTTTTTTTGTTAGGCTCTTGGGCTGCCTGCTTACTGTCATTGTCATCATCGCATTTTTACGTTCCAAGAAAGGAAAGGGTATCTGCGAAGAAAGCCATTACAACGGATCAGTGTTCAGGTTATTATCATTAGCTGCGAGTTAGCGCGCGTTGTCAACAAAACGACACCACACGGCTTCCTATGGCCAACTGTCTTGTAGTTGCGTCACCACTTCGCTGTAGGAAGAATGACATTGCTGCTTACTTTGCTTCAGGCGTACAGCACTGTCGGGCGCGTTCATCGCGTTTGTGCAGACAGACAGACAGACAGACAGACAGACAGACAGACAGACAGACAGACAGACAGACAGACAGACAGACAGTGAACTTTATTGAATCTTGAGGAGCTACTGCCGACAAATTCGTTTTAGTATAGGTCTTGCATAGGCTATAGTTGGTCCTGCGTTACCATTACGGTCGCTTAGCTCAAATTAAGTTAATAACTGCACACACACACACACACACACACACACACACACACACACACACACACACACACACACACACACACACACACACACACACTTTTTTGCATTTACTTGCTATGTTCTCTTTTTACCTTTCCACACTGCCCCTGTATCTGGTTGCACACCACTCACTCTAGTTAGACATTTTTTTATGGCTTACCTTCAAACAACGTTCTCGGTTGCTTTGCATGAGATCAGAGGCTCCCCGTTTTGACTGATCCACGTGTATATTAGACGACAGACCCCGTGTACTGTGCGATGTCCGTGCACGTTAAAGAACCCCATAGATGGTGGAAATTTCAGGAGCTCTTCAATATGTGCAGCGTCTCTCACAGTCATGACGTTGGTTTGGAACGTAACGCTTCATAAATTATTATGACAGACATGTGACAAAATATAGGGCCCTCGAATTGTGACCTCGTGCGCCTACATGTGATACTTATACGCAATGTCGACCAAAGCAGCCCATAGAAGAGCTGCGTTTTTTGAAATGCCCCGGTCTACACCCGCGCTTGTAATCTCTTCATTGCATGCGTACGTGCGTGCGTTTCTACGGTTGCTTTCCCCGCCAGGCAGTACAGGGTAGCAAACCTGATACTATTAATTGGTCGACTGATTTGCCTCTGCTCTCTTTAATATATAATACACGCATAATGTCGTTAGACGTATATCGAAGATACAGCTGTGCATGTCGATGAAGATGCAAGACGAACACTTGTTTTTGTAGCTTTCTAGACGCTATATTATCGTATATGCTTCACGTCTATCGCTAGTAAACGCCTCCTCTCGTTACATTCCTCGCCACCAGGCACGCTTCACCGTTTTGATTCCGAGCCAACGGTAACGCAACCGCTCAATTAACTCGGTGGCTCGTGCGAAGTCCCAAAGCATTTTGTTTTGTTCCTTTGATTTCGCTCTTTTGTTTTGAGCAGAAGCGCACAGAAGGAGCAGTGTCGGAGCTCAATCTTGAGAAATTTTTATTCTCAGAACCACGCCTTGTGTAATGCAGCAGTGGTATCCGTACAAGGCTTCCTTGTAATAATAGCATTGCTGTTTTCCTCTGCGGGTCTGTACGTGGCATCATTAGGAACAATGCGTCACTAACTGGGACTGAGAAAATGTCGTCAAGGCGAAAACCTCGTATGCCTTGCGCGAAGGTGACCTTGAAAAAGCAATGACATGAAAGTGTGGTACAAGATGTGCGGTACGAGAAATTGAAAACTATCGCCTCCTTCTCTTGGATATACCATAATTTATCGAATATGGGAGACATTTTGGCAAGGAAGGGCGGCACAGATGGGAAGGAATGTGTGCAACTGACATGACAGATAGGACTTGGCATAAATATGTTTTCACATTCTTGCCATTTACGTTGCAGCCAAGGATAATATAAAGGCTCCTGGATCATATACCCTCATAAGGTATGTGGGTGTATGGGCCATTAGTATAGTGAACCCCTTGGTATGTGGGGACCAAAGGTCCAATACGAGACTTTTCAAACGCTAGTGCCACACTTTGCCTCAGTCATTAGACATCAACTAGTTTTGATTTGTTTTCTTTCGCATCAAGCAAATTACGCTTCGAACTTGTAAACGCGAGAAACTAACTTACTCATGCTGTGTGTGTGTGTGTGTGTGTGTGTGTGTGTGTGTGTGTGTGTGTGTGTGTGTGTGTGTGTGTGTGTGTGTGTGTGTGTGTGTGTGTGTGTGTGTGTGTGTGTGTGTGTGTGTGTGTGTGTGTGTGTGTGCCGCTTGTAGCGCAATCAGTGTTAGAATTTGCTGTGTTCAAAATTATGTATCTTTTATTTTTATTTGTATGAAGTACGTGACGGTTTCTGTGCTGTCTTGAAGCCTCGTAATGGGAGCTGCGGGCTCGTCAAGCTGTCGGAAGAGAGCTTTTATTCGCCGCTCCTTTGTCTTGATTGATTGATTGCTTGATGTGCTGGGTTTCGCATTTACATCTCTTACGCCGTACAAGTCCTTTCGAGGACCTTCCAAAACTTGATATATCAAGTCTTTGAAGATCCTTGTGAAGACTTGCTGGTAAACACGCTACGCCGCTTTTCACAGGGAAAGTTTTCGTTAATTTCTACGTCAGTCTCGGCTATCGCCCGTTGAAGGCGAACGAAGAGGGAAACAAAAGGAAAGATTGGAAGCTAGTAAACGAAGGAAAAATAATAAAAGCCTCCGAAGCTGGTCAGTATATGCGAGAGGATTTATTCGATCGGATTTTTTTTTTTTTTTTTTGGTCCGGAGTAGTCGAAACGTAAAGCCGACGTAAGCTGGAAAGGAGACAGGTCACATATATTCCGCGCACACATGGTGGCGCCGGCCGGCCGTCACGTCACGGCGAGGCGTCTCCGTTTGGTCTTCTAATTTTTTATATATTTTTTCTCTTTTAACGTCCTGTTCGATTGGGGTGCGTCGATAACGAGCGTTTCGCCGCGCACGCGATGGCATCGCGCGCCAAGCCGCGCTGCAGCAGCAGCAGCAGCCGTTTTGTAGCGCCTGCGTTATATATATATATATCTGTATGTGTACAGTATATATACATTACGCATTCTTTCGCGCGCTATTCTTTGTGTGTATAGCGTATAGTGCCTTCCTTAACAGCTCCGTGTTACTCCTGGGCGCCCGATGGACATTACGACGCCTAGCTCCTTCTGAGGCGAGACCGTGGGCGAAGCCTCTTAAATAGAGGGCGATGCGATAAGAACTGGAGACCTTTAGCGCCCGTGCACATATAGTGTGGCGTCAGTCGGACAATGAGTGGTTCTCCGGACGTGGCGTGGTGTCTTTATTGGAAAGCTTCTCCCCCCGCAGTACATTAGAGAGATATACTGTAGGAAAAGGAGCGAGTGGTAGAGGGGGCCGAGTGAGGCTCAAGAGGCAATGTCGTAGACGTATACAGTACTCAGCTCCCTTCCTCTCCCCTCTCTCTCTCTCTCTGCATTGCGATCGCTGCGTGCTTTGGCGGTGGCATCGCGAGCGACAGATACGGGTCCTTTTATAAGCGCGTTGTGCGGAGAACAGAACGGGGAGGCATTGAGAACAAACGGAGGCTCGGGGCTCTGCACGATAGGAGAGGTGAACGGGGCGATTCAAGCTAAATGGCGAGGGATGGAAAGGGGTTGGCCCGGTACTTGGGGTTTCATGCGTCGCCGGCCAGTGAGTGTCAGGAAAAGAGAGAGAGGCGTGAAGACAGTCGTGACGGATGAAAAGCGAGGAGGAGGCGAGGGGATTAATGCGAATAAAGCCGGCCCAGAGCTGCCGTGGCGCCAACTCTTGCGCTCGTCTCTGTCTCCCTCCTCTCTCTCTGCTTTCTTTCTCATTTCGGGCCGAAACGGCCGCCGTCTGGCTCCTATAAATCGAGCTCTATCTGCGCGAGGACCGAAACGGAGGCGTAGATCACACCGGCGACGAGCGAAGCCCTCCTTTCAAGTATAGAGAGGGACGGGCGAGACTCTGCAAGGGATATGCTGCCCCGTTGTGCCGATCTGGCGCGCCTGGCTCCCTTTGCGGACGGTTCCTTCCTTGATCCATATATGATAGAGTGATCGGTGGAAGGGTCTCAAGAAGGAGAGGAAACGCCGTAGTGTCCTTTCTTTAATTTCATCTTCAGTTGCGACGGGCGCTGCCCAGTGTGCCTTTCTGCGTGTGCCATATTCTTGTTGAGGGTACATACGGGTACTGCGGGGGTGCCGACTTGCGAGGGGTGGTCAGAGTAGGTATACGTAGCTGAGACTGTAGCATAGGCGACGGCGCTCGCATTGTTCTGCCGCTTCTTGAGAGAGGATTACAGCTGCATTAGCATCAGTAAAATGACGTTGGGGAATGAAGGTGGAAATATTGTTGCTGTAACTATATTTGCAAGTATTTGCAGGGTGAAGACGCGGCGTTAATGCATGACCAGGGCGATACCGTTTACTGATGGCAGAGTCACTTGATCTCTTCCGCCTCATAACGCCTGTTCACAGTTGTACAGGCTAGTACGTTACGATGTATATGAATGGAGGCCGATGTGGAGGAAACAAAGGAGGGGAAAGGGGGGTTGTTTTAGAAAGGTCACACGTGGGTAGAGGCAGTTACACGACTAATGTAATCTAGAAACAATGCAAAGCTTCACAACAGTACGCGTAAGCTCATCCATTGGGAGAGGAGGAGCTACGGCTGGAACAGCGATGTTTCGCCGTTGCATTTGCTATTTAGCTAACGAGCCATCCAGCTCCTCCTGGCAACATTGTATTGAAAGAGGCAAGTGGCCTCCTAGAAACCACGTCGTGCGTCCGCCCAAGTTGGCCTATCTTAACCCGGAATCACGGCGTCGCTTGGCCCTCCGCAGCGCCGACAGCATTGTTCTCCCCAGCCTCTGCCACGTAGACAGATTGCGTGCCGTCTCGAAAGCAGTCCGCAGCTGAAACCTTGAGCGTTTGAAGAGGAAGACGCGCAGAGGGGGTTCAAGCACGGCACCTGGGGCACCTGCGTTCCGAGCCACCGAAAAATGCGGAATCCTTTCTGTCTCCCTGCGTTTTCAATACATACGACGCGCGGCCGCTGTATATTTATAGCCGCCAGCCTGCGCTCGGCGATGGGGCGACGGCTCGGGACCCTTTTGTTCTAAAGATGCGCGGCGACCGTTGTTTGCGAGAGAGACGCGTGGTCCCCAACGCGTGGTTCTATATCCGCGTGACACAAGGAGCGCTGCCTGCGGTTATACAGCCTCCCCGCACACTTGTTCACGGGGAGTGCACGCTCACCACAGTTCGTTCGCACCATGCCCCCCCCCCCCCCCCTCCTTCCTTTCTAGACGACTATACTGGCTCGATATAACTTTCTCAGTTGCGTTGTTGCTGCTGGTGGTGTTGTTTACTTGAGATGGCAATCCGGACGAGCTTAATGTAGTTATCAAAGGCTGGTGTCGCTGCATGAACTCCTCAGAAGGGCTTGTGCGCGAGCTGGTCGGTACGGGTCATTCGTTGTAAACAGTGCCAAACAAGAATTCGGACAAGAAAGTGTACCACACCAGCGATACTTGATCTTGTGCTCGTTCTTGTCCGAGTTTTTGTTAGAGGCTCTTTGTAATGAGCTGTGTACGATGTACACGTTGAATATTACCACCGCTCTCGGGGTGTCTATGAAGGAACATTTCCTGCTCGCCATTTTCGGGTGATATTTGCGTTTATTGAAGATTTCTGCTTCAACTGCGATACGCTGGGTTGGGTCTACCCAACTCTCTATATCGTCACGTTCTCATTCTCATGGCGTGAAGAAGCGGCCGCGCTCACTATTCATACCGACACTTGTTATCGTGCAGTCTGATGGCCTAACTATAGCGTCTGTACGTAGCCCAGGTAAACAAACAAAAATAAAAGATAACAGGAATGCCGAAAGGCATGGCGCTTCGCTAACAAGCCGATTTCTGTTCTGGCTCCAAGTGCGTACACACTCTTGCTCGTAAAACTTGGATGCATGGTGTCAGGCGGCGCCTGCTCCTTGAAGAGGACGACCGAGCAGGCAAGCATGCAATGCGTGAATGTACGGGGCCGCGCGTAACGCGATAGTCTGGGTAGGGCATCCCGCGTGCTGATAGCGACTTGCCTTCGTAGCCCGCAGTCGTCACTCTCCACGTTTCGCTTTCGGTCGTCTCTGCTCTCGCTTCGCCTGTATCCGCTTTCTTGCGCTGCTACGCTGCTCCGTTTCTTTCATTTGCTTCTCCTCGTCCCAGGCTCTTGTGTCTGTTACGTTTGCCTACGCAAACAGCCCGTGCTGTTTAAAGCCGTTCGCAGTTAACGTGCTCCAACCTTCCCCTTCGCATCTCTTGCTCCCGCCTCCTTTACTGCCCGCTCCCTTTGGCATCTGGCTTCAAACTATATTTCCGCTCGCTTCTTTCCTAATCTAAGAGAACAGGACATCGGCATCACAGACAGACTGCAAGCTAAGTTGGATAGCGAAGGGGAGCATGAAGAACTGACGTATACTCGCTTACTCGTCGTGTAACGGCGAAGAGTACGTCGCACGGAAAAGGAGGGCGAGGGTTGTGGAACAGATAGAGAGCGACAGGAAGACCAAGAGGAAGAAGAGAAAGAAAGAAGCGATGGGGGCGGGAGAGCGAGCCGTTTGAAACAAGAGACCCCCGCGGCAACTTAAGATGGGACGAAAGTAAGAATGGGCGACGAAAATTAAGCCTCTCGCGCGGGTCGGGCGTAAGTCGAACCGGCGGCGCTCTGCGCGATAGAGGAAACAGACAAGAGTTGGGGAAGGGGAGGGGAAGTCGAGCCCTGCGGGAAAGCTGGGCGCTTGTGAGAGAGAAAGGTGCTCTTCTTTCCCTCCTCTGGTCCGAAGAAGAGATGCTGAGGCGTGGGATGGGCCGTGGAAGAAAGAAGCCGTCTGTCGTCTGGACAATGTCGTTCCAATTCTTTGTCTTTCTCTCTTTTTTTTTTTTTCGTTTTAACCGTAAGGGCCACGCTTGCATGCGGCGCGGCGTCTTCGAAGAAAGCAAGAAAAGAGGGAAAGAGATAGCCGTGGTAAGGCGACGGCCGCCGGCGGCAACTATGCGAGAATGAAATGAGGCGCGCATTGCTCTCGGGTGGCGTCGCGAGGGGCTGCTTTTTTCTTCGAAGAACAAAAAACAACAGTTCCTTTTCTTTGTCATATCGCAACGCAAGTCCCTGGCGTCACTTCCTTCGCTTTGCCTCGTTTTTAGTTTATTATTTTTTTTTTCTTTGACTGGCGCTTTGTTCGTGTTACTGTATCGCGTCCTCTCTCTCCACCCCGTGGTCGTTGCGACACCGCGGTTCGGTTCCCAAGCTGCGCAAAGCTTTCTCCGGTGCTGGGCTCTTCTCCAGACGCGCACCGCCAGCTTGCGGCCTTCAGCGCCTGTGTGTTCAGAGCTCGTTGCGAAGACCATATTATTTCTCGCGGCGAAGTTCTACCCCGCATTTCAACGTCTCCACCCCCGCGGTGCCGTGTGCTTCACTTCGTTGTTACTTTCTTCGCTTTAGGGCGAGAAGCAGTCGACGTGTCTGGTGCGCGTATTAGCGCGCGGCTGTATCCACTTGAAGAGGGCTAGAACCCCCTTGGACGAGATCGGCGTCGCGCGAGGTGGTGCGGAAGGTCGCGGGCCGTAAAACAGACTCGCCTTCCCGGGACTAGGACCGTGGCTTGTACCGCACCGTACTCCAGTACTCCCTTCCCTGGCTCTTCTTGTGTCCCGAGTCCTCTCTCTTCGGCCGCTTTCTTTGTTCCCAGAAGCGCGTAGCCCGCGAAGCAAGTAAGCGGCTATAAGGAAACTGCAGCTGGGTTCACACACGGTTAAATTGGTTCTGATCGTAAAAGAAGGGAGGAAGAAGAAGACGTAGCGGAAAACGAGGAGCAATGGCGACCTTCTGGGCACCAGAGAGCCCCAGAAGGTGTACGCTCGGAATAAGTGTGAATGAATATATATATATAAGTTAATGGGTGAGCGCAGGACTCGGGTGCTGAAGACAAGAGAGTGCGGCTGTTTTTATATCTTTCGCACTGTTACAGCCGGTGGCGGCAGCGATTTGACATGCCATGCAAGCGGGGCCGGGGTGCGGGAGTGGCCCTCAATCAGCCATGGCTTTGGTAAATTTTCCTTACCGCGCTACCGGCCACATCTTTAATCCGCTGCACAATAAGATCTTCAAGTACTCAAGCTTCGCATGCTGTTGAACTCGTGTTTTTAAGTGGATTACTGCAGCCAACGTGAATGGAAACGCTACTTTGTCTTCTTCAAAACTCATTAATTCTGCAAGGACATTTCACCCAGTCATATTCTTCGTAGCCACGTCACGGACTGCGTTAGTGCTGAGCTTTATATGCCGCCAATCGCGTATGGGTCGCACGATCGACACGTACGCCGGGTGCTGGGTGGCGTGGCCCAATCGGTTCCTCAGCGTTTGCGATCCTGCTCTGTGCACCCACTTTGCTAGCAGGCCTCGCTGTTTTCTGTGCTCTATCGCGGTTCATCGCACCCCCACGTGTCTCGAGTGGCCGGCAACTCTCTCGCTCACCGCACAGGGCAGCCGCGTGATAGACCGGTGACAAATGAACAGTGGCATCGTGGAAGCCGGCGAGATAATGACATCACTGATGGTTGCGCCGATTGGTGGAGAAGAAACTCCCTCCTCAATGCGATAGGCGCCCTAATGACGCCGATCATGTTGCAATGGCATCTCGGGGATGTACACGCCGACGTGGCGTCTATACGGGCCCTGTGTGTGTACTGAAGGAAGCCCTCACCTTCCCTCCCTTCGCTATCACGCATGAGTTGAAGATGTCTTTCTCGGCGGGCTCCGCGGTGTCCTTCTATGCACGTACGAGGCTTTTCGACGATCGCCGCGCCGTGCATGCGCGTGGAAGCGCTTCCCCACCAGAGACCAGTTCAAGCGGAAAATACAATGGGAAGTTGCTTGCGCTTCGCAGAGCCTTATTTGCGGAACGCGCATCTTCGTAATGATGGAGGAGGAAGTCGAGTCGCACCCGATAAACGCACCAATAAGGAAAAACGAGATTCAAGCAGACGCGAGATCAGAAAGCTTGGTCGTGACCGGCAGCGGAGGAGACGTCTCTCTCTCTTCTCTTCTCTGTGTGTGATCGGCGTGTGTGTGTGCGCGCAGCAATTGTTAGGCATGCATTATGTATGATCCTATATACCTCGGAGACGAACGCGCCCCGTGTCTTCATTAATGAATGCTGCGTGCGCTTCGTTGACCGGCGCCCTCCTTCACTTCATTGTTATTTTTTTTTCTTTCCGGTTTTGTACGGACGTGGCTCGGTTTGTGCTTTACTTGCTGAAAAAAAAAAAATATGGCACTTCCTCGTTTGAGCTCCAGTCGGCGGAATATGAAAATTTTCCTCCGGTTCGTCGTTGCAAGCGGCTGTGCTAACTTGTGCAGTGTGTATCTGTGCGTGCATATTGATGTTCTGTCGTGTGGTATCAGCGTTTTCATAGTAGGCTTGCAAAACGTGTTCAATAAAAGCTGTGGTATTACAATGCCAGCAGCAAGCTTTATAGTTACGCTTTCGCTAACCAATCATCCTTTGCCTATAATTCACCTTATTTTAGCGGCTTATAAGAACGACCACTCGGCATAGTGGACCAGAGGCTTACCCAGGAATTGAAATTAGAGGGCGTGTCTAACGGTCAAGTGGGGGTGTGAGGCGGCAGATATATTGAATTTGTTAGGAATTTTTAAAAATTTAGGGGGTACCTTTAGGAAAAACAAAGAAAATGTACACGCCCCCCCCCCCCTTATCTTTTTTTTGGGGGGAGGGGGAGGGGGGGAGTGTGTAGGGAAATCTTTGATACTGACAATCTCAGACTCTTGCACATCTCATCAGCCGCACTGCACGTCTATGATAATACGTCGACGATTTCCAGTCGCCATATTCAATTTCTAACCGCGGGGCGGCGTATGCGGAGGCGATAGACGAGGCAGTCATTTACGCTGCACATCGGCAGGCACGTTTAATATTCGCTCGCGGTTCTCAAAGCAGCGTCGTCGTCCGTATCGACAGGCTATTTATCTGGCCTGATTGATGGCCGTCGACGTGCGTCGCTCAGAATAACGACATTTGAACGCTCGTTGTACAAACACATCGTAAAATAGAGGTTGAAGGGGGGGGGGGGGGGGCACTGGTGTATAGAATAGGCGACCTGCCCAATAACGCCCATAAGAGTGTGGCGGGCCCAAGCCCTCGGGCAAAGCGAGGCACGCCAGGCCTCCCGATCACCTGCGCTCGTTGGCCAGCCGCAACCGTTCGCCGTCAACCCACGCACAGAATCACCGTTTGCACGGGTTATTTTTCTCTTCTTTTTTTTCCTTCAGGCACGCAAGAGTGGCTAAATGTGTGTATGCGCGCACGGGAGCGTACACGCACGTGTGTACACAACGTTCTTGGCGACGACAACGCGCCGCTTTTGCCGATTGTCCTCGACGCTGTATACGTATAGCCGCTATACGCGGTGACCTTGAAATAATTAGCCCCGAGGATGTCATTGCGTATGTGGGTCTGGATTACATACAATCTCGCATGCGCGCGGTGGCGGTGATTTGTGGCGATCCTTTCGCTTCGTTTGTACACTTCTCTCTCTCTCTCACACACACACACACACAGGCGCGCGCTCTCTCTTTGTATGTGTGACTTGACCACCGGGAAAGAAATTGTGGAAAGTGGCAGTAATGGCGCACTCCGATCCAAGTGATTAGCGGCAGGCGACGTGTTCGACGCGAATAAATGCTGGTGGTGGTTCGGCGGCGGCAGCAGCGGCAGCTGTGGTTCGGCCTTGCATTGTCTCGTCTGTGCCGAGCGCTCTAATAGTGCGTGAGCGCATTCGCGAGAAGCGAAGGCCGCCGCCGGTTTTCCGAACGCGCTCGATTTTCCTTTGTTTTGCCGCCCGAAAGCGTTGGCGCGCTTTTTCTTCTGAGGTTGCGCGGCGGCTACTGGGGCCATTGAAGAGGAAAGCGCGCGCCTGCGATAGCCTGAATGCATTGAAAGTATACCTATAAGCAGGTAACCAATGCGTGCCACGCATGTCTTTATGCGTGATTCGTTTTTGCACCTTGCGTATTGAGAGCGCGATCGAAAGACGTGTGACCGCTTTGTAGATGGCTCTGACGAAGCACCGGCTGAAATCAAAGCATGAATGTACTGTCACGGGCGATGTGTACCGGCAGTGGCATTGTCGAGCAGAGCGCTTCGCGGAGCAAGCTAAACCTGCAAGTGCGCTCCTCCGCACACCTTCGCGTATTTCATGTTGGCATCCTAATTAGGGCGTCGCCGGTGGCTTCATTCTTGCCTCTCTGGACTCCCCACACTTTCTGACGTGCCACTGCTACCAACAAGAGGCGCGACTTGCGGCGAGTTATGTGCATGGGGGAAAGCCTACTTACGGGTTTGCACGGCTTCTGTCTGTTTCCCGATGGATACGGCCCCTCTAGGTTTGTCACAAAACGTCGCTGTACATGTACGCAGAACGCATTGATTGTCACGGCTTTGGCTGAATTTCGTGTCAGACATTGAGGCAACATGGCAATTTACCAAGATATTTTGAATTAGCTGTTTATCAGTTGTTGTATAGTGACGCGTTTCGCTTTTGTACAAAGTCCTTCGATCCGACCCATTTTGCGCGGCTGAGGTAATAAATATGTCCAGCTGTATTGTTGGCCACCGTCACTCGGGATTTCGTGAGTCATGTACGGCAGCTGAAAGAGGAGTTGTACATTCCTTTCAATGGCAGAGCGTACACATAGACAGGGTTTTGTGCCTCATTGAGAGCGCTTACGAATGCTCCTTACTCGTATATACACAAGCGTAGTAGTTTGCGTTCGTTGCTATTTATTCAGTTTCGTGTCGTAACCGTAGCGTTTTGTACGAATGTGGCCAGCTACCATGACACAAAATGCTCGCATGTCGTAATGCAGGTCATGTTTAGGAACCTGATAGAAATTCAAAGGGCGCCAGAAAAAAAGAAAGAAAGCAATGTAGATGACACATGCACTGTCTCTCAAACGAGCAGGGATGTTCCGAAACCTTCAAAATAGCGGCCTTCCACACACGGCTTTCGAGGACATTGTTTTCCCCAAAAGTCCTGCGAGAGTAAGGAAGAGGGTGCAACGATTACTAATAGACTTCCGTAGAGACACTGGGTTGATCGATGCCTGGTGACACATCCGTGATCAACCATGAGGAGGCTCGGACGGCATTGCTGCCATCTTTGTATGCCAGGCTAAATCCGCCTGATGCAACACCATCGCCAAAATTTTTGTTGAAAATGCGACAAATGCAAGGACACATCATCACGGTAGCGAAATTCAACACCACGTGAGCATCAGTTAAGCCAAGCACATAGAACATCACATACCTTTCTCCAGTCTTTGCCGCTTCTCAAGAAACTATTTTCCTGTTAAAGTAATCGATGGATGGATGACTCCAATACGCCCGCCTTAAAATTCGCAAGCACGCTTCTTTGCCACTGTGCCATTTGCCCAACCAACGGCGGTGCCTGGCCTATATAGTTTAAGTGTGCGCAGTGCTCTAGCTACGCGTGGTAGGGCTTATAGATTGTGCAGGTTTATGCCACCATGGCCCGAGTCCACATTTTTTCATGTTACACCGCATGCAATATGGGCTTATAGAAAAGCTGTTTCCGTAACTGACTATGGCGCCTTTAGTTGGACAAACTGTATACCAGGAAAGCTAGGTTTACTATTTTCGAAAAGCTCTATTATGTCGTCCTTTTTGAATGTGGGACGCACCAATAATCAAGTGGGTTAAAGCCTCTGTGCAAACCAGTTCGAGCAGATTCATCCACGTAGGTTACGAGACCGCTGCAATATAGCTATGATCCCAAAAAAGATATTCTAGGGATCATAATACAACGGCGTGCGAGCTTTCAGGTTGCCAATTAAAAAACCCGAGTCGGGAGTGACTTCAACAGCAGCACTGTTGTGTAAAACTTAGCAGCGATGACCTTTAACCCCGAGGACACGCGCATATAATGTAACATGCATGTGACATACAGTCGCTGTGCAAAAGCCTGGCCAACTCGTGGCCAGGCGTGTGTCTGACGTGGCGGCATATAAGCTGCACGACCTCCTGTTACAGGATGCAGTCGCTAAAAGAAAAGCTCTTCCTCTCTCGGCTATATGCCAGATTAGATAGAGCCGTCTTTTTGGGAAGACTCCTCTTTCTTCTCTTTTTTTCTTTTTTTTTTCCTTCGTCACGGCGTCCGGTCTTCTGGTGGTGACGGCGCAACTGTACGGCCAGCCCAGTCGATAAGCCGCCACAAAGACAGCGCGAAATACGAGCTGCGCGCACGCGCTGCGCTCCGCGAAGTTTGCGACTTCAGTGCAGTGTGCATTGTACGCACGTACTATACATACCCAGTACGTATGCGTAGATGGGATTGAACGCTGCTGCTCTGAAGCGTAATCGTGGGCCCGGTTCATTAAGCCTTACTGTGACAACTTTGTTTGAACCATTACTGGCACGAGCGCGCGAGTATGGAGAACAGTCCTGTCCATGTTTCGCTTGACGATGAGAAGCTCTGTGCGGGAACCGTGCTTGTATTCATTTTCAAGTCCGGCGTTCTATTTATTTATTTATTTATTTATTTATTTATTTATTTATTTATTTATTTATTTATTTATTTAAATTGTCCCATAGCATCTGACATCGCCGCAACGGGGCCCAGAAATGTGTACGTCGTGAGGGACATGTTAAGGCTTGCTGCACTTGACGTGACTGCCGTTGTAGCTTCTGCAGGTGATAGTTGCATATACTATCTCGTCGCAGGTAGGTTTCGGCTCTAGGAACATTCATGCACAAACTTACAACTAAGTTTCAACTGAGTCGTCCATGACAGTAATTGTTGACTCGCGTTCTGTTGGGAATTCACGGTTGGAAGCTCATCATCAACTAGTCGAAAAAGCTGAAGTTGGAGCTTAACAACTGGCGTTCGTTCGTGCACCCCACAGCCGGTCAAAGAACAGATCGTGGCCGTTTCATTCCGTCGCTTGTCTTGTCGTTCACTTCGCTCTTCTTAGAGCGCATACGGCGTGGCGTACAGAGAAGGAAGGAGGCTGCTTATATCGTGGAGTACTTGCTGCGGTTTCTCGTGGCAACAAAGGGAACGACGTATGCTATACAGCGCTGAGAATCTGATCAAACGTTCGCTAATGCCAAGATCGCGGCGCTAGCTCGCTGACCCAGTTGAAAATGCTTTCTCCTTTCCTGGTTGGACGCACGCCAGGAGTGCAGCTCGCGCGCGCGCTGCACGGAATTAGCGGCAAGGGGCAATGAATACCTCGCAGGGGGGTGCAAAAAAGCCTGCGAGATGACGAAATTGGAGCTCGCGGCGCAAGCGACTTGTCTACTGCACTAGCTTCGCTTTATTTTATTTTTTTCCCTTATCACCTCCGCCCGCTCTTTCTCTACCGTACACACTGTACGGTCACGATCGAGCTCTGCGGGTTCCTGCTCGACAATGCGCGCTTGCATGACTCGAAAGAGAATATAACGCGGAAAAAAAAAAAAAAAAAAGGTGCAGAGACACATCCGTTACAGCCGCTTTCCGCTGACAACTTGGAGTGATAGGCCTGTCCGGGGCTACGGACTGCGGGGATTAGTCGCTCGCCTTCTGTGTTTGCAGGGCGAGCAGCGATAGTTACAACCTGTGCGTTGTACACATGGGCAGGGCGCGTTTCTTACATACGTGGTGTACAAGCCACTGCAGTTTCGTGACTGCACCGTGTCCTTCGGGAAACTGTTGGCGAAGGTTAGACATTAGCAAAGACGCATACATTGTGTATCCCTTCGGCCGTGGCTCTTGTCTTTTGTAGTGGTCGTTCGGCACTGCAGGACAACGTTTGTTCGATGTGCGATGAAAAGACCTCCGCCTTCGTTTTATTTTAATTTTTGTTTGCTTGTTGTTTGGTGGTGCCTAGCGAAACATCGAAGGACGAGAGCGGTGTCCGTGCGTGAATGGAGCGCCAAAGTGCGTGGCATTGTATTCGTACCGTACCTAATACCTTCAGCAGCGGCTATTGGAGCGCTCCGAAGAAGTGATCTTTGTGTGTAGGGCAAATGTGAATCGCCAATTAAGCGTATAACCGGTGTTTGGATCGCTTCTTCGTGTGAACGCTGTTGATGTCCGATCGAAAACGCGTTATTGACGTATGTGCAGGTCTGCTGTTTTCTTCGGCAAGGGAACATGGCTGATTGAAAGCACGTAGGGAGCACGTACAGGTACTAGCGACGCAGTGGTATTAAGCATAGTTTCGATTTTTTTCCGTGCAGCGCAGAGCCATCCCAAAATACGCCCGCGCACTAAGTGACCAGTCCCGAATCCGTATCGAGCCACTTTCGACCGCCTGGTGAAGCTATTTTATATAGGCGACATTGAATCTATCAGATTGTGTCTCTCGTTATTCCATTGTTTGCATCAAGGTGCCAGCTTGGACGTGTGTATGCATGCAAGCACGCGACGCCGTGCTTATAAGCACACACGCCCCCTGCACCCCCTCCGCTTCCTTTCCAGAAATAAAATGCTGGGTATGCCTGTGCTCAGCGTCGAAGGCACATGGAGACATAAGCCCAAGTACTGGAGAACGAGATATTCAAGTAGCTCGTATGTTGTGCTTGTGCAGATGGCTACGCACTACATGAATAGCTGTTCAATGCATTGTTGTGAACTGCTAAGAAACGAAAAGTCTCTCCATTTTCATCTGTTGCTTCCAGGGAGGTTTAAACCTCCTTGGTTGCATCCATTTGTTTCTGCTGTTCTTGAAAGGTTAGTCCGTATTATCACGCAACAGGAAGCCAGTGGTCGAAAGCGGTGAACATGAAATGTTAAAATAGTGCCGTTTGTTCAAAATTTCATTCAAGAACAAATATAATAGCTGTTGTGCGGAGAAGCGTAGGCCACTTAGCTTCTTCCCCTTTTCTTCCTATGCGTGGTCTAAACGTATATATATATATATATATATATATATATATATATATATATATATATATATATATATATATATATATATATATATATATATATATCTTCGTACGGGTTTCTTCTCAGTTTAAGTCTTTCGACGACGCGGAGGCGAGGCCCGTTTTCGGGCGACCGATCTCGGGCGCGCGCTCAACGAACCATCGACGGCGTCACGCTTCCGCCATGGAATGCCCGCAGACCCGCGGGAATTGGCCAAGAATGTTGCGTGCGCTACTGCTGCCTCTGCGCTTCGAGGGGGACGAGCGGAGGGTGCACTGCCGCAAGCAACGCAGCGGGCGCATCCATCACCGCCCAAATGAGTCTCTCAACTCTTTGACGCCTCGTGGGGTGATATGCCCCCACTTTTTCCCCTAGAGCGTCGCGATGATTCCCCCTAACCGTACGATCCTTCGTTCCGAAAAACAGCTGCAGTCGGGCAGGCGGGCTGGTGTTGTGGACTGCGACACACACACACACACACACACACACACACACACACACACACATGCGCGAGCAGTCCTTGTGTCGGTCGCTGTAGACCACGTCCCGCAAGCAGGGAGGAGTGTGATGGTATTTTCGGACGTCCGAGGTACGCCGCGCACTCCGTTGTAGTATGGGCCGTAGAGTATAGCGTGTGCGTAGAGTACGGGGACAGGCGCATTGTCGCACCTCAGCGATGCCTTTATAGCTAACAATAGTACGCAGGACTTCCTGCGGCCCTGCCTCGCTATGAAGAATGAGTTCTTGCGACCAAACAATGCGAGCGCTGTTTACAGTTAGTGAAAACGGCCCTCGCAACAAGCAGCCATACGCAGGGCAATGAACGTCTTCGCGAAGTTCTTGTACGTGCTTTTTTTTTCTTTTTCTTTTCTTTTTCTTTTGAGGGCAACTGATGACGTGACTTCATATTTGGCTACGCTTAACGGTTCTTTGTCGTCATGTTATCATAGTTTTATTTATTTTTGTTTTGTTCATTTCAATGGAATCGTCGCTCGCTGGCGCAAGTTCAAATGAAAGAGCGTTGCGTTTCTTCATAAGTGATGCAACTCCGTGGTCTCGCGCTTGGATTTTGTCCCACTTGGCGTCTTCTGGCGCTTGACGTTAATGAGTTTGTGTTGCAGCAGCGATTTTCTTGTAACAGCAATGCCTTTTTTGTTACTTAGGCCTGCTTGGTTCAATTGGCTTGGACTTTGGGGAATCTTGGCTGTTAAAAGGAGAGAGAGAGAGAGAACGGGAGGCGTGCTAATTGCACTAATGTAACAATGTTTGCAAGCCAAATTTTTATATTCCAGTGGGAGCGCTCCCCACGAACAATCTTGTTGTGTAGCTGTTTGTCGTATTGCCTATTGAATCGTCTTCATTGTCTTTTCATAACGAAAAGAATAAAACAGCTGTTCTGTTGACCAGTTCACATAAGCATTCAATATAAACATAAGCACAGTTCACTTAACTCACTCACCAACGCGCATCAGACAGTTCAGATGCTCGTAAACGTTCGATATCTAAGACGTAATTGTGCCGTCGGAGTAAGGGTGGAGTGTAGTACCAGCTTTCATCTTTGATTGCATAGACTGTGGCACGTCTCCCAACCTTTGTCAGCAGCGTACTCTCAGTTGAGAAAAACCAGAGCACTTCTTTATCGTGTGCTTTTATGAGTATTCCGGTATATAGAAATCCACGAGTACCGCACAGTCATCGCATCTACATGACTTCGCCACAGTGCTTCAACGCGATGCAAGGACGCTACAGGATCCTCCCCAACAATCGGTACAGACTGACAGTGGAAACGAGATAGTATTCAATGTTTTCATACGGGCCTTCCTAGCGGTCGGCCATATGCACTATGGCGCTGCCGGTCGTGCTGTGTGGTGAAACTCCTGGTGTGCTGTGTGGTGGGTCTGGCCTGCGATCGGCTTTTATTCCCATGCGGCACAGGCCGAGACGCCGCAGCAGACTCGTGTGCCTTTGTGTGCATGCTCGGGCGCAGCCAAACAGAGAAGAAGGTCTGGAGCGCGGCTGCTTCAGAGCACACTCCATAGCCGCGTTTCGCGCGGCATCGGGGCCGACTCTTGTCTCAAAGGCCAGTCGTTGTTGGCGCGCGAGCGGCGAGGTCTGGTGGTGGGTCTGCGGCATGCTGCTCAGGCTGCTTCATCTCATTGCTCGCTGCCGCGGTCTGTTGAGGCTCGTAAACGGAGCCGTCCCCTCCTTGAGCGAGAGACATTGGCGGGCCGATTTTTCTTCCCAGCAATCGGCGGCCCGACAAGGCGCCCCGAGCCTTCCTGCGACGGCTGGAGCCTTTGTCTGCGACGCACTTGCCGAAGCGCCCTGGGCAGCGAGCTCGATTCGGCGTTGGTAATTGCGTGCACTGCTGGTTGATGCTGCAGAGGTTGCGAAAGTGGTCTGTGGGTTCAGCGGTGCGCCATCGCTTTCACGTGCGAAAAGTTCGCGACTGAAAAGCGTCTCTATTGTCAACTGGACGTGTCCGCAAGGTCAACTGAAAAGCAACAGCCAGACAACAGATACCCTTCCAACCGAACAGCCTTACGAATTGGGCGTCTCTCCGCATCAGTTCGTGCTTCAAAAGCGCTGCATGGATTCACTAAAGAATGTATAGAATGGTAGAGTAGAAAAGGTGGGAGATAGGTGTACGCGACTGGCTTTTGTTAAGCTGCGCGAGAGCAGTTCGCGAGCCCGTTGTTAAGCTCCTAAGCATGGTGCTCCGAACATGGTGCCTATCTGGTTGTGCAGTCCAAACAGATGGAGGAATACTTCGGTGCCTTCTGTAATCTTTTAGACCCTGTGGGCACTAGAAAGGAGTCCTGCCCCTAGAAAGGGGTCTTGCGGAGCATGGCGAATTGCATGCTGTGTGGTCAGGTCGCTTTTAGGACGATGGAGTTTACGATTGTTTACATCTAGCTCGCAATTGTGGCGAGAGGTGAGGCTTCGCGTTCAGGAACACACACACACACACACACACACACACACACACACACACACACACACACACACACACACACACACACACACACACACACACACACACACAGTTGAAATAGTCTTTAAGAGCAAAGTGTATGCAATACAGGCGCCAGGCACGAAGGTAGTCGACCATTGGCAGAGAGCATCTAAGAAGGAAGAGCTTTGTGAACTGCACGGCTTCGTCTGGTCAGGCACGCACTGGATGCAGTGGTTTATCTTTAATCGTTGAGATGAGGCCGATATGTATACCTGGCAAGTGCTGGGGGAAACAGATGATGAATTTAATAGAGTAGTTTAATCTTCACATCTGTTGTGCTTTATTGGGCGGATGCGGCCGGAGATATGCATTGCAAGAACACATATACATGAACGAAGGACCACTCTGCAAGACCTCGTGCAATAGCTAAGCGGCAGGTTGTACGTCAGTAAAAGCTATAGGTGCTCCCTCGACGTTTAAATGACCCTGCAAGTCGCATTAGGCAAGCGGCAGCCTACAGTGGCAATCCTATAAATGATAAGCGCAGCGTCCAGCTTGTAACTCGAGTCGAAGCAAACGAGCAACCCACGCACCTGACACGGCCAGGCGATTTCTTATAATGAAATCTCTTCATCTTGAGGCCTTAAAGAGGCGCCATTCCTGCGCCCCCTTCAGGAGGAAGAACAATTCGTTTAGTCCAGATTACAGATCTATGGGGACTTAAATGCAGCTTCACCGTTGCTGGCCTTTTGTGTCTTTGTGAGTGTGTTTCTTTTTTTTTTCTTCGTCCCCCCCCCCCCCCTCCCCTCTCTATCTCTCTCTTTTCTCTGGACTTGAACGTAGCCCGCGCATATACCCAAATGAAAGCGCTCGGCAATCGTGGCGAATCGGAACGAGTGGTCCGAACGCAGCTACGACGTTGGCTCGGACGCGTCGTAAAAATTATCACAACAGCCTGCTCACCTGCAGCGCTGCAGCAAGCAACCTTTTTTTCTTTCCACTCCAACGCGTTCGACATCGCTTGTACATATATACGTACGCACGCACACACACATTCGCGAGTGAATCGTTAAGTCGCAACTTATCTACCGTACAGCCTGGCCCTCTTATCAACGCGAAGGTGAACCTTCGCAGTGTTCGTTTGACCATTATTTCATCTCTCTCTCTCTGCCATGCACGCGTTCATTGCACGGGCATGCCTATCTTTAGCTTCCCCTCCTCACCTCTATCAGAGCTTGTTTCGAGGGTCCCCCCCTCTCTTTCTCTTCATTTTCGTGGACCCCCTCTATTCTTGTCAACTCGACCGGTTGTGTTGGTCGAGCCCTGCGGTCGACCTGCCCCGTTTGTTGTCCCCTGGCCACACAATTTTATGTGTGTGTGTATGTCTGTATACACGTCTTGCCTAAACGTTGTGCATCGGCTAGAGCCTTCGTCTCTGTTCCGTTTTTTTTTTTTTTGCTTCCTTTTTCTCTTTCCCCGGGGGCGATTTGATGGAGCAGCGAGAAAACGCGCCTAAACACGGCCAACCGTACATATAGCTACTGCATCTCCGTCTTTGCGCTATCAGCTATATCCCATGCGAGAAAGCGTCAGCCTCGGCTTGACGTATTGCGGCAATTAGATTAATTACCTTTCGCTCGAACGCGGCGAGAGGCCCAAGCTTCCTTCCGCTCTGGGCGCGGAATTCGAAAGTATGGAAGTGACAAAAAAAAATAAATAAGAAGAAGAGCCAGGACCTTTTTTTAAAGGCCGATGCGATTTTTGTTTTCTCTTTTTATTCGTGTATCCCGCTTTTCGTTAGGTTGTTCCCCGGGTCCGCGTAGGCTTATTATTACGAAGCTGGTCAATTGTGCGAGGTACAGGTAGAACGCAGTTGAGGAGAAGGTTGAAGGGGAAAGCAAAAATAGAGGCGCTACTTCGGTGAATTTCTTCTTTCTTTCTCTCTTTTTTTTTTTATTTCTGCGGCGATAGGCCGTTCACTTCACTTGTTCGATCCGAAACTGTAGGAACGCGCTCTGTAATGGCCGATAACTAACGGTGTTTGAATGAATAGTTGGCTTCGTTTTAGTTGTCCCTTGCGCGTAGCTGTTCTTTGCGAGAGGTGGTATAAACTGTTTAAAACCCCGGAAGCACAGTTTCGGAATACACTGTTGTATTGATCGAAGGTCCTTCTGAGGTCGATCGTTCACGTACCACCGCTTCGAAACTGGTGCCGGTCAAATCACTGATCGTTCACGTACCACCGCTTCGAAACTGGTGCCGGTCAAATCACTGCACCTCTCGCTGACACGTTCTTCTCATTGATCCTCAGCAAACGCCTTCACCTCTCGTTCGCTATATGTATTATATCCTCGCTGTTGTATATTGCTGCAACGTCGCGCGTGTGGCTTTAACCCGCCATGCCGAGGTTTGCGAAAACTTTCTGAGCTGGCTGTTTCTCACTGTCACGACGAAGCTCCTGCGCAAGGAAAAGAATAATAATAAAACTCGCAAGAATATAGGGAGGCAGTTAGTTTTCTACAAAAGTAAAGAGCAAGATCCTTATCTACACGCAGGGAAAGAGGAAAGAATATTGTGCTGTAGAGATGCTCGAAAGATAAAACACCAACTCGGCATCCCGACCCGGCGAAAGCGGATGTCCGACGAACCTGTGGGGAACCCACTTAATGCTGAGCTGAGTGTTAAACACAGACGCAAAAGGATCGCGGGGCCCAGGAAGGCAGAGATACGGAGCTAATGTTGGAAGGTATGAAACACCGTGTGACCATGTAATGACGTCAACTGGTCTCGTGATCCGGTCAAGAATCGCGCGATGATATAATCGCGTCAAATTGTACTTCAAGCGATAGCGTCGTTGTCACATAGCAGCATCATCTGACGACGTCATTGTCACGTTGTGATCCCACGTGATGAAGCCGCGTGGAGATGGCAGCCATTGTGTATTTTTTCGTGTTCTTTAGGATAGGCAGGTATTTTCGTTTGCGTGGACACGCGTGCCCGAAAAATTACGACCAACTGGAGGCTACCAGCCAGTCCTGATGGTGAACTCATTGTTAACGAAACCGGCAGGCAAGATCACTAACGCCACAGACGAAAGCGTTGCGGTTAGCGCCCGAGTTCTTTAATTACTTTAACTAAAATGTGGCGCTCAAGGAAAAAAACGCGGCACTAGTGAGTGCACCAAACGGCCGTGATAGCCTATTGGGTGTTGGGTTTGCTAAGGTCGAGGTCGCGGTATCGAATCGCACCACGGCGGGTACATTTTGATGAAATTATCTTTTAAACCTTCTTGATATATACAAAAGCAGCGGTGGTCTTCCACACGATGCTGCTTCTGTACGCGCATGGTATTGGACGTTTATCATTCCTCCGTGATCTCTGCCATTGGCGAGCTGTCGCCTCTAGTGATAAGTCCAGCATTAGGATAGGCCGGAGTTTTATCGCAAGAACAATTCAAGCATCACACGTTCTTGTGCACACGGGCCAGTACGTAAATCTAAGCTGTAGATGGGCAGCTTTGGGGACAAAGAAGGCCCGTCGATTGCTGACGGCACGTCCCGAAGGCGAGCAAAAGAGTTGGGACAGCTGTGATTCGGTGGTCCCTGCAAGGCGTGCCGTGCTCCTCGCTTGTCATCGTTGTGAATGCCCTCTTCGCGCTCCGTTCGTCGGGGTCGCCGCAGAGGGAAAAAAAAAAAAAAAAAAAAAAAAGGCGATTCAGGACCCGTTTCTTCTCGCCGCCACTGCATATCACATCTCGAGACTTGGTCGCTGGAGCGCGACGCCACACAACGACGACCGGCTTGGCGCCTCGACGGCGATGTTTCCTTCCCGCGCACATACAACGCAGCGGTGCGGGCGGGGCCGTGGCGCGGCCACCGAGAAGGGACGACATCGGACCGCCGCGAGCAGGCAACGCACAACATTCGCGCTGGAGGCGAGGAAGCGAGACGGCGACGACACGCATTCCGGTGCGACCACGGCATTGCGATTCTGGGAATCCCGCGCGCACATCTTCGGGAGGCATGCTTCTGGTTGTTGTTTCCCCTTAGATGACTGTTGGGAGGGTAAGGAGCCGCGAGTCGCGGCTCTTGTTTCGCCGGCATTTTGCGCTGATTTATGCCACCGCCGCGACGAGGTGTCCTCCGTATACCGCGCGTGAAGCTCAGCTGCTTGCTTTACCGTGCCTTGTCGACGGGAGTGTCTCTCGGAACAAGGGCGATGCGACACACACGCACAGGGCTCGGAGGGAGTGAGGTCCATATTATTCGGGGGAGAGGGAGCGGCACAGCGCCCCGATGCTCGCTTCCTTCTTGCGACGACGCCTGCTTTTATCAATGCTCGTCGGTACACCGTCGAAGGGTCGTCGTCAGTGCGTGTTTGTGTGTGTATGTGCACGCGCGCGCGGCTGCCGCCCGGCCGCCAGTCTCGTGGATGTGCTTCCTCCTTCTTGTGCCCCTGTCTTCGCGGTTGTTCGTGCCTTGGCGCTGTATCATGGCGTTCTCTCGCTTGCGCCCCTTCCTCTCGCCCCGCTTCGTGATGCATCATTCATATTGTGCTCGTCGTCGCTGCGGTCGCCGCGCGACCAGCGATGCGTCGCGCCGACACGTAGGCGCGCGATATATGCTAATGGCGGTGCGCCTCACTCCCTTCCCCCTCCTCTGGCTGTATTCCCCGGCTTCTCCTGTAAGGGCCGCGCACACCCAACGCTGTTGCCGTCGCATTCGGTGTGCGCTCGCGATGCTCATTTGAGCGCGAGCAATTCCCCGACGGCTGATGTGTTTTCTTCTTCGGCCTGTCACCAACCCCTTTCCAAGCTTTCATATACAATCTCCTTCGCAGTCTCTTCCTAAGCTGTCTTACCTTTTACATACACCAGTGTGCGTAGTCGCAGAAAGAAGTGTCTTCATTTGATTTGTTGGGATTTTATTTCCGAGTGCTGCTTTCTGTGGGAGCCGGTTTGCTCTCTCTCTCTGGCGTCGCGTTGTTATTTTGATTATGTTTGTTCTGAATTTAAGGGGTGGGGGGTATGCTTTTGTCCCTTCGTCATTTCTTTTAGTGCCTTCCGCCGTCGCTGCTCTCTTTTCTACGCGGCGGATGGGACTCGCTTGGCTTGCGAGTGCAACTGTATCGGAGCGTGTGCATGCTGCAAATATCGTTGCGTGCGAGATTTTATGCCTTGTCTTTGACAAGCGCATATGCGGTTTCCCTGGATGCGGCTTTTCATACGTCTGAAATTTCGAAACTATCTGGACCCACGGCGATCGCGCGCCCGTTTGTACTGTATACATTGGTGCCTACATACGCCAACCGAAACATGTCCAGGTTTTTCGCCCTGAAAACCGACTTGCTTCGGCATTTTCCCATGATGCCTGAGCCCTGCGTTGTTTCGTGATAGTGGCTGAAAAAAATAGCGGTAGACAATAGAGTAGCTATTATATTCTGACTTGCGTACCGCGCAATCTGGGGGAACGTGGTCTGTGTTATGCGTGTGCATGCCGCTTGTAAAGACTGCAATGTTATTGTCCGTTTGTTGTTTCTTCGGTATTATCATGAGTAGCAATGAATAATCACTCACGTTCTGTATAGCGTTACTCACTGTAGCCTTCATATGACACGTTCACGCATTCAATTAACAAGTGTCATTGAACAAATATTTGACTGCAAACAATGATTTATGAACAAAGCAAATTTCGACCGATTGTGCTGTATGGTGGCCAACAGGTCCAGCACGAACTCGATCAAGGTGCAACTTGTTGCGACGTTTAGTTGTCACGCTCTAACTGTATATAAGCTTACTCTTTTATTGTATTGCCCGTATACTCACGTATTCCTTTCTTTGTCTTTTTTTGCAGGTAAGTCCACGCCATGCTGCCTGTGTCCTCTATCTGCGCGCTGACGTGCGTAAAAGAGATCATCGCGAGCACCGGCTTCGGGGACGGCTAAAGCCTGCAGCCTCCCCCGCTCAGGTTCGGATTATATCCCTCTCGCTGCTCGAGCATCTTCTCACCACGCACAGGCCATGCACGTAGATAGATTCTTCTCCACGAGACGGCGGGCTTTATTACTACCCCCCCCCCCCCCGCCCCCTTTCACCCCTCCCTCCGCTTCTTCGCTTAGAAAGGGAACGGCCGCAACGCAACACGCGTGCATCCTGGTTACGTAGTTGCGTGCGCGGGCGACCTTTCGTTTCCGCGCTTTCGCCTTCACCACCCAATTTCTTATTTGCGTGACGCCTCTCTCCGTCTAGGCAGAATCTTGCCCGATGGCGCGGGCTTCGTGCGACCTCCTTATAAGGTGCTTGTGTGTATACGTATACGTACGTTATTGGGGCAGCGGCGGATCGCTTCCGTGACGCGTCGATCATGACAAGACAGATCATCGGTGCAAGGCTATCCGGTTCAGCCTCGTTTGTATACTGCGCGCGCGTGTGTTGCCGTGAGCACGTTACGTTCGGTTCCCCTGTTGTTTCAATTACCCTCAGCGCGTGTTTGTGTATGCGCACGAGCCTGCATAAAAGCAAACTCCCTCTTAACATTTTGCCTGCTACTGGTGATGATATTTTTGTAGTGGAATAAAAAAATAAGTGAGAGGGAGGCGTCGCGGTGGTCCTGGAGGTTAGTTGCCCTTGCCCCGCGCGGTGACCTCCCGGCGGTCGGGTGCCGTGTTGCGTCCATTAAAAATGAACCGGTTTGTCGTCGCGCGCACCGTCACGGAAGTGTGTTCGGATGGTTGCGTCGAGCGTGCGCGCGATCCGAGCGTGCCCAATGCCATTGCTCTTATTATAAGCGCTGTAACCTTTTACGCGGCGCACGACCCCCTGTCTACAACGCGTGTTTGCGAAGCGCTTGGTGATGTTACTGTTCACCGACGAGTACGAAGCGTTATTAGATGTGTCGGTTGTTTATTTAGCGAAAGAAGAGACTACAACGAATACAGACTGCAACTTTTTGTAAGGAACCTTGTGGTACTAACTAGGTTGTTTCTCGTGCTACAAGAAACGTTCATCTTTTTTTTCTCTATAGCGGGGCTCGCTCCCTCGCGCAATCAATCAATCAATCAATCAATCAATCAATCAATCAATCAATCAATCAAAGTTTGTCGTTTACACTGTCTGCCGTGGCGTGCTTGAGAGGTATTCTCACATCTTGTCACTCCTAACGAAGTGAATCCGCCCAACGTTGCCCATGTAGTCAAGATTGTGTTCGTCCTTACGCGCACTAAAAAAAATCTAAACAAATTTCAAATGACCAGTTGGATTTCGCCGTTGTCAGCAGAACCTACAAGCTTAGCGACACCCGCGTGCCGCCGCTCCAGCTGTATCGTTCCATCTCTTACGCCGTGCAGCGTCTTAACGACAGTGAAGGACCGTTGCCGTCGCAAGCCACGCTCCCGTCCTGCAGGCGCGCCAACGGCAGCAGCGCTATGTGCTGGCGTCGTCCATGGTGACGTCATCACGCGGGCGCGTGGCGGAACAATGGACGCGATAAATGGGGGGAAGATGCGCGCTCGAGCGAGCGCGCGTGTGTTTGTATACGTGATGGGTGGAAAGGGGGGGGGTCCAAGGGGGGGTTGTGCCGCCGCTGTATGGAGAAGGGGGTTCTCTCGCTGTAGTCGACGAGATTGCGCCTAACAGCCGTCGCTCGCCGCAAGAGTCCATTGTGTCGCGTGCCGGCGCGCTCTGCTGAACACAGGGGGGCTTCAATGCGGTACTTGTTGCCTCCTATTCACGGGAACGACGGTGCCCTCTCTCCTCTTCTGCACACAACAAACGTACAAGAGCCACCCCACCGTCGAGGTAATCGCTCTCCGCCGTGCTGCTTTTCTATTTCACTTTCACCGTTGTTCGCCGCCCCCGCTATGCGCCGTCCTTGCGTCTCCATTCTTTTATTCGCACTAGTATACGTCTCTCGCGAGCCGTTCTTTATGATGTCCGTGTACTTTCATTTTCTTTTCACCTTTAGCGCCTTCATTGTGTCCTCCTACTTTCCTATATTTACTCTTTGCGTTCTCTATATTTACTCTTTTTTTTAGCTGCGGCGTTACCTTACACGTGTACGTCTTTCATTTTTTATTTGTTCTGAACTTTCGCTCACACGCATTTTCACTTTGCGTGTAGGGGTGTTGCGCAGTGTCAAAGCTGCTTCAATGATTGAATCCGTAAGCATTTTTTTGTTGTGCTTCTATGTTCCGACGATAAATTGGCGTGAAATGACCTCGTTTTGCTGGCGACGCGCTTACTTCGACTGGTCTGACAAGGCGTCGTTGTATTGGAGTTGCACTTGCGTTGGCCAGGGACAAGTGAGCGGTGGTGAAACATACTCTAGTCGTTGTAGCTGCGCTGTGCAGAACAACGTACGCGAGAAAATGAAGCTTAATTCACGAGTGTATGGGAAGAGCAGCGGCAAAAATAATCTCGGAAATCCGGAGCTGCGTAATGGGAAAAAGTAGGGCATATGTTTATTGAAGATTACGCCGGTACGTCGATTTCGCAAACGAAAGAAGTTGTTGTCAGTTTAGCACGAAACAGCGCGTAAATCCTTACAGCTAGGTTCTCCGCAACACAACTTTTAATTTTGCAAAGTATTCGCACTAGTACGGAGGAGTGTGTACCTCGTACAGCCTCTCTCCCTCCCTCCCTCCTTTCCAAGTCTCCTCGAACAAGAACGTTCGACTTCAACGCTGCGAAGGATGCGGCTCCGCCCGACATCACAGCGATACTACTCTTGCGCTATGCGCGGTCGACGTAACGGCGTCTCTATTAACGAAACTCAATTGGCGACTGCAGGAAACCGCCGTTTTAGAGGAAAGGGAAGGCCAAAGCAGACTTACCGAAGGAGAAAACAAATCTAGAAAAGGAAACGAAAAAAAAAAAAAAAGAAAACTGGAGAACAAAGGTCGACCAGGGTTGGCTTCGGAGGGACGGATACCGCGCGGCCGCTTGTTTGGGGAAAAGATGGAAAGGAAAGGCTGGCAGCCCACTTCACCCCACAGCTGTACAGTTCAGTCTCCCACCGCGGCGTCTCGCCTCTCTATTGTACTGTGGGGAATTAAGTCATCCGACGGCCCGGGTTTCCCTTCTGCGCCGGTGCCACCGCGATGGAAGGCTGCATAATTGAGCGCGAATCCCGGCGCCCCATTTCTAACCGCTCTCCTCCGCTTCCTGCGTCTCGCTATACTACGCACCGTCAGTCGGCGGTGGGCTTCCCCGCACGGTTTTGCTCTCCATCCTCCGGTGAGGCCAGGGAGCACGCCGTGGCACGTCGTGTTGTGTGTGTCCGCGACTGCCGCAGCGAACTGTGTATAGTGCATGGATTCGACGCGAGATTCGAACGCTCGCTAGCCACAACTCCCGTGCAGGGAAGAAGGGGGGCCTGCGGTCGCAGCATTCATTGTGTTGCAGGGCTCAGTATGTACACCGCCCGCCTCTCCCCTTTCTCTCCTTACTCTCTTTCGTTTAGAGAGCGCGCATGATTCCTGCTCCGGTATCTCACCCCGTTGTCTCTCTCCCCCTCTCTCTCCTGTTACCTCCGCTGCGCCACTCCTGCATTTGTTCGGTCTTTTTCCGATAGTTACCCCTGCTTTCCATTCCCCCATATTTCCCCCGCTTCACTCTGAGCTCTCTCTCTCTCTCTCTAAAGGCTCTGTGCATGCCTGGCCTCCTTCCCTTGTGCTTCTCCTCAATGCAGATGTGCATTACGCGAGAACGCCAATGTACACGAGCAAAGGACAAACAAAAGCATATATAGTATGCATTCGGCGCAGATTTCTGGCTCTCGGGGTGCGTGTGCGCTCGCTTTTGTAGTACATTTGCTTATGCAGCGTTTGGCCGCGGAATAATAGGGTAAAAAAGAAAAAAAGAAAGGCATGCCCGGCGTGGCGGTGATTGTGTGGCATACATGTAGGGCGAAGAAGGCCGCGCCAAGTCGGAGGTAATGGGTGATTTGCTTTGCCGGGAGCTTGACTGGAGAGCTGCTTTTAACGACGTCGTAATTTAGCGGCGCTCGCCGCGGCTTCCACCTCAGCGGGGTCCCGCCATCCGCTGCGGCCCCGCCGTAAGACCCGTTGTTTCTCTCCATTTATTGTGTTCTGTCTTTCTTTTTTCTTCTCGTTCGCGAGGCATACGCACGCACGCGAAAGCGAAGGATCGGGAAAGAAACATCTGTACACTGGATGAAACGAAAGAATAAAGGTGGAGCTGAAGGCGATACTCTTTTGACGTGACGACGAGGCCTTTCCTCAGCTGTTTGGAAATTGGTATTGTGCTAGGTTTGTGCCAGATGGGCTCATTGGTCGATTTCATTGATTCGCGGAATATTTGCTTCACGTTTGCCCAGTGGTTTGTTCTTCGTTCCTTGGGACTAAACATGAAGACATGGAAGCGCAGCTGTAAATAGGGAATGTGAGAACAGCTATTAATGGGCCTCATCGTATAACTGGCTTACGTTTCGAAAGAAGAAACTGGGAAGTTATTTCGCGTATTATCGGGGGAGGAGAGTTCTGAACATGTATCTGTAGGGAGGGGGGAGAGGAGAGAGAGAGAAGAAAAAAAGGAACTAATTATTTAATTGATTGATTGATTTGTGGTGTTTTACGTCCCAAAACCAGCTACGATTATGAGAGACGCCGTAGTGGAGGTCTCTAGAAATTTCGAGCACTTGGGGTTCTTTAACGTGCACTGACATGGCACAGTACACGGGCTTCAACGAGCTAATTAATCCTTAACGTTTACGTCGAATACACTTCATTCGCTCGAGGTCTCATGAAATCAGTTAAACTCTCCGTGCATTGTTTGACTTTCAAGGTTCGTAAAGTGTAGTGGCAAGGAGCCGTGGTGCGGCTTATATACAGGAGTCAGGTTACTCGATCCAGAGAATCGACGCGAACCAATTTGCGTGTATACGTCTCTGTCAAGTATATACGACGTGTTGCGAGGCAAATAATGTCCGTTATCTGGTCACGGCAATCTCTCGCTTAATTAAGGGGCTCGAGGTGCGCGTAGAAGCGCACGCTTGTAAGCCCTTAAAAGAACGTGCGTTGATTCAGTAAAGGGACTCAATACGTGCACGGGGTCGCAGCCCCGCTTCCTTCGTGGACGGTAACCCGGCCGCGCAGAACTTTGTTCTTATAAACTCGTCAGAGATCCTTATCAGTATGTTATCGATGACGAAAAGAAAAGCGTATAATAATAGAGATCGAAGTGAGGAGGAGAGAAGCACGCTCAAATGCCTCTCGCGTGCCTTGTACACCACTCACGAAGTTCACGCGAGGGCATATAGTGATGACACTGGCTGCACCGTCTTGTAATCCAACGGAGCCCTTACAGTATACATGTATGCAGTAGAGAGAACGAAGGCATGCATGCTCACGCGATTGAAGCTTTTACTCCTTCCTGTATCTCTCATTGACTGTATATACGTACATCACGCGTCACTCAGCCAAGAAGCAACGCCGGTTCGATCACCAAACGTGCGGCGACTCCCACCTGCTTCCTTCATCCATCCTTGGAGGGAGCCATGCATGCAGCGATCGAGAGAACGGCCTGGTAGGTGTATAGGTCGTTAATCAGACGCTAATTGCTTTTCGACCTGGTTTACGCGGCCGCGATGGAAGGCCGATAGTCGCCGCCGTCGTATACACGCAAGCAGCGATTCTTAAAAGGCCGGACACCTCCTCAGTTTCCTTCCTCCTCAGTTTCTACCGTTCGTTTTTGTTTTGCCCGCCGTGGCGCACCTCTAATCTATATACACTGCTTTATGGAAGGTGCCGCTCTCTCACCCCCTTCCGCTACACGAGGGTGCATGTCTTTCTGTTGACCGGTGCTGCCAGATTGATCAGCTCCCCCTCTCTCTATCCGAGTCCCCTGTAGCACCCTTCCGGCTTCTATTGGCGTGGCGAGCTTATCTTCTTCAATTAATGCGCCTTCGGTGTTTCGGGTGTCCTCCGCGAGGCTTCAGTTCTTTATTTCTTTTATCCTTCTTTTCTTTTTTTCCCAGGATCGAGAGATAAGTTCTCGCCTCGAGAACTGTTGCGTTGTGCACCGGTCGGCGTCGAGAAACACGCGCGTATACACTCCTTTCCCTTCCTTGAGCTACTCGTCGATGGTAGTTTAATAATTCAGCCTCGGGCATACACCTGCGGGCTTCGGCCATTCGGGTCTAGGTCGCTCAACCCGATTAGCCCCGGAAACGTGCGGCGAATGGAGGTCCCTTACGCCGTGTGTTGCGTGGCTGCTGCTGCTGCTGCTGTTCGGGTGGGAGGACCGGAAAGGGTTTTGAGGTGCGGCCGGTGACCGTAGAAGATGAATGAGTAGAACGAGCTCAGACTTTTTGCATTACTGTATGTCATGTCCAGCTCATTGTTCTCCGAAGACGATGTGGAAGATGATGATAGTTTTTGAGCCGTGGATGTTCGTGCGATCGCTCTGCT
>CM023483.1:89028124-89405162 GCA_013339685.2 Hyalomma asiaticum | reverse complement strand
ATATACTCACGCTTTCCAACTACCGCAGTTCCACTTAACAAAATTCGTCGAAGGCATTTTGTTTTCCGTATTGTTGGCGTTTGGCGTCACCACTGCTTCAGTAAACATAAGAGAACGTTATGAATGCTTACGGCTCTTCATTTATGTTGAGCCTTGATATGCCGGAGGGCATCGTGGACCTCACCATCGCCGACGGCACCATCGAGAGATCACCCATCTCGGTGGCTTAAGTGGCCTGCCGCTTGGCACCGTGTCACCGCTGGGTTTTAGGCGAAGGAACTGAAGCCACGTCAACAAGGTTTGCACCTGTTGCAAACCCTGTGCCGACAAAAACGCAAATGAAACAAGGAACTCTGGGATTATAGGTATCAGTTTAATTGCGGAGTAGTTGGGTAAGCTTTAGTGTTCTCTGCAGAAGACAAACGATGCTCTGCGTGCCTTCTTTGTCTCTTTTTTTTTTTTCGCTTGCGGATACTTTGGTCAACGTCAAATACATTGAAGCTGAAGTTAAGCATACGCATGGCATCGTGTGAAATTTCGTGATCATGTCTTAAAGTTAGCGAACAAATAGGAATTGACAAACTAGCAGGTAACCAAATTCGCATTTGAAGCGAACAAAACCATTTATATTTGACAGCCAAACTAGAAAAGAAGCTCAGGGAAAGATGGAGGCTTGAATCGATGAACAGATCGCTAAAAACGATGTAGAAGAGGGAATGTCGCAGGAGTCAACATTTCGACAAGTGGAAGTGTCTTCGTAAGGACGGCAACGGAAAACGCTCGAGAAAGCAGTTGCCCTCCTGAGAACGACAAGTCCACTTGTCGAAACGTTGACTCCAGCGACATTCCCTGTTCTACATCATTTTTAGCGATCTGTTCATTTATATTTGACAGGTGGTACCTGTCCAACATCAGAAAGTTGGGTTCATTGCAATTAGTGGGAGATCGGAGGTAGCTAGACAAAATTGGCTGATGTAAGCAGTTCGAGTATCTCGTCCGCACTGCTGTCTCGTAGGTTTCTACACTTGTAGGTTTCGTTTGTCACAGCGCTCTGCTTCGAGGATGAAGTAAGAGGATATACTTGGCCGTGACAATTGCTTTGGACATACTCGAGAAAAAGCACCTCAAATTGGTTTTTATTGGTTTATTGTTCATTCCAAACTTTATACGTTCACTTTTCACCAGATAATGCGAGTGTATTATCCGTGACACGTTTTTACGCGCGAAATATATGCACCTCTTGAAGGTGAAGATTCTTGCACTTCGTCAAAACTGAAATTTGCTTATAGGTAGAGCTTAAGCATGGTTTCACGTAACATCGCCAAAATCATGACGTCGTGGGCACGTACAGTAAGAACTTGAAAAGGGCCGCGCTATTAGGCCTTCATTTCCCCTTTCCTTTAATAAGTATTCCCTTAAGGAGCTCCTTGGGCGCCTCCACGTTGCATGGTGATAAATATGCTTAGCTATCATCTTCCGTCTCCCTCCACAAATACAAAGCAGTCACTGTATCGACCTACGCGCATGCCTTAGTATATTTGTTTTATGCAACAGTGAAAAAGGGTACTGCTTTTTCTCGCCTATTGAAGTGTGTGTCAGTCGACCACATCTAAAGTGGAGTCGCAATTGGATGTTGACATACTGGGAGTGCGGCAATTGTTCCTAATTTATCCAGCTGGAGATACAGCACATACAATGCATTACGTTGTTATGTTTCGCAGACTACAAAAAAATACTACAGGCAAGAAAAACAAAGAGGCTGGTACAGAAAGTAAACCAAGTTATCGAAAGAAAAATGTAATAGGGCAATTCCTCTAGTACTTACGTGCTACCACTGCGACGTCCATGAAAGAAACAACCGGAACTCAGGACCAAACGCAAACGCCAAATGGATTATTTCACAGTACAGGCGACTACCAATTTGTTTTCTAAACGTTACACCTGACCACGATACATAACAGATTCTATTTAGGCTTCCTGCTATGACCACACATACTTGTTTCCTTTCACTTGCCATCGCAATGCAATAATGGACATATGAAACGCGCGACTACGCTGCACATGAGAAAGAAGCAGCGCTCTCTCATCTAACTAGATGTAACTAGATAGCAACTATTCAGAACAGAGGTTCAAAGGACGGATAAAATCAGTTTGAACAAAGCTACTCACGTCTTAGGAAATAAACTTGATATTCGTGAAACCTTGGGCAGGCGGACCCCGTTCGAGTTTCTTCTTCTTCTTCTTCTTTGCTCGTGAAACAGAAGCTCGCAATATTGCTGCGAAAATCTAGCGGTCGAACTACAGCTGTAGTACAGGCAAGGCCAGTTGCTGCAAATTAGGCTGCCAACATGGAATTTATAACTTTAGGACGAAGTAGCCGACCTATGGGCTCTCATGTTCTCTTCTTCTTCTTCTTCTTCAGTGTGATCGGTTCAGTGTCTGTCATTTCCTCGAGACGATGTTACTTGCGGCGTGCAAATTCCTTTAAAATCAACTGACATTATTGAACAGGATAGCGTTGCAGGTGTAAAAATGCTTTGACATATGTTGCAACTAAAATGGCGCGACTTCACTCAAAACGAACTCCGGATGACGACATCGTCCTCTGATCCCAGCCACCAAGCCAGCGTGTGCAGACTTGCTCGTCGCACGTGGCGATTGCGCGTGTGCAGTGATGTCCCGTGCAGGAAATTTTCCCTTTTTCAGGGAATTTTTGACCGTCATTTTGGTCGAAAACGAAAAGGGTCATCTTCGTGATATTGCAGGGAATTTGTTGTTATGTGGGGTTTAACGTCCCAAAACCAGCTCTGATTATGAGAGACGCCTCAGTGGAGGGCTCCGGAAATTTCGACGACCTGGGGTTCTTTAACGTGCACTGACATCGCACAGCACACGGGCCTCATTATTTCGCCTCCATCGAAATGCAGCCGCCGCGGCCGGGATTCGATCCCGTGACCCTCGGATCTGCAGCCGAGTACCATAGCCACTAGACCACCGTGGCGGGGCGCAGGGAATTTCGGGGATGGAGAAAAATCGTTATAACGTTCGAAACATTGCGGTTACGAGGCGCTTTCAAATTCTCTAATCGTTTCAGGAGCATGTAGCACGCAGAATTATAGCCTTCGAGATTTGTTTCTTTTATTTACACGGAGTGTCATTTTGTTCACTCCAAACGTCAGGCTCGAAATCCAGATATGCTCAATGCATTTATGTCACAAGAGCTCCGATATCGTAGATCGACACCGTAGGAGACCCTAGTGGAAGCCATTATCTTCTCGCCATAAATTGCCAGCTATGTGCGCGACAAGCCAAAAGCGTCCAATGCAATACGCTAAACAAAAGAGGAGCAGTTACAAGAAAAATAACAGAAAGAAAAGTAATTCTAGCAAATTTTTTTTTATTCAGCGGCTGTGTGTTCACAAACGAGTATGTACAGCATTTCTCCCGCATCTCATACCCCCTAAGGCCAGCTCCATAGAGCTTCATATAAGAAACTCTATGGTCAGCTCGAAGGTTGCTCCCTCGTAGTACCAAAGCCAATCTCGGAGGCAACGCTTGAGTTGTACAGGAGCACAGTCGCAAAAAGAGATAAAGATGGCAAGAGCCGGAAACACGTCAAACACGCATATATGCATACATGCGTGTTATGTATATCAACTGCTGTCTTTCTGCATGGAAATATGAGGGATTTTTGGCGATGCATGCGGGAGGAAATGCCTGAAATTGAGAATTTTCATGCCTCGGAAAGGGAATTCTTCAGCGCAGGACGGAACATCACTGCGCGTGTGTGAATATGGCCTGCTCCGTGAGGAGTTCCGATGGCCTCTTCGATGGCCAACCTGAGGAGCTCCGATGGTGCTCTTCGATGGCCAACCTGATTTGGGCTTCATGCAGACGCTGCTGACGTTCGCCAACCCATGCTACCCTGACACATGACAGAAATAAATCCGAATGTTGCTCTAAAGACAGACATCAACTAACCATCGCAAGGCACTGCACGTGAAAACACCCTACAGGTTATACAAGTTATCAAGCTATCAACTCGCATTATGAAGAACTTGTCCCAGCCATCCTCAGTTTACAATGCACTGAACTAGAAAATGCTTTCTTAACATTTGCTGGGATTTTGGATGCTGAAACTTCCATGTGATTGTGAGGCACGGCCAAGTGCAGGGCTCAATAAATTTCAACCACCTATGATTCTTTAACGTGCTCTTACATCGTGCAGTACACAGGTCTCTAGCATTTTCTCCTCTCTCGATATTGCAGCCACCGTGACAGTCAAGCACCATAAGCACCATAACGGCTGTACCGCCGCAGACGATTGCGAAAATGTTATGTTGTAGCTTGAGACTGTTTTTATTCCATCTCACCGACTCATTCTGGGTCGCTATCGGCGGCAGCTCCCTTTTATTGGCCCGTATACCGTGACTGTATTTCAGGATTACATTGGGTGTCAACCGCTGTTACATGGCCTCCCCAGCTTCATATTCGCACTGCCAATACAATTCTCAATATTGACCTCAGATTCGTTTTCATTCGCACCACTGCCCGCCTGTCATCTGGCGTTACGCCTGAAATTTTCGGTTTGGTTACCTGCTCGGTGGCCCTTATATTAAAGCTTTAGCGTTAGCCCCACTTGGCTCTCTCTTAAATTATATCCTTTTCCGCAGAGTAATAGGAAATAATGACGCCGAATACGTGCACGTTTCTTAGGATAAAAAAAAATAAGCAAATAAATAAGTAAAACCAGGAGCTCACATTACGATCGCAGTCCTAATTCTGCTGACACGGTGGACACAGAATCTTCGAGAAAAGCGAATACAGCGCAAAACTGCAGGAAGAACCGCTGCGTCAGCATTACTTCCTTCGATGTGAAACAAATGGCGCCAGTGCTGCTGCAGTGCCAGGTCAGCCCAATCGTTGAAGCAACTTTCCGTTTGCTGCTTTTGCAGCACGGCGCAACCTGAATTTAACGATTTTTTTGAGAAACAAAAGTACATGATTTCCCGCGATCAGTTAACATACGTTAAACAGCATACTGAGTCCCCTGCCCGACGCTTTAAAACAGCGAAACAGGTTTATTGTTTAATTACATTTCAGATATTGGCCCTGTTCAGAAAACTCTAACCACTTCATATAGTGAACCCTATCCTTACCTCGCCATCTCATCTGTAAATATTTGCGTGCGGTTTATCTTTCCTATTCACATTTATTTTTTATTTTTCTTTCCACTCTCCACTGGACTCTTTTAACCCACTTTCACGTTCCTACACAGAACAGCATGCCAGCTGTTATATACACACCGGCAAAATTCTATTTTTCCAGTGAAGGGCCTCTCTTTATCTCGCTCTCACTTACCCATTTCCGATTTCTACAAAGGATCAAGTGGTGAAGACTCAAGTGAAAACATGCAAGCAACTTCGCAAACGTCAGTTATTTGAAACGAATACCATTACATAGAGCACATTTCAAGCTATTGCACAATTTCTTCTTTAATTATCACGGTATCAGCGACGAAAGTTACACTGAGCGTCCGACTTACGTCGTTTCTTTAAAAACCCACTAAAAGAAAGCAAAACAGCGGGTTACAGAACCGGCATCGAACAACAACGACAAAATCGGCTATTGGAATGAAACCATAAATGGCGCTGCAATACACTGTGTATTTAGGTTTAGGGTGCAAGTTTTGTGTGCTTCGACGACTTCCCGGGACTTCTCTACAGAGCTCTGCCATAGTAGAGTACGATGTACCCTGAATTTTTCACCATCTGTTCTAAACACAGGTGAGGAATCCCGCCTGGCGGAACTTGATCTGGAGTCACCGACTATCGCCTACCTCCTAGGCAGTGGGCACGTCGGCTGGCATCAGAACGGCGTCATGACAAATCCGCTATTGTTCTTTGTACAGGTATTGCTACCTGTGCTCTCTACAGCGGCCAGCGCACCGACTACGAAGATAAATTCCACAACGCTCCCGTATCAGCAGTGGAACCGGTGGAACCACGACGAAGGATCACACGTGCTGGATCTTTCAACACCACATGATGGCGCCTCAACTGCATCGACTGTGGCTATAAAAGGACTGCTGCACCAACATCCGCGCAGTGGGCACGTCGGCTGGCATCAGAACGGCGTCATGACAAATCCGCTATTGTTCTTTGTACAGGTTGGTGTTGATTATTCTACAGTTAAAACAAGCGACCGTTGTTTCTTTCGGCTGACGTGCCCAAACTGTGTGCATTCTTTCTTGACTAACACGCGGCATCTACTCTTGTCTTTGTTAATGTTGTGTGGCGACGTTGAGCTCAACCCCGGACCTAGTACACAGGAACTTCTCAAGCAAATACTTGATGGTCAGAAACTTATGCAAGAAAGGCTAGACGCCATTGAATCTAAGCTGCAAAATGTTGATAGGATTGAAAAAAGCGTGCAATGTCTTGAAAAAAGGCTTGTGGATTTAGAAGACCGAAGCAGACGCAATAACCTTATTGTTTTCAGAATTCCAGAGAGCGAAAACGAATCAACCGATGCCCTTAACGACAAGGTCGTCACCGATCTTTTTAAGAATACGTTAGGAGTAGACGTGCGCTCAGTTGAAAGATTGCACAGAATGGGGCAGTCGCCAGCCGAACAAACCTCGCCCTGTGATTCTGAAATTATTCGACCATCGTGAAAAAATAAGCATACTGAAAAACTGCTTCAAGCTGAAAGGCAAGCGCATGTCCGTGTCTGAAGATTTTTCCGCCGCCACTAGACAAATAAGAAAGCAGCTCTGGGATAGCGCGGCCGACCTACGCGATTCAGGAAAGAAAGTCAGGCTCGTACATGATAAAATTAGGATCGACAATGAACTGTTTGAATGGGATGACGAGAAAATGGCTAGAGTGTCAGTTTCAAAGAACCAAGGTAAGGCAAGACGAAAAGATGCATGACCATGCAATCCCGCAGAAAGTTTCACTTGCCTAAACGTCAACGCCCGCAGCATTGTCAATAAAACGGCTGATTTAGAAAGCATAGTCATCGCTCACAACCCAGAAATTACAGTGCTTACAGAAACATGGCTTAACAGCGACATTAATGACTTTGAAATTGCACCCCCAGGTTACTGCATCTACAGGAAGGATAGAGATTCGCGTGGTGGTGGAGTTGCAATTATTTTCAAGGACTCGTTGCAGGTGTTGAGACTGGCCGACATTGTTGGAATTGAATGCGTTATTGTCAAGGTTATCCTGAAGCATTGTGCTTTAATAATTGGTGGTTTCTATAGGCCCCCGAGTTCCGACATATCCTTCTATGAAAGGCTGAATGAATTTTTATTGCCTTATAGAAATCACTCCTGTAACCTAATCCTTGTTGGCGATTTTAATGTACCCCATGTTGCATGGGACAATGACTTTCCTTATGCACTTTCAAGTGATGCTGAACATATTCTTGATGTTATGCTGTTTCATGACTTGGCGCAACTTGTTCAAGTACCTACTCGCGTCCAAGGTACCAAGCAATCGATCCTAGATCTCTTCCTGGTCAACCACAGGGTACTACAGCGAAATCCCACTGTCAAAATTTTTGAGGGCATATCAGATCAGAAAACTGTACGCCTAAAGATGCAGCTAAGTTGTGTGCGTAAAGTCGTGAAACGGGAAACCTTCGTGCCTGTGTTTGCTCGTGCAAGTGATGTTGACGTGCTGGATGTATTAGGCAGCTCATTCGCACACTTTTTATCTCTCTACGAATCAGATAAGCGTTCAGTGAATCATCTGTGGAATTTTTTCAAGAACCTTGTGATAAAGTGTATTGATGCCTTCGTGCCACGTAAGCGGAAAATAACACGGTGCACTAACCCCTGGATAACCAAAGAGATAATACGCTTGGGACGAAGATTTAAAAAAGCAAAACAAAAATCGAAACGACGGATCGCAAGGTCCACAAGCGACTCGACTTGCGCACTGAGATTACAGCTTAAAAACTGCATCGCTGACGCAAAGGCTCATTATCAAAACGTACAGCTAAAGAATTTTATTTCTTCGTCCCCGGCGAAATTCTGGAGGTATCTGTCACCAAATAAAAAATCGCCACCTACGCTGGTAATAGACAACAATGCTGTGACTGACAGCTCAGAAATAGCGCACATACTCAATCAATACTTCTGCTCAGTTTTCACTAAGGATAACGGCACAGAACCCGAGTTTCTCTTGTTTAGTGATTTGCCACCGATTGACAATGTACAAATAAAGGAAGAGGGCGTACTTTCCCTCTTGCTCAAGCTAGATGATAAGAAATCCAGTGGGATCGACAACATACCCAATGCCTTCTTGGTGCGCTACGCAGAATGGTGTTCTAAGTATCTGAGCCTAATATTTCGCAAATCTCTTTCTCGAGCAGAACTTCCTCATGACTGGCGTTATGCCAAAATAACCCCCATACCAAAAAAATCAAGCCAGTCCATACCCTCCGCGTACAGACCAATATCGTTGTTATGTGTATGTGTTAAAGTTCTGGAACACATAATATTCAAGCACCTCTCAGTGTTCATCGAAAGCAACAACATAATAGACAGTCGCCAGCATGGCTTCCGACGCGGCTTGTCAACGGTCACGCAGCTCCTTGAAATGGTGCATGACATTGCAGCTGGTTTAGACAAACAAAGCCAAATAGACATACTATTTTTAGATTTTGAAAAAGCGTTTGATCGCGTTTCACACCGAAAGCTACTCATCAAACTAAAATCAATTCTGAAAAACGACACCTTATTAGCATGGATAGAAGCATACTTGAGCTGCAGGCACCAGTGCGTCACGGTCGGTGGTATCAACTCGTCGTCCGCGCCGGTTCAGTCCGGCATACCTCAGGGTTCCGTCCTCGGACCTCTTTTCTTTTTGGTTTTTATTAATGACATCGTCCGTGATATTCCAGTAAAGATAAGGCTTTTCGCAGATGACTGCGTGCTTTATCAAGTAGTTAATGCTTCCAGAGACCAGGTTCTTTTAAACAACTCTTTAAATAAAATTCAAGATTGGTGCGCAAAATGGCAAATGACTATTAACGCGAAAAAAACAGTGGCGATGACCATAACCCGCAAAAAAGACCCATTAAAGTTCCAGTACAATCTAGGCAATCACTCCTTGTCCTTTGTCTCGCAGTATACGTACCTTGGCCTTGTTATCACATCTGACTTAAGGTGGAACGAACATGTGACTTATATTGAGAAAAAAGGCTTTGAAAAAACTAGGTTACCTAAGACGGGCACTCGCTAAGGCATCCCGCGAAACTAAATTACTCGCATACAAAACGTACGTAATACCAATATTAGAGTATGCATCGGCTGTCTGGGACCCGCACACGCAAGCAAACATAGATAAACTAGAATCAGTACAGCGAAAAGCTGTAAGATTCATATTTAATGCCTACCAACGTGACACGTCTCCGTCAGTTCTTCTGGAAAGCGCTAAGCTGGAAACCCTTGAATGGAGACGTTATCGCGAGAGAATGAAGCTATTCTATCTGATATATAATAATAAGCTAGCAACTAGAGAAGAGTAATTACATCGAACCAATTTTGCGCCGCGAAACACGCGCCTCCCACCCTAAAAGAATTGCTGAGCGCCTCTGCCATACTAACACATACAGGTACTCTTTCTTTCCCCGCACAATCAGCGAGTGGAACAACTTGCCATCAGAGATTCTTGAAAGCATCAATCTCAACTCGTTTCTCCGTGCGTTACCTGCTCCATATGTATCATAGCTACACCTTCATTTATTTACAGTGCGCTTTATTTTAGTATCTATCTCGATCAGATTGATTGCTTGAAGTTCGATGTCTCGCTTCTGTACTTTTGTAGTGTTGCTGATTTTATTTAAACTACAGTTGATATTTGGTGCCACTTCTTTTCACTTTTTTGACCCAGTGTGCGCTTCTTCTTCTCTTTTCTCTCTCTCTCTTTTTTTTTGATGGCTTCTTTTGTACTATTTTCTATGTCACGGTCAAGGGATTGTGGACCGTATTTCATGTTTCTTTTTTTAGCATTGTATCGGCTATCTTACAACATTGTGTCACCCACCCCTGCCCAAAGTCTGGCACTCAGACTGGCAGTCTTTTTCTAAATAAATAAATAAATAAATAACCACATTGTAGTCTTGATAGGCAAAGATAATGGTTTTCTGTTCCCAAGTTTCATTTAAACTTGGTGAAAAGTAAGAGAAATGAAATAACAAAGGGCCATGATAAAAACAAAGGCAACCTTAGGACACTCCTTTCACACTCAATGCGGAAAACGTGACGCGGTAACGGCCTCGCATCGTTAAATATTGAAGGTGAGTCGGAAGAGTGTAGTGCTGCCGATAAGCCGTAACAGTTGCAGTGCTTCTCTCTCAGGCCCTCGTCAACACGCCTTGAACAGCGAAACATAAACAATTTGCGTCTCCTAAATGTTGGAGGTTCTTCTATAATTTAAGCAGCAGGCTAGTGAGAAAACTAGGCCAGACTTGAGTATTTAAAGCATGAGTGAAAAAACGTGACCGCAGGAAAACAGGTGGTCGAGGAGGAGCTATCCTTCAATAAAGGATTACGCGCAACGGTTTCTGGGCCATTAATGTTGCGTCGCTGAAAGTTCGGCTCTGCATTAAAAATAGATAAGAAGGAGGGCTATACGACGCAGCCGGCTTTCTGGTATGTCCTCTATATTCTTGTTGAAGTACAAATGGGAAAGTGTGTCGAAGGGGCTGTGCTATACGTAAGTGGTAAGAATGATGCACTGCACTGAAGTAGCACCGCTGGAGATACAACTAATAAGTGTGGTGCATGCGGTAGCAGTACCTTTACCTAACTAATGCAATGACTTAATGTTTTTAGCTAGAAGGCACTGCGGAAGGCAAAATTATCATGGCGTCTCAATATTCCTTGGAGGGGCGGATTAGTTTTCTGCACGCATGCTTAGAACATCAGAAATGAGGCCATAATTAAAAGCCGCTGTGCACGACAATCCTGATAAATGATTATAAGAATTCCAAGCGTCATCGTGCTGAATTGCAGTCTAGTCAACAGTATGTGGTGAACCTGGGCAGAAAGAAAGCTTATCACAAACTTTATCTTCCCATTGTTCTTACCGATAGGTATCGGAAATCTGTATACTTACTTATAGTCAAATTGTATAGTCCATGTCCAAATCTAATCTAGTTTTTTTTTTTAATCATCCGCCATTGCACTTTGTGACGGTGGATGGCCAGCAAAGCTGCGTAGCGCATGACACAGAGGTGTTGAAAAATTCATAAAAGCTACAGACATATTTTATCGTCATGAGCGGCGGAGGCGACGGTCGTCGCGAGGAAATACGCGCACATATTTATCCCTGATCGGGATGGTGATTTCCTGCCTTTTTCGGAGCTTTGGTCCTCGAGAGTACGCTCTACGCGTGGCCTTCAATTGCGACAAAGTGAGCAAAACAGCTTTATTTTGTCCTCAATAGACGCGAGGGAATTCAACGTCACCAGGCTACGTCAAGACCAGGCTAGGTCGTCCCCCGGCTGGGAGGAGATAAATGAAATCCGATACGGAGAACGCCATCTTGTCTTTCTGTTGTACTACCTCGCCTAAATTTCATACGAAAGCAATGGAAGAAGGAAGCGCAGGGCGCTGACGGTATCCGCCGTTCCCGCATGAACAGGAATGGTGCACGTTCCGTGCAGGTTTACACCTCGAACGTCGTGTTCAGAAAACGACACCCCGTTGTTATAAATTTATTTCGCTTACACGACAAACAAAACACTCGTCCGCTTGAAAGCAAGCATATTACTGCGGTTATGAAAGCGATGCTTCTTGGTCGTGGTTATTCTTTATTATTTTGTGCTGCAGCGCCACCAGAGGTTTGCCTGACGTCGGTCCGCTCACACCACTCAACCCATTCCAGTTTGCTTTAAAGAAAAAGAAAGAAAAAACTGTTCTTCGTCGTCTCTGTCGTTCTCTTCCTCTCTGGTTGACCCCTCAACCTCAGTGAGCCTAAAATCATGTTGACGTCACCGCTCGGCGACGTAAGTAAGCGGACACCGACAACATCCTGGGGAAGCGAATCCTTCCGACTTAACAAAGGCAGGCTAGAAAGGAGTCTCGCCTGAGCTTCCGACTTCTTGAAAACACCTATCGCACTCAATCCCTCCAGAAACGAGAAGTATTATAAGTCTGGGTGTCTCAGGCTTTATTGCCTTTCGTTCTTTTTTTCTTTTTTTTCAGTTACATTATAACAAGCTGTCTACACGTAGCTTCCTGGTTCACACACTCGTCTATAACCGTGCCGATGCCCCCGTTTTTTTTTTTTTTTTTTTTTTATCCGATGGCACAGTGCAATTCATTTGTGAGCCTCCGGGGGACGTTGGCGTCTTGAGCGCAAATTCACGATATGACCGTAATGACAATCTGTGAAACAAAGCCGGCACTATCTAAAACAAATCGTGACCTGACGCCTCCGTGCCAAACTGCTCCCTGTCGTAGCGATGCTGGCAGGCATCCATTTGAACGTGCCTCGAATTCTTCGGCGTGGGAGATGAGAAAATGTCGTTCACACTTTACTCCTTTTTTCCTTTCTTCCTTCCTCTGACGTCTTACACTGGATTTCGCTGTGTTCTATACATTCGCTTTACTTCCCACTGAAACGTGACCGCTCCCTCGCCTCTATAGCACCATTGCAGGGATTTTTTTTTTTTTTCGAAACGAGGTCAGCGCTGTATGGCAAGCTTGGAAAATGCATTCTTATAAAATGTAGTTAGCATCCACGCTTTGAAATGTTGTTAACCCTCTTCTCCTTTCAACCTCGCCACAATAAGAGGGTTGCCAAAGGACACAAATTGGATTTCTCTTTGTGCCGTGTCCCCTGTACCAATTTTCCTATACTGCACGTCTAGTGCCAAACGCACATTCAATGTTCTCTTTCGCCTGTCTATAGGTATTATTGCGTCATCCATCTTCGTTAAACTATTGCGTTAGTTGATCTTCAGATAACGAAGAGAGAGCTGCCACATGCGCCAATTTTCTCATTTGTTGAGGTACGGTTAATTGTGAGCGAGGAACGACTAAATGAAGGAGAAATAAAATAGATAAAGCTCTTACATTATTAAACTAGCTCGCTACTGCATATTTACGTTCTATGTGAAGCCACGGCAAATACAATGAAAAATTTGAGAAAGGAGACAGAAAATATTACTGTGAGGGTATGTTCACTAGAAAACAGCCTTGCATATCTTGATGAAAAGTATGCCGCATGGCATACTTGCGAAATAAAAAAAATTACAGCATATCCACGGAGTGAATGATGATGAGTGGGCGAAGCTCCGGACGTTCATCGTAGATCGTGCTGAGTTCCGGATTAATTTAGTTAACGCGCACGCTACGAATCCATATGGTTCAACTATGCACAAGTGAAATCTCCCACCGGCACTTCATTGCAAGTCAATATCCAGTGCATATATATATATATATATATATATATATATATATATATATATATATGGGTGGCCGGTGAACGATTCCCCAGCGCGAGCAGTCGGTATTTTTCAATCAAGAAACTCGCTAGAAGACGCTGCCTGCGTCAAGCTTGTTTCTCGCGGGTGAGGGCACGTTCTTCTTCTTTGCTAGCAGGTGGAGCGTTCATCGAAGAAAGAGCGTTTCCATAGTCAACGCGCGCCTTTCGCTCTCTCTCTCTCTCTCTCTCTCTCACAAGACAGCAGATGGAAGAGTGAGAGAGGTAGCGCGCCGGGCGGCACACGCCGAGCGCGAGCGCGAGCCTCCAGGCGCGCGAGCTCTCGAGCGCGAGCCTCCCGGCGGCGCGAGCCATCGAGTGGTCACGTACCACGACGAGCTAGGAGGGACAGACCCACGGCTTTAGGAGCTTCGCCCCTAAAAAAGACTTCTTTATCATATTTCCATCGCATTTCCTATTTGCTCTCTCTCGTGTTTCTTATTTGCCAGTGCTATCTCAAGCCTTGTCTCCACTCACGAATGCGTTTTCTGCACGCGGACTCAGATTTTGCGAATGTTGGAGGAGGCATGCACTCAATAGGCGCGTTTAAAATTTGCGGAGGCGACATTATTTTTGCTTTAAGTGTCCTAAATGACGCTGGTTCCTAACTTCTGGTGCGCCTTTGTTTGAATGAGGAGGACTTTTGGTTGTCTCGAGGAGTAGACTCAAGGTTAGCCTTAGGTGGACTGCATCATACACTAATATCCAATACCGGTAATAAGAACACATGATTTATTTATTTATTTATTTATTTATTTATTTATTTATTTATTCATTCATTCATTCATTCATTCATTCATTTGCCTTATTGCGGCATATCAACGAGGCGCGCACCTACCTCCATTTATTTCATGTTCATTATTTGTCCTAATAATTGCACCGCTCTTTTCTGTGCTAAACTTATGCTCTAATACACAACTACCTAGTGATGCTTTAAACTCGATGTGTTTATATAATTTTGCTTTTCAAAAGCTTTTTTTGCTTTATTTGAAACAAATCCTACCACCATACCGGGGGCGAACCTGGGATGCAGAGCAATAGACCTACTTTTACTCGGTGCTGGAACTATAAAATGAAAGCGATAGAAAAAGGCATAAGAAATGTATTTGCAAATACGGTGTGGCAAACAACGGGGCAGCATGCCAAGAATGTTCAGCGAAATTAGTTGTAATGCGCGGCTGAGATATTAGCGATGAATGAGCCAGCAGAAGAAAGAAAATACGATTCGCATCTACGCGCAATAATGAGGTACGAAGGGTCGCTTCTTAGTAGCCTTTGAATAAATGCTGCTGTTTACACAGCTATGCTTAGAACGGCCACGCCCTGGTCATTTCAAGAGAAGTTTTCTGCAAAATCAAGCGCCCTGGAACTGCAGTGCCAGCGTAGACATTCCACCACAACTCTGGCGACGCTTTTCACGACGATTCTATCATACCTCATTCCGTTATTCCCTTTGGATTTGCCTTTTAAACGAACTGCTCTATCCTTCTTTTCCTAATTTGCGCTTTTCTTCAAATTTTCAACGTCGAATACACGCTTTCGGATGCCCCCAGTGATTAATTTATTAATTTGTTTCAAGTACGCAGTACCTCGCGGTGATTAGAATATTCTCTCACTCTCTAACGCGTAGCCTTTCTGGGAACGCCCTTCACAAGATCGCAAAATGTGTCACCAGTTCAATTCAACTCAATTCAATTCAGTTCAGTTCAATTCAATTTTTTTTCAATTTAGTTTCTTTCGATACAGCGTAATCACATGATGATATGTATTGCATTCGGAGCTCCCATAGTTACGAGAACTGACGGGGGGACCTCCTAATACTAAAGAACACATGTATGTTATGTGTCAAGTGCCGACGAGAAGAAAAGAACACATTCATAAAAAAAAATTACAGCATATCCACGGAGTGAATGATCACGAGTGGGCGAAGCTCGGGAGGTTCATCGCAGATCGTGCCGAGTTCCGGATCAATTGAGTTAACGCGCACGCTACGAATCCTCATGGTTCAACTATACGCACACGTGAAATCTCCCACCGGCACTTCGTTGCAAGTCCAGTGCCTAAATATATATATATATATATATATATATATATATATATATATATATATATATATATATATATATATATATATATATATATATATATATATATATATATATGGGTGGCCGGTCAACGGTTCAACGCGAGCATTCGGTATTTCTCAATCAAGAAACTGGCTAGGAGACGCTACCTGCGCCAACGTTGCCTCTCGCGGGTGAGGGCGCGTTCTACTTCTTTGCGAGCTGGTAGAGCGTTCATCTAAGAAAGAGCGTTTCCATAGTCAACGCGCCCCTTTCGCTCTCTCTCTCTCTATCACAAGACAGCACGCGCCGAGGGCAGGAGGCATGCGCTGAGGGCGAGCGGGTGCCTGGCGTCTTTCGTTGGTTTATTTCATCAATCAACGGCGTTTTGAACAAAATTTTTATTGTCTAATCACGCACAGGAGAAATCTCACCAGGCACTACCTTGGAGGTAAACAATGGCTGCTAATGGGAATGAGAGACAGAAGAAGTCGGCTTTTAGCTAACACTTACACTTCTACTTCTACTAACGTTTCCTACTGGAACATGCCAATGGCTGCTAATGGGGAATGAGAGACAGAAGAATTCGGCTTTTAGTTAACGCGCACGCTGAGAATTTTTTATTGTTCAACAACGCACAGGAGAAATCTCCCACCGGCACCACCTTGGAGGTCAAGATGTGGTACTAGCGTTAAGACTGGTTACACACTACTACGACGAGGGACGAACGGGTGCCGCTATAAGGAGCTTCGCCCCTAAAACTTACAGGAAGGCTAGGAAGAACGTAAGATTGCCCCGCTATGGTGTTCTAGTGACTATGGTATTTGGCTGCTGATCCGAGGGTCGCGAGATCGAATCCCGGCTGCGGCGGCTGCATTTCGATGGAGGCGAAATGTTGAGGCCCGTGTTCTATGCGATGTCAGTACACGTTAAAGAACCCCAGGCGGTCGAAACTTCCGGAGACCTCCACTACGGCGTCTCTCATAATCAGAGCTGGTTTTGGGACGTTAAACCCCACATAACAACAACAAGAAGAAGAACGTAAGATTAAAAAAAGAAATGGAAGCAAAAATGAATGAAAAATGAAACCGATATAAACAGAACAAGAACAAGCACGGTACATGAATGTATGATTATACAATAGCTAGTAGAAGCTGAAAAAAAAAAGATCCAGTGAGGAATCTTGATGATACGGGCATCATTAATTCATGAGAACGAAGTGGAAATACCATAAGATTTAACGCAGAAATAATACATTAATATTGAACGCAAAAGTAATATACAAAACAATTAATACAAAACGATGTCCAAATTGTGGCTACGAAACATGAATTCATGTAGAAACATGAGCGCCAAATATTCAAACGAAGGAAGGAGGAAAATCATGTTAAAAATAAAAAATAGCAGATTATTAATTAGTGTATTTGCTCACATAATTTGTCGAGACAATATTTCTTATGTAGGCTTTGTAAGGTGTGTATAGGTGACGATGATTTAATTTCGTATGGTATTGAATTCCAGAATGATATGCCTGAAAAAGAGCTGTTAGTTTTCCGTAATCTGTTCGAACGCGGGGAAGGAAGTAGATTGTCAGTTGCAGAGAACCTAGTAATGTTAGTACTTATGAGAAATTCGTTTGAGTAAGCCGGGATGCAGGTTCCACATTGCTTAAGCTTAAATATAGATAGAGATACTTTTTGTTTAAGTAGTCCTGTTAGTGGCACAATATTTAGGCTTTGCCATAGCAGTTTAGAAGGTGTAAAAAAATTACTTAAGTTTATTAACCGTGCAGCTTGGTTTTGAAGGCATTGAAGGGAATCTAGGTGTCAGCAGTAAGTGTTAGCCCAGGATGATACACAGTAAGACAGATGGCTATGAATGTAGGAGCGATGTAGCAAACGAATAATGTGTCTTTGGAAATAATTACGTTGTTCAATGATTACATGTATGCCAAAAGAAACTTCATGCATTAGTGAACGGACGTGAGGATTATATTATTAGATCAAAATAGGCGAAATTTAATAAGGAATGAAAGAAAGGCTTCAATTTCGCCTTTAAATATAATTATGAATGTTATCCTCGTATTGCTCCCGGCCGCGGCGGTCGCATTTTCGATGGAGGCGAAAGTGCCAGAGGCCCGTGTACTGTGCGTTGTCAGTGCACGTTAAAGAACCCCAGGTGGTCTAAATTTCCGGAGCCCTCCACTACGGCCTTTCTCTCCTATCTCTTTCACTCCCTCTCCCCCACCCCCACGGACGCTTAGCCGTGCTCCCTACATGGGCTCCCGAAAAGACAGCAGACTGTGAGCGACTCGTTGGGCGGGCCGCGTTCCTCCCTCGCGAGCAGACGCAAGGCCGGTTTAGAGTCATAGAATATCGCTGCGCTCGTAACGGCCGGCGACTCAAGGAGGAGGTCAGCAGCCAGTTGTAGCCCGACCAGTTCCGCTGTCGTAGAGGAAGCGCAGTAGCTAAGTCGGCACTGCTTGTCCACGCCGAGCTCGGGAGCTGTGCAGGCAGCAGCGGCGGAGCGTTCCTGCAGCACTGACCCGTCGGAGAAGACATGGAGCCTGCCGGCGAAGTCGTCTTGCATTCGCGCCGCCGCCTCCTGCGCGATGGCACCGTGAGGTGTGTGACGCTTCGTGCTCACTCCTGGGAGGTTCACACACACAGGCAAATGGACACACAGGCAAATGGGCAAATGGATGCGACGTCGTCCTGCGGTGGCTTCCCGCACACGTGGGCATCGCGGGAAACGAGGCAGCGGACGAACTCGCTAAGCGCGCCCACTCTGCCGAGATCCCGCTGTCCGATTGCGCCAGTTCGTACGACTCTGCGCTCATCAATTTTCGTAGGGAACTGGCGCGATCCCACCCTGACTCGCGCATCGCCGACGGCTGCCCGCCACGCCCACTGCCCGCGACCGGTTTCACTCGGCGGGAGCGTGCACTTCACCCTTCGAACCGGCGCGGCGTGGACAGCCGAACGCCGTCATCGACTTCGTGGTGCCGTCTCTCCCGCGTGCATAGACTGCGGTGAGGTGGAAACCCTCGCACACCTTCTGTGTGGCTGCCCTGCCTTCGCCTCCGCTCGAGAACAGTTGTGTGCCAGCTACCGTAAACACGGCCTGTCGTGCTCAACACTACAGGACTTGTTGCACCCGGCTGGTTGCACTGAACGTCGCCGCTCCGCTATTTCCGCCCTCCTCAACTTCATCGAGGACACGGGGTTGGCCGGGCGGCTATGACAAACTAGCGTGTATTTTAAGCGTTTAAGCTAGCGTGTGTTTTAAGTGTTTAAATGTCTTTTAAGTTTTTAAGTTCGAGCTTGATGTTTACCTGTGTACAGTGTGGTGCCTACGCCCGTGTCTCCCTCTTCTAAGTTCTACTTTATCTTTCTTTCTCTGTTTTAGTCCCCTTCCCCCATCCCCCGCACAGGACGGTTGAGGTGTCCTCCTCGACGAGAGACAGTTACTATCCTGTGCTTTTCTCTTCTTTTCAAATAAAGAATCTCTCTACGTGGGCTGCAGAAATTAGCGTCCTTTCCTACCACAATCAATCAATCGTATTGCTGATATACCTTTTATTTGGGACTGTATGACTGGCGCTGTGACACGCGTTGTTATGCAATAAAATACCTGTCATCTTGATCGTGACACTTAACCTGTTTTGTTTTCTTCTTATCTTATTTTCACCATTGATATCTCTTTTTATTGTGTTTCTCTTTGCTTTTGGTGTATTTGTACCACTGTCTCGTTGGGTTATAGGTAGTTTTATTTTATTTTTCTGTCTCTTGTAATAAAAGGGCACTCTTACAAAGGCCGATGGATACACGGTCACCTTCTTTTCAAACAAATGAATGAATTAATTAAGCAATTAATTATTAATGACCCTGTAAAAACTACTTGACAGTTGTGGTGATAGCGCACTCTGCCTTCGCCACAGCGATGGTGTAAAACAACAAACCGCAATTTAGTATTCTCAGTGTAACGTCTACACGCGATATGAAGCACAATTTCTTCAGCAATGCGAACGGTTTTAAAGTGCACTTCTGTGTGATGTTAGTTGATATTCTTTCATGTTTGATATGTAGTCACATAACGTGCGTGCGTTTCTTGAAAACAAAATCAAAATCAAGCAAAACAAATCACGTGTGCACATCAACGCTCCGTGTTTGTTAGCAGGCAGGTCTCAATACGTCAGTTCCCGAACATCCCTCGACTTCAGCTTGTACGTTGATTTCGTTCCCTTTGAACTCAAAAGGCCTGCAAGCCTCTGAAATTCCAATTCACTTCAGGAATACGCCTACGGCGGAAGGCAAACGCTGCGTCCCGCTGCTTCGCTCGTGTTACTGAGCTCTCAACGCCTCCCTGGCCGGAAACAGAAACGCTTTGAAGTTGTACGTCCAACTTTCCTCATTGCTTCTCATGTGCTAACAATCAACTCACGCACCTACGCACGAGCCAGTCTACCTAGCCCCTGGAAACAGTGCCGCTCGGTTTGTGCTCGGATGTTTCAAAGCCCGCGCTCAACGTTCATCTCCAACATGGTTTTCCAACACAACTGTGTCGCACCAACCACCGCCGCCCACATGTAGTGCGTGAAAACATGTGGAAACCACTGCGACTTACTGTCACGTGGTCGTTCGCACGGATTTCCTAGCGCGGGCTGCGTGGGTTTCCGACCGGATGTTCGGAGTGGGTGGACCAACCTCGGCAGCATTATGGATCGATTTGCTTGCCACGCTACAACTCTATCTAGTTTTAGGGGCGAAGCTCCTCTTAGTCTAACCTTGTCACGCGTCAGGCGTCAGTCGTCAGGCGTAACCCGCGTGCCGGGAGGCACGCGCTCGCCCTCGGCGCGTGCTTCCCGGCACGTGCCTCTCTCTCTCTCTCCCGGCGCGTGCCTCTGCTGTCGTGTGAGAGAGAGAGAGAGACAGAGAGAGAGCGCGAAAGGCGCGCGTTGGCTATGGAAACGCTCTTTCTGGGCTACACAGGGGTGCGTTGCGCTCCATCCATCCTGGGGCTCCCCAAGAACTCCCCAGTAGCAGCGACCCTTGCAGAGGCTGGCGAGTGGCCGCTGTCGCTACGCATGCTCCAGCGGGCACTCGGGCACATCGACCGCCTCCACCGTGCCGCCGGTGGAAGGGCCCTGCTGGAACGCCTTCGACGTCAGCCGCACTCTCGGATGGGTGGCCTTTGCCTGCTGTACCACCAGATGGTCCCGGATCCACCCGTGCCTGTTTCTCCTCCACCGCCACACCACCGGCCACCTGAGGTCCATCTCTCACTGGACGGGGCAACGAAGCGACGCACACCTGCGGCCGCTCTGCAGCAGGAAGCTTCCTGCAAACTACAGGAACAACTGAAGGGGTGACTCCAGGTGTTCACCGATGGATCCGTGCTGCCAGACGGGACCGCAGCAGCAGCATGCGTCATCCCTGCCAGGGCCAGCAGCAGGCAGTGCCGGCTGCCTTTCCCTGCAAGCTCCACGGCCGCGGAGCTGGCGGGACTCCATCTGGCTGCAGATCTACTGGCGGAGGACATCCCTGAAGAACCGGTTGCCATCCTCTGCGACAGCAAGGCGGCGCTGCAGACCTTGGCTAACCACCGACGTGCTGGGCTGACCGGAAGCCTCCTGGCGACGAAATTTGAGGCCCTTGCCGCTACCGGCGTGTCCGTCTCCTTCCACTGGTTGCCCTCGCACGTGGGCATAGCTGGCAACGAGGAGGCGGATACACTTGCGAAAGCTGCCCACCTCCCTAGTGTTCCGCTGACCCAGGCGGTGGCGGCGAGGGACTACTCCCAGGCCCGCCTCCAGCGCCTCCTCGTCTCGATTCACCCTGACCCAAGGGTGGCAAGCGGGCACGGCCCTAAGCCACTTCCCGAGAAGGGCCTTACGAGGAGGGCCAGGGCCACACTCCTGCGACTGCGGACTGGCTGCATCTGGACAGCAGCCCGCCGACACGCCAAGGGCCTCTGCGCCTCTCCAGCCTGCAGCCGCTGCGGGGATCCTGAGACTCTCGAACACCTCCTCTGTGCCTGTCCCGGACTTGCACAGGAACGTTCGAGGGTCATCACAGCCTACCGGAGGCAGGGACTTCCAGCCACCACACTTCACCACTTGCTGTTCCCGACTCGCCCCCATCTACCAGCGCTGCAGACTCTGGTGGAGTTCATTGACGAGACTGGCATCGCAGCCTACCGCTGAGCCCGGGTTGCCCTCCCGCGCCTCCCCTTTCCGCCGGCTTACTTCTGCAGTGCTGAGCGAACCCTGACATCTCTCACTACCTTTCTGTCCTCTTTATTTCCCATTATCCCTTCCCCAAGACGCTGCGCCGTGCTCCCAGTTTGGGCTGCAGAAATAAGCGTCTTTTCCTACCATAATCACTACCACCACCACCACCACGCTCTTTCTTAGAGGAACGCTGTACCAGCTCGCAAAGAAGGAGAACGCGCCCTCACCCGCGAGAGACAACGCTGGCGCAGGCAGCGTCTCCTAGCGAGTTTCTTGATATAGAAATACCGACTGCTCGCGTTGGAGAAGCGTTCACCGGAAACCTATATATATATATATATATATATATATATATATATATATATATATATATATATATATATATATATATATATATATATATATAGGCACTGGATCTTGACTTGCAATGAAGTGCCGGTGGGAGATTTCACTTGCGCATAGTTGAACCATGAGGATTCGTAGCGTGCGCGTTAACTAAATTAATCCGGAACTCGGCACGATCTACGATGAACATCCCGAGCTTCGCCCACTCATCATCATTCACTCCGTGAATATGCCGTAATTTTTAGGGGCGAAGCACCTTAGGGTCGAGCCTTGTCCGTCCGCGTTGTCCGTCCGTCACGGCACAGTGTGTGGGCCGATCCTGGAGGCAGTGCACCCAGACGGTGTGCATGTATGGGTTGTTGGGTCAGAAACGATTCTCACGAGCTTCTGCTAATGCGCCCGGGCTAGCTTTGTCGTCGACTCTCGCTGTTGTTTTGTGGTGTTTAACGTCCCAAAACCGGCTCTGATTATGAGAGACGCCATAGTGGAGGGCTCCAGAAACTGACCACCTGGGGTTCTTTAACGTGCAATGACATGGCACAGCACACGGGTCTCAACATTTCGCCTCCATCGAAATGGAGCCGCCGCGGCCGGGATTCGATCCCGCGACCCTCGGATCGGCAGCCGAGTACCATAGCCACTAGACCACCGTGGAGGGGCCGTCGACTCTCGCTGTCACGGTACATACAAAACCGTTTCTATAGACGAAACATATGTGTGCATGTGCGTACAGAACTGAAGACGATATACGAATTGTAGCAACAGGATTAAAATGCAACAGCATTAAAGAGGAATCAAACAAATACATTTGTGTATATATATACACTTTATGTCACTCATTTCACATTCGCTGTGGCAACGCGCGGGTGACATACGGTGACATACCGGTACGATACCCAGTGCTTCGCCACTCGTCATGATTCACGTTAGTGGAGATGGGGTGATTTTTTTTTCTTTTTCTGTGTTCTGTCGTATATCGTTGTGGGTTGCTGTACACCAGCATGGAGGGGGACAGCGTTTGCCCCCGCATACTCGAACGTGAGCAATTAACTTCACGGGATCTTCTCTGATTGTTACAAACCAGCGGTATTCATTCTTGCATATGTACCAGCGTGGCCAAGTATATGCACTCTTTGACAAAGAATCCTGTCGGATGTGTGTCAGAATGGCAACGCGGCATATGTTCTTCTGCCCTCGCAATACCAAGCAACAATTCACCGTATCCAATACCAGATAGAAACCACTAGACGAGTAAAATAAGAAATTATAATCTATCGCGTGAATTGAGCAGATGCTACCTTTTTATCCACAAGGCTGAGCAGCGACACAGATCTCTAATACATTAGTGCCTCCGCGATGGTTATCTAACCAATAAGCTGCACTCAGGCCCACAATCGCAAAGTACTATATAATTTATTCATTTCTGAAGTTCCACGTCCCAAAACCACCATCGATTATGACAGACACCGCAGTGGAGGGCTCAGGAAATTTATACCACGTAGGGTTCTTTAACGTGCACTGACATCGCACGGTACAAGTACCTCAACATGTCGCCTCTCAAGCGCTATAGAAGGCCCCATGCTTTATCGTCCATGCAAAGCCATAATGTTAGTTCAGAATGCGCCAAGGTAATTCAAGATCATGCTGACCTGCTGCAACGGCTTGATGATGATGATGATGATCCTTCAAATATGGCGCATACCCACTTCGGGGAATTGGCCAAGACCTGATATGCTTAACTTTTAGTTGGTATATTGTGCGAATACCGCTACATGAATAACAAAAGAATAATAAATTAATAATAAACGAGAGAAAAGGAAAAGGGCTTTCGAGCCACGCTTCCTCTTTGTCGGAAGTGACGAACTTCTTCTCTTGTACCACTTTTCTTTCTTTTTTTTCCTTTTTGCCGCAGAGCCTGCACTAACTTGGAACAGCCGTAAAGTCGGCTGTTCCAAGTTAGTGCCATATTTTTGTCTGTTTTTCTGCATAACTGCTTGAGGCACAGCTGTTGGGTGTCCGTAAGCACACGCTGTTTTTCACAAATGTCTTTCTGCAGTAACTTGGGCCGGTGTTTGAAGTTCAGTGTAAATACAAAGCAAAACAATGAGACCTGCCGCCAGAAGAAAGCTGCAGCTAAAGGCAATATTATATTTTCTTTAGGAAATGTGAGGTGGGGGGGTACAGAATAAAAAAGGTGTGAAGGTCTCCTCCGAGTGCGTTGCGTACATGCGTGACCCATAAATGTCCACATTTATTCACCGAGACTATGCGAAATCCTAGCGTTCGCTTGAATATACCGGAGCCAGTTTTCACTACAGTTGACGACACCTAGTGCGGCTGAAGAGTGAAACGAAAAAGTGTTACCGCTTTACGGTGGCAGTTTAGTCATAGCTATTTGCACGTTCTTCTTAAATGGCTCGTTATCATAAACGTGCTGTGCTGGCAGTTGGTGCGGTGCAAATGGTCGCTGCGTGCATTGTGTCTTGATGAGAGTAGGAGGCCCTCAAGAATATTTAAAGAACCGAGACATCTGCGTCATCCCTTAAACAAATATAAATAAACCATATGCCGTGAACTCCTTGTGCCATGTGGATATTCAGAGTACCTAAATTACAAAAAAAGAAAATGTGTTGAGCAAAAGGGCACAAATTTTCACTAAGGGTGCATGGAAAGTCACAAAGAGGCGAACCCTGCCATTTAAGCGTACAAAGGGAAGGCGTCTTGAGTCGCGCACCTTGGCAAAGCTCTATTTGTTATGAGCCTTACATTTCAATCATTTGCTTTTTGCCTGCTCCCTAACTATTACAACTTGTTGTTCCAGCCTAAGTGTAGCTTTTAAGCACGTCTCGTTATGGTTTGAAAAAAAAAAAGAACTTTTCTTGTGCTTTTTGAAAAACATGATACTCTAAAAAGCAAAAGCCGATCATATTCCGCCTTTGAGACGCCCTTCGCTGATGTTTTGTCAAGATCCTTGCGCATTCCTCTGCAAGTGTTTGGCTAACGCACGGCGGGAATACATGGTTACATTAGGGGACTGTTTACCACTCAGAAAAAAAATTATGTTATGGTGATCATTCCTTACCTTGACGGAAACGAGCATGATTGTGCCTCATAAAAAAGGAATAATCTTTTTGACTTGGCCCTGCAAGTAGCGAAAAAACGACCGGTGGCGCCATCCTCGGTCATGAGTGTCAATCTCCAAGTGTAACGAAAAACCGAGAAGTACCCGCGTATGTTCCTGCCTAAAAGCAAACATTTATTGCTTAAGATTGTATTCGACTCACATCTGGTAGCGTTCCTTCGCGACTGAGGGTAACTTTCATTTTTCAGTAAATCTGGCAAAAGCCCAGTAACCGGTGTCGCCGGCGTCCGTATACACATACAGAAGGGGTGATCACGATGATTCGAAAAATTCCGTTATAAATATTTCTGCTCCCTTCCCAACGAAATAACTGCAAACTTGTAAACTTCGAATGTTGCGCTGTCTATTACGATAAAAAACAAAAAAAAGGGATGAAGGAAGGTCAACAATCATTTTAAAATGCGGGCGCTACCACGTTCAAATGGCCCCGTCCGCATTCGGCTGTGTGGAACAAAACCGTGGTTCCGATTTGCCGTTCAAAACCAAATTAAACGTTCTCATACCGAGAGTACACGCTAGCCGGAATTCTGTACATTCATAATATCTGGAAAAAGGAGACGGAAGGTGCGCAAACGATGGTAAACAGGCCGTGGAGCGCTCGTCTCATGGCATTCACTGCCTCTTGAGCGTTCCGCGTTTCGGCAACTGCACATGTACATCAAAATAGACTTTAGTTTGTCATCAGTATGACTTTGTGGTCAAGTTAAAGGGCGAGGGAATGCAGCGGGGCAATTATACGAGGATCTGGCTCACTACCCTGCACTATCGATGTAGAAACACGATAACTAAAGGAAGATAGAGTGAGCGCGGCGCGAACTCGCAGGGCCTTGATCCCATGCCAGTGCATACGCCTGTGGCTTCCATGTTCCGAAGCAGGTATAACTGGGATACATCGCATTAGTTATGTGGAGTCCAAACAACCACAAAATTTCGCGGTATATCCTTTCTTCCTTCTCATGCAAAGCGAAATGATTTCGCCGCCTGTTTCACCCTCCTAACCTGCACTCAAGCATCTCGTTTACTAAACCATGTTATATAGCAAGAAACTACACTCCTTGTCAGACACGACACCTCCAAGGGTTTTGTATCTCGTCATCTTTCGTAGTGGCATTACCTTTTCGCACTGGCAACGGGCGACATAACTTTCTTTGAAACGCGTCATAGCGAGGAGACATTACAACACGTCGTGTGCGATTATCTTCCCCCATAATGTAAAGAGACGGCCGCTCCTAACCAGTTTAGACAACTTTGGTGAAAGGTCGTTGTCAGCAGAGACCGTCTTTGAAGGTATTCATCAGAAGCAATCGCAGCTAAGGTTGTCGAAGCTATTGCTTAGGTTCACGATGACAACATATATTCACAGGCAGCGGTTGTTAACAGTGATTTCATGTACAGCGAAATAGCCACCGTCCGTGAAGTTATTTGTGTGTTTACTATCTATCTATCTATCTATCTATCTATCTATCTATCTATCTATCTATCTATCTATCTATCTATCTATCTATCTATCTATCTATATTCTACGTATCAGTATGCCAGTTCCTTTTGCAAGTGTACACTGGAGAAAGGAATAGGGCACGGTGGCATACCAGCTGTCCTGAACTAAATTTCCCTCCCTGAAATTTCCGCCTCACCTGTTCAGTTCTCGCTTCAAAAGAAAACATTTTTAAATATTTTAATGGCAGTATATTTGACAGAAGTGCAATTTATTCCCTAATCCTTATTTCCGTAGTGTTGCTGCGAACAAAATCGTCCAATTTTTATTATCGGCACGGTGCCAGGGTTTACGTAGACCCTGAAAGTCCTTGTAGGCCTCCATACTAGCGTATCAGTTTTAATTACCCAACCACGAAAGTAAAAGTAATATTTTACTTAATTGGTGTCGGAAAGCTGAAAAGAATACGGCGAAAGAGAGAGCTCAAGTGGATAGTGAGAATATTAATTAATAATTGCTTCTCTAAGGGGAGCGCAAGGAACAAAAGAAGACCCGGAACTTCGGTGAGTTTGAAAATAAAAGGCGGAAGTGCCTTCTACTCATTAGTGAACGTTCACACAAAAAGGTATTCTCAGGAATATATTAACGTACTTTTTTTTATTTCTTGTGTTCTGTTGTTTTCTGGCTTTTCTAACTGTAAGAATTGATGCTATGAGCGAGTTCGCGTTTATTATGGTGTTCGTCGGTCGCATTTATAATTTTAAAAACTTTCATGTATCGTTTCTTTTTCAGTTTCGTGCTGACACTTTAAAGTAAATAATTATCGTAGCGAAGGGAAATGCCAGGTAGTATTTCCCTTATATTGCCCTCCTAAACACGTCAGTCGTCAATTGGTTAACTATATACGCAAGCCAGAAGTCTACAAATCTGCAGCAAGCCTCCGCCGGATTCATTTGACACTGTTCTTCGCCAATGCGCGGTGGGCTCAAAGCTTCGCGAAGACTACTTGATAATACATATTAATAGCCGCGCTTCCTTCGATTAATGGTCGCGAATAATGTTTGGTGATAGAATAACTGCCAACCAAATAAAACATACTGATTTGTCACCTCCATAAAAGGTATGGAGTACAGTTTTGTAAGCGATCGTAATGATAAAATATGGGTTCATTACAGACGTCATCAGTTATAGAAAAAGGCGTGTTTTTAATACTAACATGGTACATTTTACTATATTCTCACTTATTCTTGCTGCGACAATTTTTCATCGACAATTTCGAATCACTGCGTTTCTCTTGCAAAAGAATTATCCTAGCAAACTTTTTTGTTCTGTTCTGTTCTAACTTGAGTGCTGTGTAGAGGTCGATGTATATCGGCACTATATGCAGCGATACATGCTGCATATAGTGCCGATATACGTCGACCTCTACACAGCACTCAGTGCTGCATATAGTGCCGCCTGTATCGCTGCACTGTAGGTTTTATTGGTGGAAATGCTGTCGTTTTATTTCCACTTGAACAATCAGGAAGATTCACTGAACGATAAATAAGTTTGCGAGAATCTTCGTAAAAAGAATTTTGCTGGCTACGCCTGAGATAGTTCTAATATGCAATTCAACATTTCGCCAATGCAGCAGTGCGATTCGGCACTTCCTATATTCTGTAGAATACCGTACGTATCTAGCAATGCACTTTTCTTTTTGCGCATCAAGCGTTATATATGTATCAAGCGTTTGTTTATCAAGCGCTCTGTGTAGCAAGCATTTTCGCTTTGTGTATCAGGCGTTACGTATGTATCACAAGCGTTTGCGTATTACGTACTTCGTGTATCAAGCGTTTTCGCTTTGTGTATCAAGCGGCAGCCTCAAGGAACTCGTGTAGTAGAAAATGTGGTGTCGACGCCGGCGTCGGCATAAGTGTTTGTGTCGGTCGGCGTCAGCGTCCAGGGTGGAAATAATTGTATCGAACTACCACGACCTCCGTTTTTTTTTCCGAAGCGCCCGACTACGCTAGCCCTCGGCCGTGGCATAGGTGTGTTAGTGAACAAAATTCAATTTTTCAAAGTAAAATCATTGGTAAACTACGAGTTAACCAACACCTACACACGTGGTAGCTCGGACTGGGATTTGAACGTACGAGAAAATGTAATTCTCTTACGAGGAGGTGATGCGAACAGCTCCCATATGACGGAGCCGCGACATATAGCGGGTGTGAGAACCGCCGCCTTCGGGTTATTTACAGCGAAGGTGTCTTCGGGTGTCCACATAGCCAGGGTTCCAGAAACGCAAGCTACACATGAAACGTCACTTGAAGAAACATTATAGGGACACCGAAACGTTTAAATACGAAGCATTTCTTAGCGAACTTCGGCGCCTTTGAGCGTATCTATCTATCTATCTATCTATCTATCTATCTATCTATCTATCTATCTATCTATCTATCTATCTGCCTCCGACTTTGTGCTCTCCTGGCCGTTTCTTTAGTGCGATGTATACGAAATTGGTATGCCACAACATGACTACATGGCGAACGTAAATGACAGGTCATAACATGAAAATCATGGCATGCATGTCATGAGCGGCACGATTTACATGCCATGGTCTTGGTGCTCACCTGGTCGTTTCGTTAATGGGCTGTATGCGAAAGTTGGTATGCCACAACATGCCTGCATGACGAACATAAATGCCAGGTCATAACATGAAAATTCTGACATGCATGTCATGATTCGGCATGATTTACATGTCACGGTCTTGGTGCTCTTCTGGCCATTTCGTTAATGGGATGTATGCGAAAGTTGGTATGCCACAACATGGCTGCATGACGAACATAAATGACAGGTCATAACATGAAAATCATAACATACATGTCATGAGCGGCATGATTTACATGCCAGAGTCTTGGTGCTCACCTGGCCGTTTCGTTAATGGGGTGTATGTGAAAATTGGTATGCCACAACATGACTGCATGACGAACATAAATGACAGGTCATAACATGAAAATCATGACATGCATGTCTTGAGCGGCATGATTTACATGCCACGGTCTTGGTACTCTCTTGGCCTTTTCGTTAACTTCATATGTACCAAAATCGGTGTAGCGAGACAACAATGCAGATCCAGTTTACGTTCCTGATGCGTGCTTCGCATTTCCTTGATTCCCATAGCACGTGGGATCTGCCAATTTTTTTTATAAACAATTGATTGCAAAGAAGTGAGATATGTAAAACGTTATGTATATGACATAGCTGTCATTCTTTTAACAAAAACATCTAAGAAAGGCTGCCGCCGGATGTATTTTTCACTCACTTCGAGCAGAAGCTGACGGCCTCTACGCGAACATATCCCTCATGTTTATTACATTTTACAATTTTTTACAGCATGATTTCTGCTTCCAAATTACGCCATAGTGTAATTTGGAAGCAGACATCATGCTGAAACAGCAACGCCTTTCAGCCATCTTTTTAAACTTCAGAACCGAACGCAGCTAACCCCCTCACTTCGCTTCTTCAACTTCGCTTCTCGTACATCGCGCACTTCCCAACAATCATTTTTCGTGTGTGTGTGTGTGTGTTAAAATTTGTCCCCCTGGTATGGAAAAAAAATTAAAATAAAGTGGGGGTAGCCCGCGCCACCAGAAGGTATATCGGGCTTAAAGCCAATCGCACCATAAAGAAATAAGGGGAAGTGTTCCCAAAAAGAAAATTTTGTGGAAAAGCCAATTGAAAAAAATGTATGTATTCGGAAGCAAGTCCTGCAGGGCTTTTCCTTCTATAATAAAGGCAGGAGATGAAGACCGTGGTAATGTTAGTGCCAAGTACTACGTAGCAGTGAGAGCTTCCAGCAGCAAGAGCGTCCTTGTAACAAGGGGAAAGCGGGAGTGCACTGGTAGGTGTAGTTTAAAGTTCCGTGACCGACGACGTAGTGCAAGCCACAACTCGAGCCAGGCGCCTCAGCCTTGCATGGCGGACCTGTAGGCATGATCTGGAGATTGAGGCGGAAGCATTCGGTTGGAGCAAAGAGGAGGTGAAACCTGCGATGAAAAAAGGTCTGCGCAGATACCTAAGGCGGGTTTTGTCATATCAATAGGATGACATGAACAATGGGTCTATGTGTGTTGAAAAGTTGATGCTCACGTCATAGCTGCCGAGGTAACCTCGCCTTTTTTTTGGCGTAATTGCAACTATAACGTTGAGCATGCAGTGTCGGATGAGTTGTAAGGAAAATGTATGCGAGCGGTAGACGTGTGGTTGGGAAGTTTCGATGAAGTATCCGGTTATGTCTCAGAAATGTCTGCATAGTGAGTGGGGGTTGGTATGACAACCGCCGATTCACGCATTATGTTAACTAGCTGTATTAAGTATGCACGCGTTTTTTTTCTAGTAGATATCTTGGGAAGTGTGCGTGTGATATTGTTGGATCTGTGCGGCTTCTTAAGTGTTGAGTGATGTGTTGCGTTCGTGGGCAATCGTTGAAGTAATGCAGATCGGCTACGCATATTTTTGTGCATGCACACCGGTCAGACATGGTTATATTAAATCGCTTGAGGTAATACTGGAAATGGCCGTGACCAGTCATTAGATGAGTTAACTTCCGATTAGGTGGAAACCATTTTGGAATTTTGTAGACGCTATTTATCCAGTGAAATAACGACGTGTTCGGCCCTTCTGTTTGCCAATATGCGTGCCAATGAGAAACCATAATTTTGTATAATTCGGACCGAACGGTGCGGATTGAATATGTAGCCATTCTCTCAGACCCAAAACGCATTGCTGAAGTTGCTAGTCTGTCTGCCAATTCGTTTCCTAGTATGCCTTTATGACCAGGGACGTGAAATAACCGGAAAAAGATGCCTTGTGTTTGAAACTGATAAAGAATGTTTTTGATGGCTATCACCCTCTCGTCATTATCGTTAAGGCTTGCAAGTTTACGTAGTAAAGAAAGGCAATCTGTGTACAGGTGAAAAGGGGTTTGAGTGTGTAGCGTGCTGATGTACTGTAGGCATTCGGTGACAGCCATAAGTTCGGTTGTGTAGGCGCCAGATGCATGTGTTATTTTATATTTTTCGGCCTTCAAAATGCGAGTTTGATTATCCAGTATTATGTATGCTGAGCCGGCGGAAATGGAGGTAAAGGAACCGTCCGTATTTGCGTGCAGGACGGGTAGGCGGAAGGCGTCGTCGTGCTGGGAGGGGTCAAGTTCAGTAAAGGAAAATCTGTGTTTTAGGCTGGGGTGATAAAGACAGGGTGCAATGTCGCGCTGGATGTGGTCGGGATTTAGTGTACGTGTGCCATAAGGCGTGACTATTTTTTGTGTAAAGAGAGAAAATTCTGCTGCTAGGCGGGTGAGTTCTAAATCTAAGGGCGGAGCGTTAGCGATTATTTGTAATACTGACGTTCTGGTTGTATGAAACCGGGGACATCGAGGCATACCCTTCCCTGGGCAGCCCTCAAGGGTCGCCACTATCTCCCATGTTATGGAACGTAACCATTCATGACATGCTCGGCTTGCCCTTTCCAACGGGCGTGACGATACAGGCCTACGCGGACGACACCTGATGAACTTTACGCACATCATGACATGCGACGCCGGTTCTTTTTATTTTTATTTTTATTTCATTTTTTTGACGAGGCTAGTTGGGATCAGTAATGGCAGCTTAAATGTTGATGCCTTGTGTGACACCACCTGGTTCTTGGACATCGTGTGTGTGTGTGTGTGTGTGTGTGTGTGTGTGTGTGTGTGTGTGTGTGTGTGTGTGTGTGTGTGTGTGTGTGTGTGTGTGTGTGTGTGTGTGTGTGTGTGTGTGTGTGTGTGTGTGTGTGTGTGTGTGTGTGTGTGTGTGTGTGTGTGTGTGTGTGTGTGTGTGTGTGTGTGTGTGTGTGTGTGTGTGTGTGTGTGTGTGTGTGACAGAAACTTAAGCATCGGCCAATTGGTGTGTGTTGTCGCATATCAAGGCATCGCGGCTCAGACGTCGTCGTCGTAGATCTTACCTAGTTACCAGATGACATTGACTTCAAATATAAAAGAAAGCATGCCGCACATTCACCTTCAAGGAAGACGTCAGCCCCTCCGTGCGACCGCTGTAAAAGATTCATCTACTAAAAGAAGACGGGATTAAATTATTTTGACCTGGTGTCAGCGTGGCACGTTTCTTTAAGCCACGCACATTTCTGAAGCTTCTCTGCAGTGCTCACCATTGGTGCACACATGTCATTAGGACCGTTCACTGCGCCGTCGCTGTCCTGTATGTAAATGTGAATGCAAAAGAAGGCAAATGTTGGATCAGAATGGAGTGCGTAATATAGCAGAGGTTGAATAGAAGGTAAGTATCCTGTGGTCAGCTTTTTTCCTTTTTCTATGGAGGGAAAAAGACAAGAAGAGCAACTGGAGCACTGCATTTAGCAGAGTGCGAAGAGCACTTGACAGGTCATTAGAAAAATAATCCTTGTTCAATTTGGCATGCAAATTTTTCCAGCGATTCACGTTCACGGAGCGGAAAGGAAGCGCACAACGTTTATGGTGAATCCCGGGAACCCGAGGTGACCTCTAGAGACGTTATGCTGCACTTGTTAACTAGTGTTAATGATGTCGATGGGGTTACAGGCAAGTGCATCCAAGCGATTGATGCGCGCTAGATGTTCCACGTGAACATCCCTTCAGTGGTAAGTTTAAAGACGATGTCTTATTTTCTATAGTCAGGAGAAGAGGCGTGTAAGACACGGACACAAGGGGAAGATGTGAACAACACGTGTTGTTCACTTCTTACCCTTGTGTCCGTGTCTTGCACGCCTTTTCTTCTGAGTGGACCCTAACCAACTCGCTCAACTCTCTGCCCTTTTGGTCTTATTTTCTGCGGGGGGAGTAAAGCCTTTATTGACATAGGGGCCAGCAATGTCACGTTCCAACCAATGTTTTAAATTGTCCATTAGTGCCGAGCACTACTACAAGGTACGATCATTAAGGTACGTAGTTGACATCGTCACGGTTGGTTGCCGGGAACGCACCGACTAAGTCACGCAGCACAATGGATCTAAATCCACGCTAATTCCATTTCCCAACTGTTGCGGTACTTTCTTCCGCATTTGCGATGATTGCCCATTTTGATAGTGTCGCAAGAGTTTCGCATTCCCGGCTTTTTCATGCCACGTTGACATTCTCCTCCACGGCCAAATTGTCGACTACATCGCATTCAAGTGTCAGGAAAACTTCGCTGGATGCCCCGCATGAGTAAGAATCTGTTATTCAAGAAGTTATTTTTCTTTGTGTTGACTGAATTTTGCTCTTGTCTATACCATCGTTCTGGTGTTAGTCAATTTCTTTTCCGCAGTGAATGCGCTGGTGTCAATGCGCTGATGTCATTGTTGATGGTAGAACGCCCGTTTTGCTCATACATGAACCGTTGGCTCTCACCGTAACAGAGTGAAAGAACACAGCGAGAGATAACTGGGATCATACACCTCGAGCCATGCTGCACTGTTCTTTCTGGGCAGTTGAATGGACACCTGATGAACTTTACGCACATCATGACATGCGACGCCGGTTCTTTTTATTTTTATTTTTATTTTATTTTTTTGATGAGGCTAGTTGGGATCAGTAATGGCAGCTTAAATGTTGATGCCTTGTGTGACACCACCTGGTTCTTGGACAATGTGCGCCTCAAGATCGAATACTACGAACTAGCCCAATCCAGCGCATTGTCCACAAGATCGGTTCCACGTTCTGCAAGCTACCGTGGAAGCACTAGCCATACTTGCTTTTAGAACAGCGTCCCACGAGTCAGCAGAATCCAGCAGTTGGCGCCACCGAGACACTCTGCTTCTTCTTCAAGAAAGAGTGACGCATTCAGTGGAAGTGATTCGTCGACGCTGCTCACCGAGGTAAATGTGCGGGAACGAAAATATGCGTGTGTCTCTCAAGTTCTGCTCATTATAAATCGCTTCGAAAAAACGTGCGCGTAAAGCCTTGCTCGAATTCCGAATTAGGAAGTGTCGCAATCACAATTGATTTCTTTCGAGATTCAACAGCTTTTCATACCTATTACGTGCAATACTACACGCGTCAGCGCATTCCTTGCGTATTTGCCTCTTTCCTTCTCTCCTTTCTCTCTCTTTCTCTCATATTCTCATTCCCTTTTCCTGTCCCCTGGTCGTAGGGTAGCCAAGCGCACGCCTTCAGTAATGATAATAATTGTGGTTTGGTTAAGGAAAGGACGCTATTTTCCACAGCGCATGCCAGGAGCACAGCTCAACCTCTGTAGGCGACGGGGAAAGGTAATGAAGGAGAGAGGAAGAAAAAGGAACGCCGTAAAGAGAGGCTCTGGAAATGTTGAACACCTGTGGTTATTTAATGTTTACTGACAACCTGCAGTATACACGGGCCTCTGGCATTTTGGCCTCCGTCGAAAATGTTACCGCCGCGGCTGGCAGCAGAATCCAGCAGTTGGCGCCACCGAGACCAATCCCAAGCTTTTTCCCAAGCTTTTTGGTTTAGCAGCCAAGCAGTATAACCACTAGCCTACCGCGTACGGCCGGAAGCCTTTCTTGCTAACGTCTTTCCCAGGTATTTCTCCGTAGCCGACATGGAACAAGGAAAAGATTCGTCCCTTAACGTCATTGAAGCCGCCCTCTCCCACGACGCCATGCTGGGCTGATGAGCCGCAGGGCGCGGGTTACGTCCCCGACATGGCGGTCGCACTTCAATGAAGGCGAAAAGTTTCCATTGACCCGTGTACGAAATTTTCGAGCCCTCCGCTACGGCGGACCCCATAATTACAGCGTGGTTTTTGCACACAAAGCCCCAGCAGCTATCATTTGGGTGCGCATATATGTCTTGAAGAACTTCCGGAGCCCTCCTCTAGGCATGCCTCATAAACATAGCATCTTTTTGGCACACAAAGCTCCACATATTATCATTGTGGCACACATATATCTGTATTGAAGAATTCCCAAAACCCTCCACTACGGCATGCTTCACAATCATGGCGTGGCTTTCGCACATAAAGCGCCAGCAATCATCATTCGGGTGTACATGTCTGTTTTCAAAAATTCGCCAAGAACGATAGTCTACCATGTTCGCACATATCAAGACATTCGAGCTGTTCCATCGTTAGGACAGCAACGTAGCGCACCGGTTACGGTGAGTAAAATGAAAGAAAACATTTGCTCCGAAGTGCGACACTTATTGTCTCTCCTGCTGTATATGTAACCGCTTTGTCTCTCCATATACTACACAACAACCACACGCCGAAGTTTCCAACGAGCTTTCACTCACGAAAACTGCTTCCTATTTTCCAGGGCATCTTCGCTTATCCCCACTACCTGCCGGAGCCAGTTTCCAGCACCACTACTTGCCGGCGCCAGTTCCGCAAGACCTTCTAGGGCACGAGCTACCTTTCCTGAACTGCTTGCGGAGTTAGAGGTCGCTGTATCGATTCCCCACCCAGGAGGCCACATTCTGACGGGGACGAAATGCAAAATAATAATAATAATAATAATAATAATAATAATAATAAACGACAGATCCCACGAAAATCGCCTATGTCGAACTGTTTGACATTTAGCCAAGTCTTGAGAGTAGGGTCAACGTCATTGAGCAAACTCAGTGGTTGTGCGCGTGACGTGAGTTGAAAACGCACGTCGACAACACTGTGGCGACAAGACAGTAGCTCATGGTACGACGTGGCATTGGAACTCACGTTAGTGCACATATTTATGCATTGTATAAGAAAATGGACTTACCCAGGATCGATTCCTACCAGGCTAAGGCTTGGTAGGTAGCCTGCAGTCTTTACGGCACACTCGCCTATGTCTGTCTGCTTCTTACGTGTATATTTCAGCCGCAAGCTACAGCAAAAGGTACGTCTTTCACTCTTTTTTAAACCACGCAAAGTGTGTTCCGATAAAATTTTCAATTCCAACTTTGATAGGTCCTTCATTAGCATAAGATGAAATGTAAATATTCAATCACCTGAGGCCCAAACCCGCCCACACCCGGCCGCGCATTACAAGTGAGCCGCACCTGATTGTTCTATAGTTAATCGTGATGTACACGACACGAATACAATGTTAGTGATATCTAGATGAATTATCCATGTTCGTCGTACGTGGATACCCTACCATGCCAATTTTGGCACACACCATGTGAACGCAGCGGCGAAGAGAGCACGGAGACGTAGGCGATTAGATAGATAGATAGATAGATAGATAGATAGATAGATAGATAGATAGATAGATAGATAGATAGATAGATAGATAGATAGATAGATAGATAGATAGATAGATAGATAGACTCTTCGCATAAAGCACCCGTGTACATACATTCCGATGGCCAATAAACCTCAGGTGGTGAAAATTACTCCGGAGTCCTCCACTGCGCGGCTTGCCTCATAATCATAGCAGGTTGAGCACGTAAAACGTAGATATTATTGTGAAGGGCTCAAATTGCAAAATAATTTCTTTAATGGACAATTTTAAGGTGAAGCTACGTCAGATTTTTGCGCGTAACAGATCTATAGTAAATATCCCATAAGAAAGAAAGAAAGAAAGAAAGAAAGAAAGAAAGAAAGAAAGAAAGAAAGAAAGAAAGAAAGAAAGAAAGAAAGAAAGAAAGAAAGAAAGAAAGAAAGAAAGAAAGAAAGAAAGAAAGAAAGAAAGAAAGAAAGAAGCTGCAGACAACTGTCAACAGAAGTCGAAATCTATATGGGAAGATTAAGTGAGAATCATGGCAGTATGTTATGTACCTTTAAAATTTTCCAACGTCGCCAATAACGGCTATTTTTTGAAATTTGGCTGGTTTATGCCAATTAGCTGGCAGGCTTTATAAGTGTACCATGATGAAACTTGGTAATCAGATACCATGATGCTGTTAGATGTGAGGACGCGTGCGGTTCCTGTGATACCTTTCTGTCGTTAATCCAATTAGCCTAGCTTGTTGTGCATTCCCCGCGATAAGCACATGCAAAATAAGGTCAACGACGAAGAAAAGTCAGAAATATAAAGAAGAATAAGAACCGTCAAACGCATGTGCTTCACTGGACATGGCGTACCCAAGTGACACGCGAAAACTAATTACGTGAGTGACCACGCTCCTCGAGATAGGAAAAGAAATAAGATCCTGTACAGAGATTGTAATTGGTAAAAAAATCGTTAGACAGGGTATTATGGAGAAAGAACCAAAGCCTCTCTTCACATATGCCATAAAAGGGAGGGGGAGAGAGTCCGCTCACTTGCGACTTACGCCGGCCTCATAGTTGCTGGGGGATAGGAAATTCATAATTAGCGTCGCTGCCCACTGGCTTTCGAAGGCATTGCTTTGTTTACTCTTCCATCACTGTTATCGCAGTTCTTGCTTTCTTTTCCTGCGTTGACGCAGTCCGACATAAGCCATTGGTTATCTCTCTTTCAGTACTCTCTCTTGTGTGCTCCTTGACTCCTGGGTAAAAGGTTTGTGCATTTTGCTGCTTTCGCAGCAACTCTGCAAGCCTGTGGCTGGTAAAGATGGTAAATTCGGCGCTTACTAAGCAGTGACGTTTACTTAAGTGTTTTAAAACTACAGTTCTCTTAGTATTTTTAAAGTATTACGTCACTTCTATGTGGCAATATCCTTTGTTGGTGGCCGCACTTGGATGACAAGCACACAAGCGTGCCGTCTCAGTGATAATTTGTTGATTACGAACAGTCTTGTGCTACGCCATGAAACACATACATGCACCCGCGGCGGTGGTCTATAGGGGCTACGGCACTCGAGTGCTGATCCGAAGGTCGCGGGATCGCATCCCTGTCGCGGCGGCCGCATTCCGCTGAAGGCGAAATGCTAGAGACCCGTAAACTGTACGGCTTCAGCTCACGTTAGAGAAGCCCAGGAGGTGTCGAAATTTCAGCATCCCTCCACCACCCACTGCGTCTCTTCTAATAATAGCGTAGTTTTGGGGACGTAAAACCCCGCAAATTATTATTAACGCATATATGCACCGAGAGAGGCATAAGGACCTGGTCCCAAACGAGCATTACTTCTCTAAACTGATGACTGCCGATCAGTGCCAAGTGCGGTACCCCGCACTTGGATAGGACCATATATAGCCTTGAATATATTGCCATATATAGCCATATATAGCCATATATAGCTATATATAGCCATATATAGAAGTAGGACCATATATAGCCTTCAAGTTGCTGTTAAATTAGGCGTCTCGTAGAAGCACTGGTGTTGACTGTGGATATATGGGGACATGTTCAAGAGCAGCCAAACTAAACGGAGACGCTACACGTTCACGCTCGTGGCGTCTCCCTCTAGTGCGGACGCACCAGAAAATATCGTTGTGCTGTGCATTTACCGTGATAATTGCTTAAAGTAATGACTTAGCTTTCGTTATCGTAACGGAACAATGTGATACAATCAACCACATATGATACAATAAACGTGGCATGGCAGTTTCCAACGGCGCATATAAACCGAATATGGGCAAATACATCATTTAGTCATCAATCGTTTTAACAAAAAAAAAACGGAACGCGATCATTATGTACCCACAGAACTTACCATGCAGCCATTGCCTGCAATTAGGTCATGACATGTATAGTGGTGCAGTTACAATCGCGTAATTCAGCTGAGCATACGCTCAAACTTGAACATCCGTGACTATGTAGCTAACATTAAACTCGGTCGACTAGAGCGCACAGCGGTTCCACTAGAGCCCACATGGGCATTATGGCACATCGTTTATCAAAGCACTGAATATTTGATCTGACGCGATCAAGGCTCTTGCTTTTAAATAATCCGCTGAATAAAATAGAGGAAGCTGTACTTTACTCCGGCATGTATTCTCTTGAAGTTGTTTTCATGCCTTCACTCCTTACAGCGCCCTTCGTTCGCTTTCGGAGATACCTAAAAAGGGCGTAGTGCTTTGTTGGTACACCGGCGAGCCCTTCTGCAATACCCTAAGGCACCTGGCCTACGTGCAAATCTGTAGCTGTGCGTGCACGGAGGACGCGATTTGTTCACCATCTCCACTCGGGCTCTCTCTCTTCCCTCTTTGCCTACTCTACCTCCCCCCACTCCTCGTTTGTAGCAAACTAGACAACATACTGTGAACTCATTTCCTCCCTTACATTCTCCCTTTCGTTGATTATTCTCCACCAGTTTTCGAGCCCTCTCGAAACCGTAGCCATTTCAGAAGCTCATATCGCAAACTCGAACTCACTTTTCGACAGCAACCTGCAGAGGTCAGAGACCTGTCCTGCGAAGCCTAGAAATCCATTATGGCTCGCCAGCTATTGGTTATAATTTCCGATAACCCCGTTATTAATGATTTCCCCCTAGAAAGATGTGCGTGCTCCCGCCCAGCTATTTTGGCAGCACAGGCAACGATGGACTCGCTAGAAAGCTACTCAGAAACCGGAACCAGCCAACGGAACGTACCCTTGCGTGTCTAGCGATATTGCAATCGCAGTGGAGCAGTGGTGTGCACAAAGTACCGATGTGCTTTCATCGATGTGTCTGCTTCCCATCGTTCATGACTTTCCCTAGAACGATTAACGTAAATTGCGACGGGTACGCAATTATCTGCCATAAAAAAAAGTATCACGCAGCACAGGCCTATGTCCAAATCAGAGACTGGCTGGAGAACTCTCCGGCCCTCCACCGGTAAAAGTCTCAAATGAAATACACATCAGTACTGTGCTCCCTTAAACCGCTATTGCAAAGAGAAGCCCTTCATCAAAACGTCGCGTTAACATACTTGAAAAGCTTAACACCTAGCACGTATTGTGAGCATTGTTCATCCGCTTTACCTTCTCACCTGTAAATATTCATCATCTCCGCTTGGGCTTGGGCAGCGGGGATCGTCGTTAATTTTATTGGCAGCTCTCAAATGAGTCATAAAGGAATTTTCGCTGTTCGTGACTTCTCACAATCTTCACAACATATTTCGGCCATTTTCTAGGATTCAAACATAACGGGTACAAAGGAGAAATCAAGGTGGCCGGTAAAAATAGCTCTCTTGAGGTTTGTCTTCTCAGTACTCGCAATAATAATATTATAAGTGCGTGTTTATTTGGCATTAAGTGTAAATTATAAAGGTATAAGCTACAGCTGCCAGCATAGAACATTATCCCCTTACAAACATTCTTCCTTTAGCTGTGGTTGCAGAGAAGTCTATTTCAGAGAACTGGTTCTACAAAATGATTCCTTATTAATGGGTAACCATCACTTTCCCGAAACCTATAAAAGCGCTCAGTAAGACGTTTTCACGCGTGAGTTGGTTAAATAAGGCTAGTACAAACGCTATTATGTAAACAAAAACCTTCTGCGCCTTTGCATGCTAAAGCCTCTAAATAGTTACAAAGCACGCCACTATGGGAGACTGCGCACCAATATTGACCTTGTGGGGTGCTCGGACATGCGCCTAAATTTGCGTACGCAGTTTTCCTTTCTTTTTTTTTTGCGTTTCGCCCCACGTCCACTGCGCCCGATACTCATACCCGCACCGTCGAGTTCGGCAGCGCAACATTTTAAACACTAAGCTATCACGTTCAGTGCGAACAAGTTGCTCGATACAGACCAGGACAATCGGTCCGACGCAGAGAGTCGTCTATCTGTGTACGTGTCTGCGGTGTATACAATGCATGATACTCTTTCGCATGTGCCATACTTTTTAAGGAATGCCTGCGCCGTGCTCTTTTGCGTGTAACATGCCCTCTATTGTATATATCTGTCGTACTCTTTTGTCTGTACCATACCTTTTCTAACATTCTTGCACCATACTCTATGGCAACGGTCTCAAACACGCGGCTCGCGGGCTGCATGCGGCCCGGTCCCCACACATGACAGTCTTCGTCTCATCGAAACCGGCATACAAACCGGCAAACACCCTTTGCAACAGGCATCGAAGCCAATTGCAAAGGCTGTCGTTTACCTTAATTTTATGTCGCCTGCTTGATGGGCTGTGTCAGTCAGAACACAGTTCATGTTTTCTCCCCCGCAGCTTCTTCACATTACCTGGTTACCACTTCCCTTTTCTTTCTTTTTTTCTCCACAGTGAATTAAGTACAGTTAGCAGCCAACAGTGCTGTATGTTGAGTTAAAGTATCTGTTGCAAAGAAGACTGTTAACTAAATGTTAAGGTTATTTTATTTTTCGTTTCATGAATACTCAAGAGTATGTCTATTACAAAAGCGGTCAATCTAATGGGAGAGATAGGCCAGTGTCTTTTATAAAGGGCTTCAACTGTACTAGATTTCGGAAAGGCATTCTTTAAAGCGGCAACATTAGCGTTAGCTGACATTTTTCCTCAAACTCCTCTCCCACCCTCTCCCCACGCCAGCTTTCTTCACTGTCCTTGCCGTTGCGGGACAAAATTTGGTGGCTGCGGATCGCTAGCTTAGGTGAGTTTGGGAGCCCTGCTCTATGGCATTTTTTTTTTGTTGTTGTTGTTGTATCATACTATTTTACATGTGTCACGAATCTGCGAACCCGTACTCGCGATGAATCCCAGTCGTGGCACATTTCCAATGTCCTTCTAATGACACAACGACTGTTTGATTTACGGTCTGGTCGAATGCTTGTGAGGATCAGTGGTGTACAAGTGAACTTTAGACTGAATCGAGGAGGTGCTAGTGATGCTCAAAAGTCGGCACAGCATCACCTTAACCCGGCTTCTGCGGCCTTCTCAGAGTTATTGCAGAGTATCGTGGTACACGAAGTCGAAGTCCCTACCAAAGTGGTTGACTGCCCAAAGGAAATTGCTCCTCGAGCTTTAGATACGGTGGCCCTGGAAGATGAGTAATGACAAATAGGAGTGTGGCTTAAAAAAACAAAAGCGCTCGACGTTAAATTGCGACTATTGTGCGCAGTCGTGTCGATATATTTTCGCCGGAACTCACGCTGTTCTCAAATCTTCTACTTTTGTGAGACTTGACGGCGAAGAAAGACGTTCAGATGACAGACCATCAATCTATGAACACGTGCTTCTTTTCGTGTTCTTCGTGTTCTTGTTCTAGCTGCCTGTTCTTGCTGCCTTACGTACTGTGGAGTTCCCTCTGCTAAAAGCTTAGCTTTCGGTGTTGTTGTTTGGTATGTTGCCCCCATCAGAAAAAAAAAATTAAAGAGGTAAATAGGGCTGTTTGACTTCGCCAGCGAGCGACCTTGTTTTCAATATTATTTTGCAGAAATGTTCGCGGGTGTCGGCAAAAAACGCTTATCAAAAAGGCGAGATATATCTTGCTCCTCACAATAAAGTTTTTATTTTTTTTCGGGGGGGGGGGAGGAGGGCGGGGAAGGAGGGGAGGGGGGGTGCGAATCATTTCATGTAGTACCCTGTTCAAGTGTTCAAAGCGACAGCAAATGGGTCTACTGGAATCGATCCGGGGCTACCACAGCTTCTCCGGCCAATCACCTTCTGAGCGTGAATTAGAACCTATTTTCTTACCTGCTCTTTCCATGATCAATTGTTTCTGCGAACAGGTAACGCCACAATGAATTAAATGTTGGCCGTACTACCCGGCCCGCCGCCGCGACATTTCCTCGGCTCCGATCTCATAGCGATCCATATTTTCGATGCCAAAGGTAGCGTAACCCTCACTAGCACTTTATTCTATTTCATTTCTTTAGACGTACGACAGCATACATGAACCGTTTTCTATCTCATACGCATTGTGGGCTCTTCAGATCAGAATTGCGTCAGTTATTCGATCGCATCTTTTATTTCATTCAAGCCATACTCCAAAGGCATTCTTTAGCTCCTTGAAAGCAAATACGTTACAGGATATACAGAAGCAGGACCAGTGCATACATCTATTAACGCATGATTTCTTGCATATCAGTTGCGCGCAAGCCTTTGACTTGGAGTATTGTTCGCGAAAGGAAAAAATATGTGGTTAATCCCTCTGCCAATTCGTAGCCCGAAGCTGCCCGAGAAATTCACCCGGATCTACCAAAAAGAAAGCTTCTCACTGGACGAGAAATTTACCGAGGTCCAGGATTTACACCTGATGCTAACACCTTTCCTGAGCATTTGCCCTAAGGATTGACCGTAGTGAACGTGAATGGCAAATAATCGACAACTCGATAATTAAGAGATAACTTTCGTTCATGGCCGTTGTTCACCACATGAGTACGTTAGTCCCAGTCAACATTCTGTGTGAACCGTGTTATACCAGCGGCGACTAGTTTCTTGAGCATATAAACGCCACGGCATCTACACGTAAGCAGCGAGGTACGTCGCAAGTACAGAGTTTCAGGGCACGTTTCGAGCCTAGAAGAACCACATCGTAAATCACAGACTCTGAGCGTACGTGCGCGTTGCCGACATGCCAGTGCCAGCAGCCACCATACGCGCCACGCAAGCTTGAGCACCGAGCAAAGTTGTCGTTTATACAGCATGACGCCAGCGTGACAACAGCTGGCGCGGACTGCAGGGAGTATATGAAACCCATTAAGAGGCATCGACGCGTCGCGTAGCACGCGATGTTTCAAACCTTGTTTTATTATGCAGGCACATCGTGCGCTGCCAGATGCCAGATTTGAAATGTCCTCATGCCTGAAGGGCCACTGTCAGGTCGCGAGGCGAGCAGCTTCTGTCCTTGAGGTGTCTTTGCTCGACTCGTTCTCTGTACCAGATTTGTTGTTTGCACGGTTTCCGTGAACCTAGTCACTGGATCTTTTATATTCGCCGTTTATGCGATGTGTGTCTCTGAAGTAAGCTGCATCGTCGTACGGTAGCTTTCGATTCGCACACGCACACTCTCCGACCGACTTGACAACTGCATCGCGGCAGCGTTTTAGTGAAACTTACTGCGACTATGCTTGAAGAGCAAAAAAAAAAAAAATCCTCTTCGTTATGTCTATAGCGTCTCTCTTTTCGTTGACAGCCAGTTGCATTTCCAAATGCCATATTTACGTTCAAATTTTGAAGGCAGAGTTAGACATGCTTCTATAGGGGCCCAGCAACACCTCTTCAACATAGCAAGAAAATGACGCCGATCAGTCGTGTAGGCTCCTGTGAACATGTCAGCTGACTATTATTGCACTACATGCGGCAGGGTATTTGCAGTTTCGTTTCAAAACACATTTGGAAAGCGCTTGCTCTTCTTTCAACAAAAGCCCTCATAATTTTCACGGGCTATGAAATAATTAGGAGAACTACCATTGGCCAATTCCTGCAGAGTCACCGCCACGTCCCCGCGGTGACTCTGCCCACGAACACTGCTGAAGCGTTCGAGGAAAACGAGAATAGAAAATGTTCGAGGTCATTATGCATGCTAGCATGGCTTCTTGCATGTTCCTCAACCCTCCACCCTGTTCTGTGTAGTTTCCAGGAAAGCAAAAGGAGAGTGCACGCGCTCGGACTGTGGGATTCCCCTCAGACTTGAAGCTGCAACTGCGCTAGTAATTAATAATTTGAAAAACTTTCGCCGCAAGGATTCGTGAGGCAATAAGCTCCTTTAATGATGTCGCTCGGGGATTACTTGGAAAAGTGTTGCAGGGCTCCTTTGATGCATAGAAGTTATTCATTTCTCCTCGGTTGCAATGTCTTCTTGCTTCTACTCCTAGCAGCACTTACACAGCAACACTTACACAGCAGCCACACTTACACAAACTTCCTTTAAAGAGGATAACGCCTGCAAAGGAGGGAATTGGAAAGGCAGACAAAGTTAAGGCATTTTCTGTTTTTCTTCATGTGTAAGAGAAGCTATATTCCATACTGTCTTCAGTGTGTTTCGTAAGAACCTAAACTGTAACGTATTTCGTAAACACCTGTCACAAGAGAAATCGCTGCAATATTTCTTCACTGGAAACGAAAAGAGTGTCTCATCCCTACACATTGAGAAGTGACATACGGGCCAGGTTTCTTATATTCACCAAGTGTGTTGAAATAGGCCATTGTTCTGCTCCACTACTATAGTACCTTTTCCTAACAAGCCGCTTGGCAAACGCCAAGATACGTTGGCCGTAGATAAGTAGTACCTTTTAAGTTGATAGAGATTAACGCTATAGTCAGACAACTTGAATCTGAAGCTTCGGAAGGGCTTTAAAGCGTGCGCACTGCCAGAACAAGCCAACTTCGCAGATTTCGAACAAGTTCCAGTACACTGTACAGTATGCGTCTGATGAGCTGGTAAAATTAAGATTGAGAAGAGTAAGGTCTTGCCTCCTCGAGGCTTTTCCGAGCAGATATACGGCGGGAACAGAATAATGATAAAAGCTAAGGGAAGTAATAACAGACAGATACTGCCCTTTGTCACGTTCATTCCTTCTGTTTCTGCACGACGATGTAGCCGACGATAGTGTTGCGGTCAGCCCCCCACACTATGACTTGGCAATCGAGATGTCTATGACAGCAAAGACCAATCTTCCTGCACGATGTCAACAGCAGAGCCGAGAGGATTATTTCTTTCATCCTTTTTTTTTCTTTGTTTGTAAACACAACAGAAAGTGCGAGCTCTGCACAGCCGCTAAGGCGCCGGTGCAAAGCATTTTCTTAGCGCGAATCTTTCGACATAGCCATACGAGCACCTTACGAACACCATAGCAATACAAGCATGTCATGCGCAGAAACTAGCCAAAACTAAAAGAGAAAGAAGGTACAGACATAAATGGGAAGGGGCTATGCTAATAACAGGACGCCGTAGGTCTCCATCGACGTGAGAGCGAGTTGTGCAAGCGAAGCAGCGCAACAACACAAACCAGTGGTCGAGTATGTGGGAGCCAAGTAGGAAAAATACAAGAGCTGACTGCTGTCGCTGACTGCACTGTCTTTGACACCTTTCTGGCCATTCGTTCACCCGCGACTCGTGTTTCGATGACAGCGACAGTACTGGGCATCCTACGTAAAGCCTACTGGGCCTTCGCCAAGGAGGAGACGCTCTACGAAAAGGCAGCGCAATCAATATAGCGCTTCATTTGTCACGCGTAGTGATTCCCTCTCGAAGGAATCTTGCGCAACTTTTTTCTACCGCATCGTCATGGTTTGCCGATTTATATTTTTCTCGGCGCCTGCCCCGATCACTACTCTTTTATTCTTCTTTGTTATCGGCTTCTTTTCTGACTCCTCCATCATTTTCAGAGTTTGTCGATGTCACGCATCTCGTCGATTTGAACGGGCGTCTTTTCGCGATTTTCTGTCTTTGCGAATCACTCGTAAGTCACATTCGTGTGCGCTCCACTTCTGCTAAGCCACCTTTGCGAGGCTGTCTGCTCTAACAAGAAAAGGAAGCAGAGCGATTGGCACCTATTTACGCCTTGAACAACGTGACCAATCTTGTTTCATCCAGTTCGACTTCGAGAATATTGTACACAGCTTTAGTAGAACGTCGTTTCAAGACACGATGTTCCGAGAGCAAGCTAAGACGTCATTTCTGCGTGTCGCATAGAGCATATATATTCTCCTGTCGTTCTGAGAACAGGGAAGGTTAGTACAAGTCGAATACACTTCTATCCTATTTACTACACGCGACCCACACACTTCGGTGATGCTCGCCGCAGTGACATATGGGGTGCTTGACTGCGAGCCCGAAAGACGTGAGTTCGATGCCGGCAGCGACGATCGCATTTTATATGAAGGCGGAAATGTCAAGGGCCCGTGAAGTGTGCGACGTCAGTGCACGTTAAGTAACCTAAAACCCAATGCATTCGAAATTTCGGAGCTCTCTGCTATCACATTGCAAGCACATTGTGGTTTTGGAACGTAAAGCACTGACAACTATTGCACATTTCAGTGCACGTACTAGGGCAGAAAAGAAAGGCAGCTACGAAGGAATATCAGCAAAGCCAGTTATATTGGTTGTCCATGAAATGTACAAAAGCAAGCACTTTGGCACGTGACCGATGTTGTTCCATTCTATTTGACGAAATCATTGTATACAGGTGTTCAGATCAATGTCATTTATCACAATCCAATTATTTTACTTAAGGTTATTACTCGCTTAGCATAGATGTCCATTGACAGCCACACTGTTCTTGTGGGCCACCGCCTTACTAAATTCGTTTTTTATGTAGATTATTCCATGAATCGCTTAGAATAACTGTTTGCGTTCGTTAATGCATGGACAATGACATTCCGACCCTCAGAGAACATCAGCAGCATTGAGGCACATACAAAAAAACCCGGCCTGCGCGGAATCCTAGGACAGTGACGGCGTAAGCTGGAGAAGCAACCTTCTTAGAGGCCACTGTAAACGCTTGGGGATCTGGCCAAGTGGTTGCTGTCGGGGCTGAGCACGTCGCCTGTCGCGTGACGCATGGTACGATACGACAAAACTGCTTCACGAGGGAGCGCTTCGTAATAATGATGACGGAAAATTTGAAGAAGACTTTTTCGCAATGGTGATGTTGTTTTGTGGGGTTTAACGTCCCAAAACCAGCTCTGATTATGAGAGACGCCGTAGTGGAGGGCTCCGGAAATTTCGACCACCTGGGGTTCTTTAACGTGCACTGACATCGCACAGCACACGGGCATCAACATTTCGCCTCCATCGAAATGCAGCCGCCGCAGCCGGGATTCGATCCCGCGACCCTCGGATCAGCAGCCGAGTACCATAGCCACTAGACCACCGTGGCGGGGCCGCAATGATGATGTTGATGATGCCTCTGTAATGGGTGCAGAGCTACAACCGACCGACCGACCGACCGACCGACCGACCGACCGACCGACCGACCGACCGACCGACCGACCGACCGACCGACCGACCGACCGACCGACCGACCGACCGACCGACCGACCGACCGACCGACCGACCGACCGACCGACCGACCGACCGACCGAGCTCACAGCTTTGCCGGAATTTTAATGGGGCCTAGCCAGCACCCGCTGATGGAATTCTATGTGTGGCACAGTGAAAATTGCTTTTTGTGTGTGTGTGTGTGTGTGTGTGCCTTTGTTAATACAGGCATTGTACCAAATAGAGGTATTAAAAAAGCAAAAAAAACAGGCGTAGCTTAGTGGTAGAATGCTCGACTGCCACGGAGAAGGACGTGGGTTCGAATCCTCCTCGGTCGTCGTTGTTTTTGCCGGCCGTACTACGCTGCGTGAGATATGGACGCCATCTGGCAGCGCCGTCGGGAAGCATGAGCTTGCGCAGAATCAATGGGCAACTGCCAGGTGGCAGCACCAAATCGTCGGCAGAGGCCTTTTTCGTGCATAGCGTCGCCTTTTTAACGCAGCCTAAGAAACACTAGGGTATTTAGAATTACGTATCTGTGTATTTTCTAGTAAAATAACACACCACCTAACACTTATGGATTGGTATTTGCGCCTCAGACATGCATAATATTTGCTCTTTGGTCGATAATGTTCACAAGTATGAACGCAGCTACCAGTTCAAAATGGCTGGGCGCAGGCAAGTGCTTAAACTTTGGCTGGGTAGCTGAATCGTCTGACAGACAGACAAGCAGAAAGACAGACCAAAATTTCCGCGTTCAAGTATCCCAAGAAAGACTGTCGTCTTTAAAAGTGTAGGGGTACAGCTGTCAAAGGAAACTGAAAAACCTAGACGACAGTCAGATGGCGAAACCAAAAAATAAATACCGAAGAACCGGATTGCGACACCTCGCGTTACGGCTTCAGGAAGCTAGAGCCGGGACCCCACCGGGTTAGCGTTGCCAAACTACGTACGTCTAATAACATCGCCGTCTCAATTTGAGGCCCACATTTCCTAAGCAGTGCAGCAACGTACCGTTAATGCACATCTCACTGCAAATAAGATTTAGCATTAAGCGATGCGCACACGCAGACGCGTGTGCGAATAACGAAACACGTGGATGCACTAGCATTTGTGAGCACCTGAAAGCAAAAAGTGCGTGGAGGCGAACTCCACGTCACTGCGTTGCTTCTTTTCTCTCTCTGTCGTTTCGGGCTTACGTAAATCACATCTAATATAGAGTTTGAAAGGCTAAACAGATCCGACGTTCTTGCGTCTTATTTTTATTGCCTCATCATGTTCTTTCTGTTGTTAATTGACGCGCATATCACAAGGAACGTTTATCCTGTCTGCTGGTTTAATGTGATTGTGACTACAGAAAAGCAAAGCCTTTCAGTTCCCTTTTTCACCTTTAAGATGTCTACAGGTAAAACGAAATGGCAGTGCTCACCAGCACCAGTGTTTCTTTCTGCGGTGTTTTTCTTCTTCTACGGGTAAAGAAAAGAGCCGTCCTCTATATATTCTTCCCGGAAGCGTAGTAATTTAATTTCCTCGGTGACTTTGCCTCCAGGGCGGGATATTAAATTCTACCTATCCCGTTTCTCTTGCTGCCCGATGTACTGTGCGTCTCCCTGCAGTTTCCGCTCGGAAATCTAAACTCATAAAGCCGATCTCGTCCGAGTGCTGCCACATCTTATTTGCGTGTTGTGTTTCCGGCAACTGCTACAAAGGAAATGTCTTCTATCTACAGATTAAAAAAGAAAAGAAACACTTATAGCATTAAAGCTTAGGAGTACGCAGAATTGATTTATATAAGGGTACTTTAAGTGTGCAAACAACCTGTGGCAGTGCGATTGGCTGAATCTTTAATATAGTCTCCAAACACGTGTATAGCTCTGTGTCTCTCGCGTTCTTTTACTCTTTCAGAAATGCCAGTGAAAAAGTCGCTTACGAAACGGCAAAAACGAAACTCACGGTCATACTAATAATCGTGTTTTGTTGTTGTTTTCTTTCTCTCTCTCTGTCCTTTTTTTTTCATTTCTAGGTTTTAAAATGCTGTCTAGTGCACTGGCTTGCTGTCGAATATTGCGCCATGTTCCTCAGCCACTTGGTTCTTACCCGTTCGTACGCCAATCACGTACACAACGACTTTTTTAATATACATAAATAGGAAGGAAAATTGGAACAACTATATATATTGGTTTTGACTATACAGCCAAAGCTCCATTACGTGTTACTTTGTTGTATTCAAAGGAGGACAAAAATAACTAAACTAAGAACTCGCTGAGACACGGCATAGTGATGCTCCATCACTGGCGTGTTTAAGATGTCATCGGGGCTTAACGGCTGCGATTTTAAGCGCGATGACATGGGTTAGACACTCGGCCTCGGCGACCATATTTAGATGAGACCGAAGCTGGAAGCTGGCCGTCGTTCGCACAGATTCAGGTGCAATGTAGGGAACTCCATGTGATCACATATGGTAGCCCACGTCAGATGAAAGGACGTAACGGAGAACAAAGACAGGCTAGAGCGCTGAAAAGATTTTGGGTTGTCTTTCGCGCTCTGTGTCGTCATTTTATCGGATGTATGTGCTGCCATGGTTAATCAACTAGCCCTATAATGTGCCCCAGTAATCCAGGCGATCAAAATGAATCCTAGCATTACGACCCATATCGTACAGGCATGTAATATTGCAGACTAATATTGCTGGTGTGCAAGCTGCAAGGGTGTAGTCAGGAGCTTTACTTTGGCAAGGAAAAAAAAAAGGGGGGGGGGGGGGGATTTTGGACACCGGATTTATGTAGCTTTGTTCGTGCGTGTGTTTGTAGCATATACACATATTAGACAGGGTTGAAGGTGAACTTTCTACACTCCCCTCCCCGCACCTGCCTTTCCCGGCTACGCGAACGCGCTATAGCTTAACACAGTCAGGGCACTACTTCAAGGGACAAATGCTGTGCGCATATGGCAGACTGCCTCGCTTGTACAATTTTCGCTGTACACGCGTATCGTCATGGGCCCTTCAGAAAATAGCAGTAACTGTTGGAACTAGCTTAACAACCGCAACTTCAGCTTAAAATTATCCCGCCTGTTATTGCTCGGCGCAAGCCACGCTTTCAGTTTTCGCTGTCAAATAGTGTCCCTGATAGGATTCTTTCGTTTAAGATCCTGAGTTCTTAATGTAAGGCGCTACACTCTGTGTAGGCCCTTTTGGGGGCCTTCAACTCTAGTTTTTTCTATGCTTCTTACGCTTGCGTTAATTCGATCATTTCAATTGTTGTTGCCTTCCTTGCCCAAAAATTTTTGTGGGACTAAAGAGCAAGCTACGGGCATCGAACTCAACATCCTTTCGTAGACATTTGATAAATGTACAGAGTGAATTAGATTTCAGTCCCTAAAGGTTCCCTATCACAAAAACTGTGATAGAGAATCGAGGATAGTCGAAATGAACATGTTTCACGTTTCATCGGTCAGCTGTGTTTGGTCGCTAACGGAAAGGCGTGGGTTCGATCCCTGCCGCAAGGTCCCATTCGTGATGGAGACGAATATATTAGATTCCCCTGTACTGCGCGTTGTCAACAGACGTTAATTAAAGAACCTCAGGTATAGACGCGATCTCCGGAGCCCAATACTAATTTGAGCCGCATAATAAAATCGTGGTGTTTCAGCGTGAAACCCGAGTAATTATTATCACTATCCTTCACATCGTTGTCCACACCAAAAGCGACGACCCATCCTCCTGCTTCTAATATAGAACCTTTGCACGGCTGCATTTCGGGGCGTTGTTTTAAGCGTACTGAATCGTGGTGAAGGCCCCATGAACGATAATAGAAGATGCGCGATGCTGCTGACGCGAATACCTTCAGCTCGCTGTCCCCGCAGGCACGCCAATCATCCCCGCAAGCAAAAACGTGCACTTTCTCAGCTGAATATACTTCCAGCTCTCCTGACGTTTAGCGTGCCACCTGCTGATCTGTTTACTCCTGCTTACTTCCTTCATCTCTGCGTGCTGCCATGGCGCCTCGGCTCATAGCTTCCGGTTACGTCAATCTGATCGCACGTCCTTTGTTTTCTTACCGCCGCGTGTTGCTTTCATTGTGCGGCGTTGACAAGAAACTGGTGAGGCGTGAATCGAATAGGGTGTCAAGGGGAACGTTTATAGAGGAGGACAGACAGCTATAGGCGCCAGAGAGAAGCATCGTCAGAGTTTATCTTTCTTTCCCTCTTTTTTTTTTTCTACTAGCTTGGCCTCCGGAGTATTTTCGCTGCTCTTCGCAGTGCCCACAATGGCCCGCCTGGTTTTTGACACCTAGCGATATGGACTTGGTCTTCACCTTGCTGCAACCGCTCGCAGTGACGTGCGAGTAACACCGTTTGCTTGAGTTTCTCATGTATACATATTTCCCGTTAGCCATCTTTTTCTTGCGAGCTAAAAATGGCAGCACGAAACGGTGCCTTCCGGTCGCCGCTTAGATCCGTATCAGTCTGTGCCAGTTGATTCGCTAAGCTTACATACACCAAAAAGAGAGAGAAAAAAAAGAAAAGAATTGAGTTTGTCCCAAGGCGGGTGTCACAGACACCGGGCGACAGCGCTTACGATAACCGACGAAGCCAATCTGTCATCGGCAACGCTGATGTGGAATTTGATCTTTCTGTATTTTATTTTCTTTCGTTGCTTCCATACTGCTATCGTGATCCCTTCGTGACGGCCTCTGTTCTTCCACGACTTCCTAGCCTTTTTTATCAGCTACTCTTCTTTTAATATATCGCACACAAGTATTTCAAGAACAAAAAATTTAGCTTATTCTATGGATCGCTAATGTTCCTTTTTTGTTGTTGTTGTTTTTTACTTAACTGCACTTAACCGCATGGTGCAAGACACTAACTCGAGGTCGCGTGCACATGCAGTCAATTTTCACGAATGGACCAGGAGAATTATGCATACCCGAGATTCCATTGCTAAAGGTCTTTTCCTGGGCACATGCCGTACCATTTCATTTTATTTCGCAGTAATGGGGCACAGCTCTCTGAAGGTCCAGTCTGTCATTAATCGGTCGCCACCGCTTGCCGGAGCTGGTACCTATGTAAATTCAAGCGCATGTACATTGGGTGTCCTCCTGTTCGGTATTATCTTCTTAGCTATAGTTTCGTCACTTCACTATTCACTCAGACTATTACGGCATTTATTGTCGTGGACGTCAATGTTCGCGTGAAACTTCAAACTACGTAGTAACATTTTTAGCAACCCAAAGTTAAGTTTGCTGTAAGGAGTAAAGTCCTACAATGCTCGGTCATATTCACGTAGGAAAAGCTTGGTTACCTGTAAATCTCCGTGCTTGATCTCGCATCATGAACACAAGCGTGACTATAGTAGTCTTTTCGTCACCGTATGTTACCGACGCTTGCGCGTCGTGGCAATAACACTCTGAAGCATGCTACCGCAGAACGGTCGACGATGCCTGCAGACCGCAGGCACAAACAGGCCCGGCGGAGAGGACGAAAGGTGCGACCACCGACACTCTCACGGAGTGTCCAGTGCATCCTTCCTGAGTGCATCATTTATCGTACATTCTTAGTCGGTGTAAGGGCTCTAATGTCACGGCGGGCAGGCGCCTTGCACGTGGTACTTTTTTTTTCAAATTTCGCTCACTTTGCGAACCCCAGGAGCCTTCTCAGTGCATCCCACAGGCCACCATGAGGGACGAAACATCACGAGCAGGCAGATATTGGAAGACCAACGCCTGACAAGACCGAAGTACGCCCAGCCGCATCCGAACCTAAGCAGTCAACAAGCCAAAGATTGGCGCCGCCTCCAAACGAACACATACCCTCACATATCAAGACCATACACTCAATTTTTCCACAGGTATATGAAACAGCGATATGCCCGTGGTGGAGTGACCCCACAGCCACACTTACGCACGTTACTTACCAATGTACAGAGCGGCCAGCCCATGCAATATCTAGGCTGGTGCATTCACGACAAGAACTCACAACGTCACGGCTTTCGGAGCTGGCAATGGGGAGCCATTCTTCCACCGTGCTCTAGACTATGCTCTCCGAGCCGCAGTGGCCAGTGGGGCTCTACAAGAGGGCTCCATCTCAGGTTAACCACCGAGTATTGTTACAATAAAGTTTACCCTTCTTCTTCTTCTTGTTAGAAGCCCGGAAAAATTAGAACTTCTTTACGTATGAAAGTACCTTATCTGGACACTAATTAACATGCACTACCACTCCCCCATTCAAAATTTACCGTGTTAAGCAACAGTCTAAAATGCTGGTAATTAATTAACATTAGTGGATCACCTAAGCTGATCTTCAAATCTGCAAAATTGGTTTGAGACGACAGTAAACAACAATAAACTGGCCGCGTTCTTACGACGCGCACTTGGATATTTTTTAAAGTTTGGCAACTGTCCGTTGTCGTAATGGAGGTGTGGTACACCGCTGAGAATGCGGAACGAGCAGCGACAGAACGATGAGCGGTTCTGACGAGGGCAGATTGTGGCGACCGTGACAATATATTGAAGTCACCGCGAGCTAAACAACGTCTTCACGTGCCTAACCGCAACAGTCAACATGCAAGTGGGCCTTGAAGGAGAAACGAGATTGCCTTATTTTGCCTTGTTAACATCAGCAAACTTTGCGTCATGACGGTTCCACCTAACATCCGTTCGTTCTTGCTTTATTTTAGGGGCGAAGCTCCTTAGGGCGTGGGTCTGTCCTTCCTCCGATGTAGTGTGTAGCCACCTGTAGTTTTATGAAGTGCTCACTAGATGGTGTGATGGCGCCGCGGTGCTCGCTTCATTCAGATGTATGGGAACGCGTAGCATGGGAGTCTGTCTGTCTGTCCGTCCGTCCGAGCGCTGCGGTGCTGCTTAGCTAGTACGTGAATTGATCAATAGATGGCGCGGAGGCGCTCGCTGCGTGCTCTAGTGTGACAGGAGAGCGCTAGATGGCGACACACAGTGTTTGTCACGTCTATGATGATGTACTGGGCAAGATTCACGGAAGATTCGCGGTTTTTACCGATGAACCTCTGGTGCTTCGCCCACTCATCATCATTCACTCCGTGGATATGCGTGGATTTTTTTCTTCGTTCATGATTGACACACCTGAACTTCCCATCCTCCTGACACCTTGAAGCAACGTACACCTCACCGCATTGACTTAATCATCGTGACACTATAGAGCTCAATGCAGCAGCCGCTTAAAGCTGTTCGGTAACACCAAACATCACCTCTTACTCACAAACGTGCGTCAGGGTAACGCTCATACGCACTTATTTTGCTCCAAAAGCTCTGCCATTGCATTCGGGACCTGCACTGCATTCGTTACCTGCATGGCGCATCCTCATCGCATGTCTACAGGCATCATCCATTATTCAAGTGGAACAGGATACAGTGGGCTGCAGAAAGGATGCTGAGCTATGAGAAATAGTTCCTAAAAGCTTATACTCGCATCGAAAGCAAGCGAACGGCATCTTATGCATCATAAATGTACAATCAGCTATCGAGTACCCGTGTGCCTTACCGGAGAAGAGCGCTGTATCTGACTTCGTTACATAGCATTTTGGTGTTTTACCGTGGTTATTTTTTCCTTACCCGCGCAAAAGCTGTTCGTGCCCTCGAACGAAACACCTTTTACGAGTAGGCCCAAGCAGCATACTAGAAGCAAGAGCTTATGTCTGGAGCACCCCTCACCCATCCCCTGTTCGACTCTAAGAAAAACGGAAACAAAGGGTGATGTCAGGAAGCAAGGTGGTCGCGGTTCAGGAGTAGCAAAAAGAGATGTTCTGATGAAATGGCCCTACGGTGACTCTATTTCCTTCGCGGAAGGCAGCCCTGTTTCCATATTCTTTCCTGGCTCTCGCTTCGCACGTAAACCGGAAGACGACGTGCCGAAAGATCGGAGACAAATAAGGCGTCTGAAACTTGCTCGCTTCACGGAACAACGTGCGCTTGGGTCGGCAACACTACAAATATGACGGGGGAGCCTACGACATGAGTAAGGACACCACCCAAAGGATTTGAAAGCCTCCTATGAGCGTGGTGATAAAAGTGTGTGAATGAAAAAGAAAGAAAACAAAACAAAAACACATTGCGGTTGAGTTTCCAGGATTGATAGCGGGGATTTTAGGGGAAAACAGCGCGGGAATCGATACCTTGTCTCTCTCGTGTGTGGGAGCCGGGCTGCCTGGATTCCCCACCACCTCCTGGGTGTAACGACAGCGAAAGCATCCGCTTTGATTTATTTCTCGCCTGCGGGTTCGAGGAGAGAAGTCGCAGGTCTGTGCGAAAGAGAGAACAATCTGCGGCAGAAGCGATGGGGCGAAATTTTTACTGAGCGCAACATCGAACAAAAGTACTCGAGGCACTTATTTATTTATTTATTTATTTATTTATTTATTTATTTATTTATTTATTTATTTATTTATTTATTTGCCCATCCGACTGTTTAAGTGACGAAAAAAAAACAAGGAGAGAAACCGCGTATGTTTTTTATTCGTCATCCTCTCGGGCCACATGAATGTCACTTCTGAATAGACAGTTCTGAAGAAGTGCGAGTAAAGTTCGTGCTTCTTCAATACACCAGTGCAAGCGCGCTGGTGTATTGAACTTACAAAGTGTGCTGTATCCTGTGAAAGCCAATTGTCCCTTCGCATTGTTAGTACGCATTGCATTTCTTTGTTGTGGGGAAGCAACTTTGTGGTTCTATACGTAATTTCAGCGTTCCATTGCTAGTAAAACGAGTTTCGTATACGTATTGAAACAAAAATTCGAATTAAAGAAAGATGGTTGAACGCGAAGCGTTCTCCCACGCAAGCTTTCTATCTGTCACTGATTCGCCCACCGGCGAATCAGCGAGAGATAGAGAGCTTCGCTTTAAAATTCTTAAAATCGCAAGATGCGTCCAAATTTGTACATTCGGATAATTGTCCACAGAAAATTCGGAAGGGTTCGCGCGTATTCGCTTGCCCATCACCACGCGGTTCAGCCAGAACGTCAATCTAGCGATAAGACCGCTTTGCTCCGAGCAATATATTACTTACGAAACCAAATCTGCGCGACACTGCTGGCTGCCTTCGCTGCCGCCTGCTATTCATTCCCTCCAAGCCTTGCGCCTGCATACGTATGCGTCATACAAAAAGAAAAAAGAGGAAATAAAAACTGCGGGCAGCTTGCACCAACGCCGCAAGGCTGTCACAGAGGAACTGGTGGATCCTCATTTTCACTTCCGTTTCCCACCTCCTTGCTATACCACACTGTACATTGGAATGCTACGCATTACCCTATCCCCTGCTCATGTCCCTGTTCCTTACTCTCACATCACTTTCTTCACTGTACCTTTTTTTTGTTTGTTTGTTTCAGCTTCTACTAGCTATTGTATAATAATACATTCATATACCATGTGTGTTCTTGTGTTGTTTATCGGTTTCACTTTTTATTCATTTTTGCTTCCATTTCTTTCTTTTTTTTTTTTAATCTTGCGTTCTTCCTAGCCTTCCTGTAAGTTGTTATGAGTGTGTTCTTTTCTTGTCATGCTGCACTTGACACATGACATACATGTGTTATTTAGTATTAGGAGGTCCGCCCGTCAGTTCTCGTAACTATAGGGGACCCGCGAATGTAATACATATCATGTACTTACGCTGTATTCAAGGAAACTAAATTGAATAAAATTGAATTGAAATGGAATTGAACTTCTCACCCTCACTCCCCTTACGCCCCTCCTTGCTGTACCACACCCCGCATGAGTATGCTATGGTTTGGCCCCTCCCCTTCTCATTACCATTTTCCTCACCCTCAAATCACTCCTCCGCATTCTACCTTTCCTTTCCAACCCTCTTGTTATAACATACTAGAGAAGGCTATACTATGCTTTGCCCTCTGACCTCCTTCTTTCCCTCCTCCTAAGGCTCACTTCCATTTCCCACGCCCTTGCTGTGCCATAGTATACATGGATATCCATTGCTACTCACCTCTTTTCCGAAGCAGCGTCAACTGCTGGCGTGGCTCTTTGGTAGAACACCTACCTGAAACAGAGACGGCCTGGGTTGGACTCCCGCTCCAACCCAGCTAGCGTTCTTGCGATGTCAGCATAAAGGACTCGATGGAATCGTAAAGCATGTTGCAGCTAGAGCGTTCTGATCTAGGAAAAGAGGAAGGAGTAGGAAAGGTTAACATGGGCTGAGCGTGGTAGACTACCCTGCACTGGAGAAGGGATAAGGGGAGGGAAAGTTTTAGAAAACAGAAATAGAGCAAAGAAATAGACGAACAAAGAATACTGCAGTGTCGCTGACGCTATAAATGACCTTTGTCCACTTTAAGAGACGGACAGCAAGAGTTAATACATTTAACATACATACAGTTAATATACTGATTCAGTATATTAACTCTATGACGGCCAGTAAGCCCAGTTGCGTTCAGAAAATGCAGCAGCACTTACGCTGCGTGGCGTGGCTGAGATGCACAGCGCCGTACGGTTTGTAAACTTGAAATGCGTATGCCCAGCAAACGCAATCGTTTAGATAGGATGTCAAAAGTTTGAGTAAAATGCGAGGCGCCTGAGGTCTCCTGCATCGTTATGATCTTGTTGCACTTAATGCTAACTAGTTGCGCAGAGGGAGGACACTGAGGCTTTGATCTAGGACCACTGTGGCGCATACCCAATATTTCTGAGTTTTCTGTTTCCGAGGGACATTTCACCTCGAGCTATTGTGAGCTGGGAATGTATGAGCTGCGCGGAAATATGTCATGAATACAGTGCTCTGTAAAGTCTTTGTACATCTCGCAGTTATATTTGCACTGTATATGTGTTCCTGTTATTCTGCCGTCACCGTTCCTCAACGATCGTGTTGTCAAGCGTCGGAATACACTTTTTCTAAACACACCCACGCACACAGATCTGTAACGAGCAGTGGCATCCCGGTGCATTAGTATAGACGATAGTTTTCTCTGGTCTGTACCCGTCGTATCTGTTATATTTTGTGGCCCAGTTCATTTACGGCCAGCTTGACAGTTGTGATTACTGTGCAATGAACTTCCCCGATAGAAGAGCTTCGCTATTTAAAACTCTCGTAGATCGCAAATATTGCTGGAATTGATGTCATGCGAAAGAGCCAGTAAGGAAATGGTCTGTGCTGAGTTGGCATTCAGCCAAGTATTACAACTATATTCGACAATTTGGGCAAATTGAGCATCCGTGTGCGTAACGAGGGTTTATCGGGCGCGTCGGCAGCAGTGTAAGGGGTAGCTTATGGTGCGGGAAAATTAGCATTCACCCATTTGTAGCACAAAGCTGCAGGGAAACACATACGAATTTCTCATAAATGAAAGCTTCTTAGTCGACGAAAAATTCGTCCTCGTGCGGAGTTCGATCCCGGGACCAACGTTGCCAGCAATTGACAGCGCCACGGGGAACCGATCGACAACTCGAAGCGCGTGGACATGAATACGGCATGAGTTTTCCAATATTACACACAGGGTATATGAACACCATTTGTATGCTATTACCGAGGTTAGTATAACTGGTTTGCACGGACACATTTTTAATCCTTGCCGCCCTCGCATTTCATTTAATTGTTTCGCGCCGAACGAACAAGCATGGACCGGTTTCTCCCCCTCTCGGCGATTGGGACAAGCAATATGGATAATTTGTAGCCTCTTGATGTAGCCTCAAAGAGGCTACATATTCCGGTTGCTGTAAAATAAACCATGCCGCAGCCCCTTTGCCTTCGCAGCAAGAGTTCCGCTGCGAAAATGTCGTTTGGTATTCGCACCTTCATCGGAATCATGCAGTGGTTTTGCAATATTCGAACGCAAGACACACAGTGCACGAAGACTCCGTGCATGCGGCAACCGCTATTGAGCGGGTACTGCAGCCACGACGCTATTTCTTTCACTTGTCGAAAGGCGGCGATACCAGTCCACCCGATCGTCGCAGCGGCCCAGTGGCGGCGTGAACGCAGTGATCTAGCCGAATAGCAGCACTTTACAACAAAGAACCAATTTGTTAAAGTGAAAACTATGTACGGGCTCATGTGTCCAACGGCATTGACACGAGCGGTACAAAACGTGGTTCATCACATGAACCAAGGAACGCCAGAAGCGAACCAAAGTGATAATGATTACCAAAGTATTTAACTTAACAATTGATTACGGATTGCGGATGGGTTAAATATCTTGCGTGGTTCGAACGTACTACCTTCTATGGATAGGGCTGGGGTTCAAGCGTTAGAAGTTTTCAAATTATGATCAAGTTGCAGAGAAGCCTGAAAAACCTGATGTTCTTAGATTGCAGCTTTTGACTGCTTCGCACACATTCCCGCAGCGTGGCAATGGGCAGGGATTTATACACACACCCCGAACACCCCCTCAACACTTGTGTCTTTCGTTTCTCGTACTCTGCTTCAAATAACAAGATCTGTCACCAACTTACCCAACTATCAACTTTTTACTATATACTACAACTATTATGACGCTAGCCCTAAGTGCGTCTTGGGGACGTTTCCACTGCAGCCGGCACGAAAGTTAAAAAAAAAAAACCCGAATAATATAATGCACTCTTAAAAAGGCGGAAATCGTCCTAGTTAACGGACGTATACAACCGATAGGTTAAATTAAGCTAAAGAAGTGTAATTAGTGACTCGCGTAAATACTTAATTAAAGTTAATTAGGACGCCAAGCACAGCAGAGACGACAATACAGTGGCCATAGAAATAGCGTTGAAATGGCGTTCGACAAACAGGTAGATTAAATTCATGGCTATTTTACTTGAATCCCAACCTCCGCAAAATATGGTAGGGGACGAGTGGTCTTTTCGACGTTGGTCGAAGAGCCAGTATTTAACACCCCTATGGTGTTCGTCTACAGAACTCCTAGAGAGTGGTATAAGGCATCACCTTAGGTAGATATACAACGTAGCTGAGCTCGGACGTCTACATAGCCTGCCCTTCGCAATAGCGGCGGCAGGAGAAACATGTGGGAATGACGGCTCATCCTTAACCGTCGCCATAGCGTAGTTCACCCAACGTGAAACTGAGTTGTTCTGATCTCCCTTCGTAGCGGTTGTTTCATTTCTCGCAGGCTAGAATCATCATCCTTATCATCATCCGCTTGTATACGCCCACATCTGGGCAAATGCCTCTCCCATAGATATATAGTTATCCCTGTCCTGTGCTAAGTTCGACCCCGTTATCCCCACAAACTTTTTGATCTCACCACCTAACTTTCTGCTGTCCCCCGCCCCTCTTGCCTTCTCTAGGGAACAACTCTGTTACTGTTAATGACCAACGATTATCCTTCCTTCTCATAAGGTGCCCTGCCCACGCCAATTTCTTCTTGATTTCTGCTAAGATACGCCGTTACAAGAATTGTTTGTTCCGTGACCCCCTCGGCTCTCCTAAGGGAACATTATGAACTCAGAGGTTTAGGCTTGAATACAAAGCGAATAACACATCAATAAAATTCCCCACCCTCCCTGCAATCGCCACCGACAGCTTCTCGATAAACCTTGGTCCCAGCCACCTCACGAAAATGCACTTACTGGGATAACCTCTCAAATTTGATCTTTTGTTATTCTGCCTTTGCAGTCTCGATGACGCGCAATGCAAGGTAGAACGTAGCCTGACCCATACGATATCACTTACCACGACATTATCAATTGGGTGATTTCTGGAGTTTTACGTCTGGAAACTACGATGTGACTATGAGGGATGCCATAGTGGAGGGCGCCGAAAACTTCGACCTGCTGGTGCTCTCGTGCACTGACATATCGCACAGTACATGGTTCTCAACATTTCGCCCCCATCGAAATGCAGCCTCCGTGGGCCGGGATTCGATCCCGCGGCCTTCGGACCAGCAGCCGAGTGCCATAGCCACTAGACCACAGTGACGGGGCGACGACATTGTGAAGTCGCTCCGGCTGCTAAATCATAATTTCTGCCGGCATTCACGCGGTTTGTCGGGTGTAAGGCCCGCCCTCAGTGTTTTTAGCTGTGGCGTTAAATACTTCAAGAACAGCTTCCTGCAGATGCCCATACCATTCACCTTGCGCTTGCTCTTCCCGGACGGAATACATAGAACCTAAAGGAGCAGGAAAGAGAGAAACGGGTTTCATTTCCAAGATAAGTTTGTATAGTCCACCCTTTGTCGGCGGCGGTGGTGTCACGGAAACACCGGCTGCTCCCATAGTAGAGCAAGGGGAAAGAAAACATGGCGGCAGATCACATGACGCACGCAGCCAATTATGTCGTTTGCTGTGTCCTGCGGAGGACAATGGAGGGAAATGCGGTTGGCGCGCCCTCCGCATGGCTCCCTTCGCCACAGATAGGTCTGTTCGACCGAATAGGAAGTCCAGGCCACGTGTGGTGCATACCGTGAAAGAACAGGCTGAGTTCGAACATCTCCGGGAACTCACCAGGGAAAGGGCTTGCCGACGACGTGCGGATTCCACCGTGAGGACTTGTCAAGCCCTCACGAATTGAGACACTTTGGAAACACTTCACTACCCCGCCTTTAGAGGTGCGCGAGTTCATCCTCATTTTGGCAACGGGTCACGTCCGTGGCGAGTAAATTACGCCTTCTAGTCAATACCCATAGCACTCAACTCTGGACTGCAGTTGTAGCTTCCACTTACAGTAAGCGCGCGTATATAAAGAGCTTAAGTAAAATGAATTTTGTTGCTATAGCACTTTATAATACGTTAGCTTTCCGCGTACAATACGCAGTGCAGTGGGATACGACTGTCCTGTCCCAGCGAACCATCAATATTCAGAGGATGCCCACAGATGGTCAGACTGTCCAATGTTGTTTGGGGATATTTATTGGATATCGGGCGGACTGCAGTATATCGTGGATATTTATAAAATATTTGTGGATGTTGTTTTACTAACATTTTACTAACCGCAGCATTAAGATGAACATTGTGTGTGAACTTCTAGCGGGAAAAAAACCGTTCGAAACATGCATTGGCAGCTGAAAATCTTACCTCCTACTTTTCCCGCTGCAAACAACTGGGACTAGGTTCCCAGCTGCAAACCAATTCCTGCTTACAGCCACTTTTCAAGCTGGAATAATTGCTGCTGCTGTTGCTGGAAACGATTGGAAATAGGAGTTTTCAGCTGGAAACAGAATTCAGTTCACCACCTAATGGTTGACTGTTATCGAAACATTTACCTTGCGCAATGAAGCTTCCAGTGTTCTGCTGCTACATACCAATGCTTAGAGCGTCTACCTGGTCTTCGGAGTGTTGTTTATTCGCGAGCAGTAGATTGACTGAGACGAGGAGACGACGCTGCTGTCGCATCTGAACAAGTGCAATAAAAAAAAATGTTGCAGTGGCTTAGCTCGGCTATGCCAGGATATACGTAGCGTTAGCAAAGGTTCAGCTGATTTTTGTTGTTGCTGCAGGGGTGGTCGGGCACGTCGCTCAGCCTCCTGGCGACGCCGCTTTGCTAGACGTTCGTCCCTTTGCTCCAGTGTCTCCGCAGCACGTTTAGCCTTCTTCTGTTCATTCCTCCTACGCTCAACCGTTAATTGCCAGGCAACTACTTCGGGATCCGATGAGTCAAGCTTCTCCGCTCTTCTGCGCTGTTGAGCAGCATTTGCGTTCTCCTTCTCCATGGCTATACCACACTGGCAAACGCCAGTCGGAAGCGCAGCGGCTCCAGCGCAGTGTCAGACGGCGACTGCACAGCGAGCGCGCGCCGGCGCCAGTGCGTCTACCACGGCTACGACGTCACTCCTCTGGAATGCGCAGACCGGCGGCGTTGAGTCGCGCGCGGCGGCGGCGGAGTGCGCGAGAGGTGCCGGCTCCGGTGGCTGCGGTGCGCAAGCTGTGTGACATCACTGATTGTTGCGCATGCGCAGCAAGCTCTTGATGTGCCGCGCGAAACGGGCTTGGCTAGGCCAGTGTAGCTAACGCTACAAAAAAAGGCGAGAAAGACGGAGACGAGCAAATACGCCACGCAGATTTTTGGTCTTTTCTTCTTTTGTTCACAAGTATGTACAGGCACTCGCCCCGCTCTCATTTCTAATGCTTCAATCAACTGCTCTGTTGTTGCACGGTTTAACGTTCCAAACAAAAGTAGGTAGCCTTGTTATGTCGGCTCTGACGTATTGGCTAGCCGCGTGGCAGGTTGTATGTGGTGCTCTCTGTCCTGTCTTCCACACTGCGCGCGCACCTGATACAATGCATCGGCAGCCTTGCAACATTATCAACTTCAATCAAACCATAATTACTCCGCTTCATCATGATATGGCGCACGAAGAGGTCTTTGCTTTTAAAACACAAGAGTAGAGAGTACCAGAATATTAACATGAACCTCCATAGACTCCATTTTAGTATCCACCATGTTTGTTGTTTAACAAGCGCTGCCGCCTCAGCGTTAGTCACGCATGTACATATTTATGCATAATTTTATGCGCAGAGTAAGTTATATAAACTGATTAAACTGTTAGTTCCTCACTAATATGTTGCGTGGTTTATTGAGAGTAAAGAGAAGAATTCATGCTGTAGAAATAATTTCAAGAATGGCAGCCGCCGCACGGCAGCTTCCCAAACAGGACGCATGTGTCATCGCGGCCGTGGTGTAAAAGTGGTGTGCATATTTGTGCAGTATTTAAGAGAAGAATTTACGCGCAAGTCTCGTTATCGCCTATATTTTATTGTAGGTTCGCATGTGAGTATGCTACCACTTACGGCTGCTGCACGTTAGCAATAGCTTCTTTCTGTACTTAGTGCTCGCAGGTAACTACTTTTCTTCATTTCTGTTTGAGCACCTTTTAGGGGCGAAGCTCCTTAGGGTGTGGGTCGTTCCCTCCTCTGTAGTAGTATGTATGTAGCCACCTCGCGCCGCCGGGAGGCTCGCGCTCGCCCTCGGCGCGTGCCTCCCGGCGCGCGAGCTCTCTCACTCTTCCATCTGCTGTTTTGTGAGAGAGAGAGACAGAGAGAGCGAAAGGCGCGCGTTGACTATGGAAACGCTCTTTCTTCGATGAACGCGCTACCAGCTCGCAAAGAAGGAGAACGCGCCCTCAACCGCGAGAGACAAGCTTGACGCAGGCAGCGTCTTAGCGAGCTTCTTGATTGAAAAATACCGACTGCTCGCACTGGAGAACCGTTCACCGGCCACCCATATATATATATATATATAAGCACTGGATCTTTACTTGCAATGAAGTGCCGGTGGGAGATTTCACTTGTGCGTAGTTGAACCATAAGGATTCGTAGCGTGCGCGTTAACTAAATTAATCCGGAACTCGGCACGATCTACGATCCTGAGCTTCGCCCACTCATCATCATTCACTCCGTGGATATGCTGTGGATATTTTTTTACAGCGAAAGCTGTATATGGCTACAGTGCCTAGAAATATACTGACTAGTGTGCGGAGCACGGGGTAGGGGATGGCCCCGCCACTGATGACTGGCGGCGGTGCCCGCTTGGTGCGCTGCTGTGCGGGTGGGTGCATCTGCGTTCCATCCGCGCGCTCTGCAAGCGCTGCAAAGCTTTTAGTAAACCGAGCCGCGCGACGCCAACGCTTACTTTTTTTGTATTTTTTCGCAGAGCTTCCTCACAATTCCACTGACCCACTTACCAGACATCTCAGTGTAATATTAAGAAATAAAACACTGTTCAGCGCATCATTAAAACGCTAGTATGCCTAAAACAAGACAAGCTATTTCTCAATTTGCATCCTGACTAAACAAGCTGCTTCTGTCAAAGCTGTATTTTGCAACATTTTATAAATTCTCTGCCCAATGAGTTTGGCCACTGGTAAGTGTTTTAATTAGATGTAAGGATATCTGGAAGCAATAAAAATGATAAAATCAATTCCAGAGAGTAGCACTCACTGCAAACGTAAAGTACTTTATTTACAGACACAACCCAACAACATAACAAACCAGGCCCTAGAGAAAACGCACTTCGCGTTAATGGCAGCGGCGTAACTTAAGGAGTTTTTTCCGGTACCTTTGACCTTCTCTTTTCTTGTTCAGGCCCTCAACACGAAATCTGAACCTTAAAAAGACGTGAATATTTCCCGTATTTTCGGAGAGTTCTTTACAAGACGCTTTGCCATATAAGAACTCCAGTACTTTCACGTTGCGTGTTTTTTGCTGTGAATTGGAACGCTGGAGTCCTTCCGATGCACCTCCATGCGGGACGCAATGAGAGTCAACCCGCGTCTCGCTATCATCGACTGCAGAGCACAGCCCGGCGTCGGTCCATTCGGAGGAGCTTCGCGCGTTCATGCACCCACTCGACACGCAGCGCCGCTTGCGGCATTTGAGTGCAGTCATCACTTGCGGGGCCACCCTCTCTCGTACGGAATGTGCGCGCTCAGGACACTAGATATTTTTTTTCTAGGCACTATAATATGGCTAGGAGAAACGAAAAAAAAAAGCGCGCGAGCAGTCGGTATTTTTCAATCAAGAAACTCGCTAGAGGACGCTGCCTGCGTCAAGCTTGCCTCTCGCGGATGAGGGCGAGTTCTCCTTTGCGAGCTGGTAGCGCGTTCATCGAAGAAAGAGCGTTTCCATAGTCAACGCGCGCCTTTCGCTCTCTCTGTCTCGCTCTCTCACACAAGACAGCAGGTGGAAGAGTGAGAGAGCTCGCTCGCCGGGTGGCACGCGCCGAGGGCGCGCCTCCCACACGCGGTCGCATTTTCGATGGAGGCGAAAATGCCAGAGGCCCGTGTACTGTGCGTTGTCAGTGCACGTTAAAGAACCCCAGGTGGTCTAAATTTCCGGAGCCCTCCACCACGGCCTTTCTCTCCTCTCTATCTCTTTCACTCCCTTTCCCCCACCCCCACGGACGCTTAGCCGTGCTCCCTACATGGGTTGCAGAAATTAGCGTCCTTTCCTAACCAAACCACAATCAATCAATCAATCCTAGTAGCGCGTTCCTAGTAGGTAACGCGCTACTACAACGGACGGACAGACCCAAACCTTAAGGAGCTTCGCCCCTAAAACCGCTCGGCATCTGTGTCACGAACGGCCTTCATTGGCTTCGCCGTCCAGTGACGTCGTTCTCTGCGTCGTACGCAAGCACGCGCGCCGTTGGCTGCGCCGTAACACGGCCGGACTCGACTCTCCTCTCCTCCGCGCGTAGGGTGGAGTCGAGTCCGGCCGTGGCCGTAAGTACAGCGTCGCGAAGTGTAGCAGAAGCGAGGTAGAGAGGAGCTGTCAAGCAAGCCATAGTGGGACGCGTACAGCTGCTGCCGACGCCGAACGCGTCGGCAGCAGCTGTACGCGTCCCACTACACCCGCTTTCGGCGCCAACACGAACGCCAGCGCCAACACCCGCTTTCGGCGTGAGTTAAACACAAGGAACCGCTCATTACACTCCTCCATGACCTTGATCATGCGAGGCACAGTATGCCGCATGTGAAATAAACGCCGTAGTAAACCCAAGCAAAACGTGCGTGCAACCTCCTTAGCAAACACAAACATGTAACCAGTCATTCATAAAGGCTTGAATGCACGGTCGTGATTTACCTACTGCCGAACACCGCGGACGCACATTCCAGCTTCGCTGGTTAACCATCTGTACGGAGTGCTTGGGCGGTTTTTTTTTAATGCAGAGCATTTCTTAGTCGCACGAGGTCGCGCTTCGGCGTCGGCGCCGTCCACACCCCCACTGCGCATGCTCGGCTCGTGCCGGCCCACCGGGCGTTCAGCAAGCCGAGCATGCGCAGTGGGGCGCGCGTTCGGAATTCAGTCAAGGGCGTCTTTGCGGACCTCTCCTCCGTACTCCTCTCCGTCGAACGCGGGCGGTGTGTATATAAGCGGCGGAGCGCGCGTTCGGAATTCAGTCAAGGGCGTCTTTACTTGGCTTTCGCTTGACTCGAGTAGATGCGATGGAACGAGGCGCTTCTCCTTCATTCGATAAATAAGAATATTAAAGACGAAATAACAGTTAAGCATTCCCCAACCATACCCAATTACGCAACATTCCCGCGATACCCCCACCACTCTGCGACGCATTTACTCGAGTTCCCCCCGCGGGAAGATGCGGGCGACATTCTTTTTTCTGTCTCTCTTTGCTTTTTTTTTACATGCTTTATAACTCGCTGATTATTGTTTTGTACATTGTTGTATATTGCTAAATGTGCTATGCTGTGACCCGTGTCCCCTCCCCCTACGAAATTCCTTATGGCGATGCAGGTAAAATGTAAATAAATAAATAACACCAGTTTTCAGCGTGCGTGTGCGCGTCTGTGTTTTATTCCGAGAATCCAGCTTGTAAGAACGTGGCTGTTGACGGCTTGAGTGTGAATTGTATGAGATGTTTGTACGCGTGAAGTAGTTGCCTTCCGAATGAGCTTATTGTTGTCGCCGCACTGAAAAACAACGTAGTCCGACCTTGTGCCTGGTGCTTCTGTCTAGCGAAGTTGCTGCAACATACTGCAAGTTAAGCATTACACAAGTGACGGCCAAAAAGGACGCAAGTGTTGTTAGTCCTCTTTGTACGTCTTCCTTATTTTTCGTTCTGCTTTAACTTCCAGCTTTTGCCCGTAGTCACACAAACAAATTTGCTCTCGTGTCCTACTTACTTGCTTTCCACCTCGACCTAGCCTCTTTTATGCAACTCCCATGCACGCATGTTCGCAAATACGGCGTGCTCCTACCTACATTTGCCGTTAAGGTGATCGGACAACAGCCACATCACGCACAAAGGCACACAGACTGCCGAGATGAGAATCCTTGATCGAAAAACGCCGCTTGAGAGGTTTCAAATCTTGCTATATCGTCCAACTTTTTCATATAGCACCTTCCTCATGCTCAGGTGTTTTTCTCGCGCTATATTTGCGGCTACACATGTACACGTCTCTGGGACCCGCGATCGCGCTAATCCACAATTGTTTCCTGGTGCTAAAAGCTGCAGTTGGCAGTTGTTGAAGCGGTGTGTGCGACGAAATATGCCAGGAAAAAGAACGGCGTTGACATTACATTATAGCATCTAGGCAATGTGTGGTAGTATGTAAGGCAACTGTGATACTTTTCAAGCCAATCCTGACTGCAATTCCCCATTGCAATTCGATTTCCGAAAGAATCGAGTTGCCAATATCTCTTACGGGTGATGAAGTACGCGAAATCTCATATAAGCGTACCCAAGAAATCTCCTTGCAGCGCCTGCTGCAAATGTTTAAAAAAATATGTGCAGATGAAGATTGAGGCACACGTGCCTCTGCCCCGTCACTCCGTGAATAAGTGACTCTCAATAAACACAATAATTTTTAGTGTTGGACCTGTTATATACTAACATATGCTGCTGCATGGGTCCCGACGCCTAAAAATTAATATCATTTGACATCGTATGGACGTTATGACTTGAGCTTACGTGTACGTTCAAAGGACGATCGCTGAAGGAAAGGAAGGAAATAGTAGAGAAGGAAAGGCAGGGAGGTTAACCAGTGTATAACAACCGGTATGCTACCCTGCACGAGGGGAAGGGGACAGGGGAGATTGAAAGGTGAAAGGAAAGAGGAAGAGAGAGAGAAAGTGGGCGAACATATAGCACATTCTCACAGTCAGTGGCAGCTGCATGGCACACGACATCACACATCGCTGTTACAGTCGCTTGTGCAAGTCTGTCATCTTTAAGAACTGCTGAGAACGATCGCTGAGATTCAGTCAATGTTATACGTGAAGCCGCCCTGGACATCGCCTGGATGGTAATTGGTAATTACCATCCAGGTAATTGTGGACATACACTAGATAGTTATATAACATTGGGGCAACTCCTGGAGATGTCCTATACACGTAGGATATCTTATTATGAATATCCAATAAATGTTCACAGGATGTGATATGCTTGGCAGGAGGCCATCTCATGCGAGTGTAATTACTAATATTGAAGGTCTTTTCCGTTTCACTTAAATCAGGGTCGGACACCTATCATTGCTTAGTGCCGATGTCTTCAGCACAATAAATCAAAGGGGCAAATTTTATGGCAGCCAGAGCAAGGTTACGCAGACTATCCCCAGTTGGAGCCTTAACAGCAGCTTTATAAAATGTCTTTAGCTTCGTTGACTTCTAGTGCTTTCTTCCAGGATTTTGTGTGGCAGCCTCAAGCACTCTTCCACCTGTGTTGTATATGTCTCGAAGGGGCGCCGATGCTGAAGGAGGAAAGGCGAAGCTGGCTTAATTTTACAAATTTTCGGGGTATAATGACTGTCACACATGTCTTCGAATGTCCTTACATTTACTGTGCCCATAATCTTAAAGCATGGCATAAAAACGGCATTCTCCGCGGGCGCCAAGTAAAAACGTACATCTGCCGCATTTTTTCTCTAAGAACGGATATGAGAGCCCAAGGCGCCGTCTTTTCGTTTGCTTGTGTGCGTGTGTGTTTTAACCTGCTGGAAATTTCGTCCTCCTATGTGACAACGTGGCATGGCCTTGCATGACCATTGTTCTTGTGTGTGATATTAAACGGCTACTTGCTCTGAGCGCGGAGTCTATAGCACATAGCAACACCTAGCTCCGAGCTACGTGAGTGGTGTTTTGTGTATTATTAAATTGTGTATATCGCTGAAGGTTGTTATTGTTGTTGTTGTTGTTGTTTTGTGGGGTTTAACGTCCCAGAACCACTCCTGATTATGAGAGACGCCGTAGTGGAGGGCTCCGGAAATTTCGACCACCTGGGGTTCTTTAACGTGCACTGACATCGCACAGCACACGGGCCTCAACATTTCGCCTCCATCGAAATGCAGCCGCCGCGGCCGGGATTCGATCCCGCGATCCTCGGATCAGCAGCCGAGTACCATAGCCACTAGACCACCGTGGCGGGGCCGCTGAAGGTGACCGCCAGCGCAGTGTGAACCACGATGGCAGCCTTGAGCGATGTTTTGTGTGTGGTGACCGCCATTAGAGTATGCGCCACGATATAGCAACGAGTGGTACATGCAAGGTTCGGGCATGCATTGGGGCAACTGGAGGTGAAGATGAGAGGCCTGGAAGGTTATAAAAACGGCCCGATGCTGCCCTTGAGCAGTCTGTTTCAGGGTGGAGAAAACGCCGAGCAGCTTCAGGGGTACAACGCAGGTAACACCGCTTCCCGACACCACGCCCTGCCAGTCACCGAGGAATTAAGCCGCCGCTTACTGCATCTCGCCGGCTTCGATGGTCCCTCACGAGCGTCGTCTATATGGAAGGACTGTCACTGCGTCATGTCTATGTATGTCACTAAGTTCATAGTGGATTGCGGACTATGTTCTCTGTACTTTCGCAGCTATGCCATTTAGTTGGTCTTTTTTGATAAGTCGATCATGTTGTGAGAACCTGTCTGAATTGTCATTCATGCTGCTTCTTGCTTGTAAGGTTCATGAAGATTTCTTCGATTTTGTTTAACGTCAACAAGCATGTCTTAAGAAGATTATACACCTTGCTTTTATATCGCATTAAATTGTTTTTGTTCCTCGCTTGGATAAGGCTCTTGTCTCGTTCATATCGGCCGCTGGCGTAAGCCAGTCACCAGAGGCCCAACCCTCGTGCCACCTCTTGGGAGGAACTAGCGCTTCAACCCCCGAGTCGAGACAATGACAAAGAATAGCTAACGTGCTCCCAAAGAAAACGCATTAAATCTTTAATACGGATTCCTCCAAGTACACATCTCTTGAGAACGAGCGGCAGTGCCGGTTTTCCGGAAAGGTCACTACCAACTCCTTTAACGTCACCTCATGAGGCGCCGGACTTTTGCCTTAAAAATCACAGTTCGACAACCGCACGAGCTTTCGGCAAGCGGTTTTCGTGTCGTTCACTTTCTTAAAAACAGCGCGAGCCATTGCAAATTGACAACACATGCCGTCTGCTAATAGAAGAGCGTTGCTGGAACGCGCGCACAAACTCCCTCCCATTGACAACCCACCTTCCACGTACTCCACGCAGAATGCCGGGGGACAGAATGCCCGTTACATTGCAAACTAGCAACACATGTCGTCTGCTGGGTAGAGAGCGTCGACGGAACGCGCGCGCAAGCGACCGCGCTTCTCCTTCAGCATTGAGTTTTCTGGAAGCTATAAATATTTGTCCCTGGTGATCTAAGTATTGTTACAGCCGAGGACACAACAAATCTTGTTACTGAACACCAAGCCGTAGTACGACTACCTTTGGAAGAGAAAAAAACCGCAGGAAAACCCGAATAACTCGGTTCTAAAGCGACCGCCAGCCCTGCGACCGGAGCTTCTATCACCCCAAGGACGAGCGCGCCGCCTCGATGGCGCTCGCGTCGGCGGAGAGTTACAAGTGCTGTAAGCCGCTTCAGGATCACTTTATGGAGAGTGACTAGCACTCACATTTCATGCGTGCTCATACGCAGGCTCACACGCAGGTAATCTCTTCGATCGACGCATCTGTAACAAGAGCTTTGGCAGCTGTGTGACAGTGCTTAATTATGGATACATTTGACTCGTTTTAAAATACGCATATTAAATACTCACATCATTGTCATTTCAATTGTGTATTCTTGTTCTCCTACTAGGCAAGTGAACATCGGTTTTCCCCATATTAGCCTTCAAATTTCTCTGGCTTCTTGTCGGTCAAAGGCCAACACTGACGATTTTTTGAGCACATCGAGGTAATGGCGATTCTATCGAAGTTCCTGAGGCGTTCCTGTCATGCTCCTGAAAGTAGAAATCCTCAGAAAATGCAAAACTGAAATCCAACGCAGCAGTGACGTCAAATCAGTCAATCTGCTTTGCGTGGTGCGGCAGCTATTGCGCCTATTCTCTAACACCGCAAAAATGACAGAAGTGCCCCAAGGAACGTATCCAGCGAATTTCATTGAGATCCACTGACCTCGAAAATTCGCCGGCGTTGGCATTTAAAGTACTCATTGTAAGTTTATCGATAGCAGTGAAAGGCATATAAGAGTGTGTCTGCATGTCCGAGCCAGTTCTCGGTCGGTGTTTCTCCTCATTTTCATGTAGAGAAACGAGTTAGCCTTCGAGGGAACCTGACCAGCGCGATGGGCCGGGCCGCCTTGAACAACTGAAGCTGCTGTGTTTGTGTGCATGCTAGCTATCTCTCTCCCTCTCTCATTATCCTTTTCTCACAATCTTACCGATTGCAAAAATGTTATGTTATCTCAAAAAATGTGAAAACGCTGCAGTAGTTTCTAGGTAGAGAGTGACTCTTTTTTCTCCCAGGCTGAAGATAGCAATTGAAGAAATAAGAACAAGCTTGATTTCAAGTTTCCTTTGTAGTTTTAATTGGTCTATAATGTACACATAGTAAACAGTGTTGAAATCATTCATGCAAGGAAGGGCACTCAATCTCTCTTCGAAGAGAGGTGCAAGGTATTCTTTTTTCTACATCAGATCAGTTTTCTGATTCTCAGGTGCACATATGCTTTGTTGCAGTTGACAATGAACACGCACACTTGCAAGGTTTTAAAATCTAACATACAGTAACAAGCCACTGTTTGTCCTACTGCTATCCAACTTTACGTTTCCGGTCAACAGACACGTCGGCTGCTTTAGCAATTTACAAAAAAAAAAAAAGAATACGCCTGCAATAAATACTGCTTCAAAATGAGATTTCGAAACAATACTCCATGAGAACTCCACCGGTATGTTAAATTTCCAGAAATCTCAGTATTAACGAAGAGTTGTTTGTGGAACAGTGAGGGGTTTGTTTATGAAGACAGTGAGTAAGCAGGTAGATGCATGAAACTTGAGTGGCATCTCCTTCACGACTAGCGTCTTGAGGACTGTTAATGCGGCAGTGCTCACATCAGTCACTTCTAATGTAGTGCAGTGCTGCACGAAGATCACACTGCTCACAAAAATGTTCATCTGTAAATTACCTTCTATTTAAACAAAAAAAAGAGGGGAGTATTGTGAGTGCATGTCGGCACAAAGCTTTCAGAGTTTTTCTTTGTTGTTTAAAATGCAGTGACCAGCTGTATGAAAACTGGAAAGCACTGACGTTTTGTTGAAATCGCAAATAATCGCAAACTGCAACAAAAGATTCCGTTACTGATATAGATGCACGTGTGGTATGCAGTGTCAAAATCATAATTATAATGCACCACCTTAGCAGTATTCTGATAAGCATACTATGAACATGCTTTAGAATCGTGTAAACTGCTAATTAGCTCTTGTAGGAGTGCTTTCCATGTCATATATTTTGTGGAGCACGTACAAACGTGCGCCACAAGGGTTTGAACACATTCAGTGAGTGAGCAAAAGCATTATGCCAGCATTGTTTTTCCTAAATATGTGCGAAATATATCAAATAAATCTGCACCACGAAAAAATGTGCAAGGCCTTAATTTTTGTCACTCTGTCTATTACACTGTTCTACTTGCATGAAAAAAAACTTGGGAAAAAGTGAGGAAGAGATAACATATCCCACAAACAACTTGCGTGTTTTAATATATCAGCTCAGATTCTGTTTTTGAGGGATGCACTGGTTTGACAACCAGAGCAGTTCTCATAGTCAACAATTAATGCTTAAGTAAAATGAGAAAAATAAAAACACAGTTAACAATACAGACGAGAATGATGAATAAGCGTGTCATGAGTTTATCTTACAGAAAAAGGACACCATAAATAGGTTCACAAGTTTGTATAGTCTAGTCTTGCACTTATCCCCAGCAGTGGGTAACACTTGTTACAACAATAAACCAATGACATATGATACAGAGATTTGCCTAACATATCTCAGAAATTATTACAATAAAGGCCTACAGCAGTTACAGACTATCATTTGCCCATGCCTATTAGAGTGAAAAAGCTCCTCAAAAAATGCTTCTGTGAGGTTTCCTGCTTGAGTCAATTGCATAAATACGCGAAAGCCTGAAGCTAGTGACAAAATTAGAGAGATGCACATTACTGGAATAAACGAACAAGAAATCCAAAAACAAAAGTCATTTGAACACACTTGTTAGCACTGATGAAGGAAGCAGACCCACTGAAAACATCTGAAACTGGGTCATTGTACACTGAAAATAATGCCATGCCTTCAAATGTAACATCACAGACTAGATTGTATGTTTACAATGGTTGAGCATGTCCATACGACGAAAAGGAAATAATAAACGGAGGCTGGTTCTGGCATGGGATAACGTTGGGTGGGATTCAATGGCCCATTATGACACGATAATCAGATACAACACTACAAGACTTTAAACTGACTGCCATGCACACAATCTCGATTCTAGGCAGGCAGTTAAAGGTAGTACAGCAGCGAAATGCCACAGTGCCAAAACAGAAATGGTCTGCGTGTAGTGTTTATGATGCAGCATAAGATATAGCTTATTTTCTCGAATTTATTTAAGTCTCCCAATTATGTAGGAACAAGTAGGGTGACAGCAAGGCAACACCGCCTCAGTTTAGGCAGGCATCAGCAAAGCATACCCTAATGCACCACTCAGGGCCCTCATCAATGACATCATAGATTGCATGCCACCATCATATAGGTATCCTGTGTAGGTTTCCCACACCATCATATAGGTTTCCCACTGGTACTTCTCCCATCAAGGGAACATATTTGCACTCAATTTTGCAAAGCACTTGCTTCATATATAGTTAGTCTATGTGTTACATCATGTATAGGTGCTTGTGGGATGAAACGTGACATGTAAGCACTGGATTGTAACAACTGGTATGCACAGCTCCTGGGGATGATCACACCACGTCACTATTAATCTGGCCACTAAAGGTAATGTGGGCTCTCATGTATGTGTATGAGCCAATGATACGCCAATGTAATGAATAGTGAAGGCGGCAGAAGCGAAAGTATGTCTGTTACATAGTGCTAAAATGTCACGTTTCAATCCATGAGCATTGTACATGTTTCACAAACTTGCAGTAGGCGAAATGCACCAGTTTTTCTCCTTTAGACCACTTGGGTGTGACATCCGAGCTGTACATAAAGGGACACGATAAACAGCCCCATGTTTTTTAAATGTAGAAGGAACAAGCGCTCACAACTATGGCAAGCGCCCATTAGCAACAACGGCCAGCATCACCTGGTTGCAGCCATGAGATACAAGTGTGACACGGAAGAAAAATAATGAAACTGTTCTTAAAACTCATCTAAAAGAAAACCACAAGGGGAGAAAAAAAAAGGAAAAACACAGTTATACACACATTCGAAATTGCAAAGTCCAATATATAACAAGAACGTGGGGAAAATGGACCACAACACGTAAAAAAAGAGGGTGATGGCGGCGATGTGATTCTCTCCTCCAGTTTTTTTTTCTTGCCTCCTCACCGTGTTCCCATCATCGTTCAGAGCTAGATCACACATCCCTCCATCTCTCAAGGGACAAAAATCATGCAAAGAGGAAGAACTCTGAATGCTGCCGAAACAAGCTGTCAGATCAAGGAATAAAACAATACACACACCCGTGCGCGCGTTCGCACACAAACACACACGCACGCACACGCACGCACACTAGGTAGCGCTGCAGGAGGTCCATTACAGCGGCGATTTGGCACCTCTGCCTTGCACACAAACAGACATCGACACACTGCAGTACTGCGTATTTAAATAAAAAGCAGGGCGCGAAAGGAGCCTCGAGGTCTGGTGGGGTCGGGAGCGCAGGGGGAGAGGCAGTAGGCAAGGGACGCGTACAAACATTGCACTTGGAGGAGAAACAACAACACGTCTTGTTTCCAGAACTTCGTGCGCATCATATCTTCATGGGATTCATTCTATAAGTCCAGGTGTAGCGCGGAATAGGAGAGGGGGACCAAGCGAGCCAACACGCCCTCTGCTAACTCGAATCCTTAGGTCTCACATAATGGGCGTCAACTGCGTGGTGGCAGAGTTCAGGTCTCCATAAAACTGGCTGGCGACATCGACGACCGCTTGCTGTGAGAGTCGCCGATGCCGTTGGACGACGGCATTCGCGCCATCTTTCCCGACAGAGTGCTGACGAGCTCGCCAGTGCTCGGAGACGATGTCATCGCCGACGATGGTGCGCCGAGCAGCGATGCCATGCTGGTAGGACTAACGAGACTCGGTGGAGTGTCCAATAGACCCAGCCCACCTTCGCGGTACCTGCGAAGAACCAAAATGGGAGTCTCTCGTGAAGAGTAGGTCCAGGTTGAAAACAGTAGACAGAAGGAGTATGTTTTGAGAGGGGAGAGATGATCAAGTAATTCACTCATTATCATAATGCACCCCAAAAGGGACACTTGCGCAAAGTGTTAAGTCAGTTTCAACAGGCACACATTTATTTGAGAGCTCTGACGTTGTTAATCTTGCGAAAATATTGGTTCATTACTAAACAATCTTTGACCCAAACGGTCAACTGTTTAGTTGTTGGTGCATCATGTGAGTTGAGCCGACTTTCTTTGTTTTATCGTCTACTTAGTCAGCGCTGAGTGCCATATGCAATGCTCACGACAACAAATTTCAACCCATGTTTTGCTTATGTGTGGAAATACCCGCCTTGGTAGTCTAGTGGCTATGGCAGTCGGCTGCTGATTTGAAGGTCGCGGGATCGAATGCTGCCTGAGGCGGCTGCATCTCGATGGAGGTGAAATCTTGAGGCCCGTGTACGGTGCGATGTTGTGCCATGTTAAAGAACCCGGGGTGGTCGAAATTTCCAGAGCCCTCCACTACGGCACCTCTCATCACATCATGGTTTTGGAAGTAAAACCCCAGAAATCAATCAATTTGTTTCGAAAATCTATCTTTCGCGATGCTTTGCTGCCGTTGCAGTTTTATCGCAAGTCCGCAGTTATCCAGCGGCTGGACCAGGGCACGGCTGCACCATAACGTATGATGGCTTAGTATTACCTCTGTGGGTACTTGCCTTCTAGCCCTCATAAGGGACTTGTATTCGGAGATGCGCAGCTTCTTGCCATCCACGATGCAGGTGCGCTTGGGCCGCGGTCGGTACCGGTAGTCTGGGTGCTTCTCCATGTGCAGCTTGCTCAGCCGTGACTGTTCCTCGTAGTAGGGCTGCTTCTCAGAGTTGGACATGCCCTTCCATCGAGCGCCTGCACAGACCGTTCAACATCACTCAATAGTTGCCTTACATACATACATACCAAGCATAAACAGAAAATAAAGAAAAAGATAAATTAATTTAGACTGATAAGTTAGCTTTTTATAGTGACACTCTCGATAGTTTCACGACCATACCTTTTTTATCAAACAAGAAATGGAGGTTAAATCCCACTTTCTCCAATTTGCCCAAAAACCTCAACACAATGTGTGATCACTATAACTTCCGGACATTGGCCATGTTAAGTGTCTGGCCCCTTCTTGGTACCAAGTGATAAATTTCCAACAGGGAGTTCTACAGGCCCTGGCAGACTTTTGTTGGTGTCTATAACATCCTGGTAACATGTCGTGGAAATTCAAAGGCAGCGTCACGCCCACTCAGGTATTCTTGCTCCTTTTCAATAATGCAGGGGGCCTTTTTTACAAAAAGAGCGATGTGCTTGATATAATGGACAGAAAAATCATATGTAGAAGAGAAGCAATTCTTCTGTTCAGTGCCTTTCTGCCAACTTCTGCCACGTTAAACTCTACACATCAGCAATATTTATTGCTGTCCTCAGTCTCGTGACGGTCATGCAATGCAAGTTTTATAATGTGCCCATTTCGTCTAGCTATAAATGATGACACTAGAGGAACAATTTCTTACCGAGTATTTTCGAAATATTGGAGTTGTGCATGTCTGGACAAGCTTTGAGAATTTTGCGCCGTTCGTCTTTCGCCCAGACCATGAAGGCATTCATCGGTCGCTTGATGTGGGGTTTTCCGTCCGGATCCTTCTTGGTCTGTCGTATAATTTTAGCACCGACTATTTTGCCTGCATCGAAACAGAAGGCAGAACCTTAATGTCACACCATGTGCACACGCTGTAGCATGACGCAGAAGTTATCAGCATGCAAGAACCTACAGAAAATTCAGTCCAGCAGAAATTTTTTGTTTAATGTGTCACCTAGCAACACCAACATTTTAGCGCTATTCTACTGCTTAACCACAAAATGACACCCGCAAGTGACACCATTGCAGACATTTACACAAAGCTGAATAAAAGGATAGTGTTTTAAGGTCGGGACCAATGCCAATTTCTACAGCCTGTAAAGCAGCACAGTTCAGCCTCTTCGGAAGATGGGGTGGCAATGAACGGCAGAATAGTGCAAAGGTGTCCAGCCACCTTTTGAAATAACTACCAACACAGTGTTAAAGGGCTTCAGAGGGCAAAAGGTACGCTGGGTATAAAAACGAAACGGTAAGCACGGAAACAAGTCATGATGACGATAACGACTTCTTATGGCACAAGGGCGCACTATGCCCAAAGAGTGTGTGTGGTGCAGGTAAGGTGCTTACTCGATCCTTTGGTGTCAGTCTCGGAGGCAGAACTGTCGTTGTCGCGGCGGGGCGCGGAAGACGAGGCCGGTGGTCGAGGGAGGGCGCCACCGGCGGCGGCGGTCGACTGAGGCAGGTACAGGTGCAGGGGAAATGGCTTGTCCGGCCCCACCAGGGAACCAGGAGGCCCCAGTTCCTTGGGACCAAGGCCGCCACCGGAGAGAAGGCTTCCTGCAAGAGGACGCACAAACATCAGTGCCAAATACTTTTGAAAGGGTCGCCGTGGATCATTAGCAGAAGTTTCACGAAGTGCTGCGGCTGGAAATGCTATGCGGCTGCAATGGCGGGACCTGGGACGGGGGGGATAGGAGGGTTCCAGTTTCTGTTTCAGTGCTGCTGTGGAAGGTCCACACACTTGAGTGGTGATGCGGATTCCGTACCACGCTGACTGTTAAAAATGCAATGTAGGGGACCACAACGAACAGGCACGCATATCACTCGACAAATCTTGCTGGCCTGCCTTGGGTGCAACATTCCTTTCACACCATCGTTCCTTGAGGTTGACTCAGCAAGTTCCTTCAAACAACCATGAATTATGTGTCGCCCTCCCCTAGTCTGACAACATTGTGTGATACTTATTTGACCCTCGCACTCATCCCAATATGATTTCATGCGCCCGCGTATTCTGTAGTTGGTGGTGCCGTACTGTCGCTTTCTTGTGGTTCATTCCCGTGGTTCATTCCCGCTGTATGCGCCGAGATTTTCACCAAAAATGAATGTGTACCCACTAGACTTAACCAAGGCTTTATTGCAGTGTTACTGACAAACTATAGCACTGAGTCAGAGCTTTCGGGAATATAAAACAAAAAATAGACAGTTACTTTGCTTGATCAAATGGATTCCATTTTAGGTGACGTGTGGACCACACTTCTCAGCTTTTAAAGGAGTACTGACACGATTTTGCGGCGGCGCAAAATATACATTTTTCGTTTCCTAGCCATGTATTGTTAACGCCCTCCGCACACGGAAGCCAGGAAACACGTACAAAATATTTTAATTTGGTTTTAAAGTTTTCGTCGCCCAGCACAGCAAGACAGCCCCATTGCAATGGACACTACGATGACGTATGAACACGGGCTCTTAAAAATCGCCGAAATCGCGGTCAGAGTCACTGGACGACCGTGAAATTGCCGTTGTTTGCGTGCCTCAGGTGTAATTGACCAAAGACGACAGAGTTGCAGCGACGCTATGAAGAATTTCTGTCCCTACGTGGCTCAGACGTCGTCCGACTATGTTGATACGTCACTAGGAAACCGCCCCCTCGAAATCGAAACCGAAAGTCAGCTTTTAAGGTAGCCGTATTAAAAATATATTCATTGCATTGCGGGCCACCATGACACTGTTTTTGGGGTTCTCCACGCCAGTGCTTTCATTTACAGCAACAATACGAGAATGTCAAAATTTCGTGTCAGTACTCCTTTAAAGTTGGCTTTATTGTGCCAAGCAAACTTGCTATAATAATCTGGGATATCCGCGGTACTCAGCCGGACCAACTTCATAACAAACTTTGTTCTCGTCCCATTAAAGCAATCTCCAAATTTACCCATGCAACCACATTACTTGTGAGATATACCACACACCAGTATAGGAAGGTATTCCAGGATGACCCATCAGGCTTGAGAGTGACACGGGGATGCCAGGAGGATGTCTAAGAACAGGGGGAAGACCTGGATAGGCTGCTGCAGCTGACAAGAATGGAGAACCAACCTGGGTGTGACCGAAAAAAGGTATGTGAGTCGACATGATGAGCACCGGCAAAATGGCAAACGGTTCCTAGAGACATGAAAACAGATCAATAGAAATAATAGATACACATCGCACAAATATGAATGTTCATCAAGGCTCTTAGTTACCCTACCCCCATTCAGAAAGACATGATGAACGCTGTCAAGCTTGGGATACGCTTTAATGCCAATTTTTGCATGTTGAGGAAATCTGCTGGAACAAGTAGCACACAGCACTGCAGGCCCAATAAAATTTGAGCCCACCTACAGAATTAGGGAATGCTTGACCTTTATTCAAATGCATGGTTCCATATCGTCACTTTCTTCCAAGTGAGCTTGAACTGCTCTAAAGCTTGGATATTAGACTAGCTACATGCAGGCACTTTCGTGCGAGCTACAGCAGCCTGGCAGTAGACAATGCGGTGTACAGAGGAATTCAAAGGTTTAAACATAGGGCTATACTTGCAAGCTGGTGTCCTGAGCAGCTATCACTGTGAGAAAGGCGAAGCTCACCGATATGGGGGCGCTGGCAGCAGTGGCACTGAGAAGGCTAGCTGCAGAGTGAGGTGAGATTCCTGGGTGAAAGCCCCGGGGCGATACTGAGCTGCGGTCGGAGTCCCTGGCCTCGTGCTTCACGCTTGCAGGTCTTGGGCTCCCGCTGACGCTGCAATCGAAACAAAAGCAAGAGTTGAAAACAGTGCCAGGTACACTGTACCCAAAGCCTTCAGCCTGCACTTGCAGCACAGAAGAGCAACTATTTTCAGTAAAGAATCAGAGAATCTGGAACATTTCAAAGTATGCATGCCGTCATTCAGTAAACAACCCACGCAATTCACGTAACTTCGTTACCACATTACTGGGACTGTGTTGCACACACCAGTGTTCAGGCAGTGGGTGGGTAACTTGTACTGCTTTATGCGTGCGTGTTTTCACAGCGAGCATGTGGATGATTATGATAGCTTGTTCACAAGAACACCATCCCCACTGAAGTCGTATTGGGGTCAGGTGGTACAAAGAACACAATTTAGTGGGTAGCGTGGGTCAGCGTGTACAGACAGGCGCAAGCTTTGGCTTGCATACCTGCTGGCAGTGCTGCCCGATGAGCTTCCTCGGGGCTTGCTGAGGTTGAGCGGAGTGTCAAGGTCAGGGCGCCGGGTCTGGTGCCGCTGCGCTTGGCGTGGGCGTCCGGTTACCCGGACAAGAGTTGCCGGGACCTCCTCCTCCACTGCCTGGCACAAGCCGCGCGGAAGGTGTTAGCGAACTGCCCGAAAGGGGCAAGAAAGGTGCTCCACCCGTCACCCATGGTTGCAGTGGAGACATGGCCGCCTGCGAAGAAGAATGGAGGTCAGAGATGGTTAGCGAGGTAAAGTGGCTGCTGCAGTTTCCTGTCGCATAACGAACTATTGAAAAAGTACCAGCCAGCAATGGCGCCAGTTAAGGTGCACAGGTACGTGCAGTTGCGACACATTGGACGTTCTCTTGAAAGTGTACCGCTAAGGTAAACGCTTTCCAGGTTATCATATTTTCTGAGAACGCCGTTCTGCGTTGCAGGATATTGCGTCCCGTGGCAGCAGCGCTTCTAATCAGATCAGTTGGCAGTGCACTGTAGTGGTGCGTAGCCGGGCAGCTTGGAGTAACCTCCTAATGTAAACATGCGACGATTCACTGCAAGGCGCAAACTGAAGAACACCACCAAGAATAGCACCCTCGATCGGCAACATTAAATTCCGTGCAGCGAGATGCCCCTAGGCAAATTTTACCTGGAGCGACGTGACTTACTTGCGGCATTTAAGAAACGCAAAAGTCGGCAATACGGAAGGGTGTGACAGCACAGAAGCAAGCACATAAAGTCAGGGCATCCATCGTAGTATGCGAACAATCAACATCTTAATCAAGGTAGCTGACACTGAGGAAGTCACAGCGCCCAATGGGACAACAAAGTTAGGTCCACTCAGCATGCTTACAGCATGCGACTGGGGTGGCTTGAGGCATTTGCCACAGGAACATCGAAACAACCTCTGGACGCATGATGTTTTGGCATGCATGGCAGAGTAGTGACGGGCATGAAAGTGTACAGGCAGTCAACTAACCTGCTTTATCGATGCAGACCAAAGACGTACTATTTAAGCTTAAACAGAAAACAGCTGCTTGTACAGTGACGAGCGAAAGCTCACATATCGTGGCACTAACAAAAATCTGAAATTTCATCTAGCACAGCTCCAAAACGAGGGATTACTCCAGCACATTGCACTGGGCAAACACGCGCACTTAGGTGGGATCACTCGATTATGCTGCGAAGAAAAGGAACTATTTGCGGCACCCGTCGGTCTAATAAACTTTTGCTCGTGACTGTACGTCAACAACGCGTGCTGCTGTCGCCCCTGCCATTCCATTCGAGACTGCACTCTTTACTTCACCGGCAATGTCCCCGCCACGGACACGATGCGACGCAGACTTATGTACCGAGGAGCCTTGCTTCTCGTACATACTACGCGCGCCGAGCAGAATTCCAGACTCTCTTCTTTCTTTACGTATACCGTACATTATACTGCGCACAGAAGTGTTTTTCGCCCAAGCGGCCGTGAGAGCTCACGGCCGGCTACAATTGAATTGTGCTGCGAGCTCGAGGCGGCAGCGACGGCGGCGGCTGCATATTTGATACGGCACCACCAAGCGCGCGCCGTTGTCCGCATTCGCGGAAGATGCGCTCCCTTTTCTTTTCTCTCGCCGCCACCGTACGGCACGATCCGGCGGGGCCCTGGGTCCCGGCGGCAGAGAGCTAAGTGCTCGCACGCAGCAGCAGCAGCTGGTCCGGACCACGCGCGCTCGGTCCACGCCTTTTGTGAGACCGGCGCCAAGCGAGAGCGCTCCTCTTATTCTCAGCCGGGCGCCTCCTCACTTATTCATCTCCGACGAGACGGACCGCTTTGCGTTGATTTAATCACGACCTGCAGTCCGTTTTCTTCTCCCTCTTCCTTCATATCGACTATTCCTCATTCCCTACATCCTCTCATCCTGTGCTCTTCTATATAGGCTTCGGTGCCTCATCCACCAAGCTTCCATATATAGCCTATATATTTACTCCACCATTTTTTTCCCCTGTTTTTTTCTCGAGAATCACGTACGTAAATCGCATGAAATCGTTCCGAAAGAAGCGCCTTTTTTCCATGGCCGGTGAGCCAGTGAGCACGGGAGTCGTAAATCTCGGATTCTCGTAGCAAACATCAATGGCGAGCGACAGCGCCTTGGAAGACGAGCGTGACGAGGAAACGGACTAGCCCGAGAAGCTGCATACCACGCATGCACGTCGATTTCCTTGTAATCGGAGTCCCGTGTATACACATATAGTGCAGTCCACAAACGACAATATACCGAACGTGTTACGATCACTTCATTACACGATACTGACAGGACGAGGCGGCGACTGCGGGCAAGAAGCAAGCGAAGGCGCAAGAAGCAACTCCACAAGCGGACAAAAGAAACAAGCATTTATTCTGATCCCTCGGTGGGCGAAACGAACGGGTCAAGAACCACTCAGTTGGCCGCATACAACTGTAGTTGTACGCCAACAACGCCATTTAACCAGTTCATAATACGCATCTAAGAGTCAAAGCAGCTATCCTTTTCTGTGTGCAAGCTACCAGAATAAGTAAGTTCGACGTCTACGCCCTGACGCTGATGCGCGTTTACGCCGACGTTCTGTGCTGGCTTCGTGCCGACGCTTACACAATCAAAGAAATAACGACATCGTGTCCATGACATGTCCTCCTGAAGCAATTGTTTGCGTCTGGTGATCGCACTGCGCGCTTGTTCCTCCCAGCCGAGAATGCCGAGCTCCCGAGGAACTGTGAACGTTTGTTATTACAGAGGGGGAGCGTCAGAGAAGAAACGGACAAAACAGTCAAGAGTCGCATCGGCACGTCCCAAAATGCGATCGCGCAGCTGTAACCTCGGAGCAACCGCTCTGCAAGCGAAACAAAAGGGAGCCAAAATCACTCCGTGCGTGCGCAGGGGAGAAAAACGGAAGGTTTAAAGCGCGGGTTGCGTACCGCAGCAGCAGTGGCGGGTGCACGGTGGGCTTGGCTGCTCTTCTACCCCCATGCGGCGCTGCGCGCCGAAAAGTCGCGCAGCCCCACAGCAGGACGATGGCGTCCGCGCGCGAAGGGCCATTTTTCTTGTCAACGTTCCCGCGGCTATGGCGGCGGTGGCGGCATCGCTATTTCGAGAATCGCGCGCGCGCGTCCGAAAATCGGGGAGAAAAGTGTTGGGAGCAGCGGCAGGGATGAGTGAGGGGGGAAGGGGGGCGACAAAAAACATACAGCGGCCTGCACACGCCGGGAAAGACAAAAAGCGAGCGGGACGAGAAAAACAAATAAAGGGAAAAAAAATGAAAGTAAGCGCACGACAACCGGGCGCGTATCACAGAAGAGAGGTGCGTGTGTGTGTGTAGGCTAAACTGAGCCGAGCCTGGAAGCAAGGAAACAGAAACAACAGCTTTCGAGAGGTGACGGTGATGCTGACGAGACGAGAGGAGCGCGCTCCGTGGTGCTTGAACAGTGGGCGGCGGTAGACGCGAGGGCATCGATAAGCGCACGCCAGCGGCGGCGACTGGCCCCGAGCGTTGACACTTCGACAGTTCGACATGTCTGGCTCCCTCCTCCGTCAAGGGGAGCTCCTTTTTTCTTCTTTCGCGTCATCTTTTGTTTCTGGCGCCAGCACTTCCCTTATAGGAGTCGCACTCTTTCGCTGCTTCCTCTATTCGTCTTCGTTGAGGAGTCATACACCTCTTCTTCTTTTATTTTTAATTTTTTTTTCGCTTTCTTTGTTCTGTATTGAACTGGATGCCTAGCCTGAAAGGCAGCGGGTCTTGGGTAAGTCTCTGGGCCTCTTGAGCGATCGCTGTGCGTAGGCGTTGCGCGCAGAAAGCCGCAACGAACAAACGACGGATGGAGATTGACACGCCAACACAAACAAACAAAATCTAAACGTCGCGAACAATCTATCGACAGTAACCTCGACAAGAGCACTGAGCACCGAAAAATAAATAAAAAGAAAGAAGGAGAGGGGGTCAGAAAGACACTCGCGATACTTTGTGAACTTCAGTATTTGCTATGAACTGAACGAATGTTTATAATATACCACAAACGTAAACAGCACAAGCGGGGGCGTGCTCTCGGTAACAATTTATCTTCGTACCAGGAGACCTGATTAACCATCATACTGAATACTGAATAGAAACGACACTGTTGACGACATGGACTGCGCCGAATACACAAACCTTCCGCTCTGTTAAGACACTTGTTACCATTGGCCTGCTCCTCATATGTTCGTAAATAGATAGCGAGTTTTTGAGGACTCCTAGTGCTTTGTGAATGTGGGCACACAGGCATGCAAGCAAGGCCTACGGCGTCGGCACGAAGATACTATACATGCATTCTCCATGGACGCCTGCAGGGCTATCGCATAGCGTATACACCCCAACTCTCTCTCTCTCACCAGCGAGAGGGGAAAGACACACTGGGGTCAGCAGGAGGCGCCCGTTTGCTTCATTATTCAATCAGGCCTGCATTAGACCATTAAATATTAATCGGCCAAAAACGCGGAACTAGTCAACAATGAGGGAGAGATAGCGGCTGGTTGGAAGTGGGGGAACCTCACACACACACACACGCACACACACACACACACACACACACAAACACACACACACACACACAACGTTATATCCACAGCATTATCGGGCCACCTCCGTTCTCCACCAGCCATACCTTTCGGAGGCAGGGAGGAAACTGCTGCGATTTCCCCACGCCACTTATATACACGGGCGGAACCTTTGATTCCGCCGTTTGCCCTCTTCCATATATGGGATTTTTTTTGTTTTTTTGTTTTTGTTTTTGTCCCGTCTCGCGCAGCCCTGCGACGTGCCTCTGATTTACAGTCTTCATCTATGGCCGTATTTCTTGTCCCCCCACCCACCCGAACGCCGCAGGATTCCTAGCCCTGCGCTCGGTTCGCTTCTCGCCTTCATCACCGCGTCCCGTATCCCCGTCCCCAGCGGGGGTGGGGGTCCCACATCCGAGCACGCATTCTATTTCAACGAGTGGCGGCGCGTGCATCCGCGTTGCGAGAACAAAAGGTATTAAGTTACGGCTCTCCAGTCAGGTGCAGCGTGTTTCACTCCCTTTGGAGCCTAAAAATAGAATGATACGCTCGCTTCTTTTCTTTTTTTTTTTTACTTCAGCGGATGTATGTCGTAACAGTTAGCCTGCACTGCACTGCACGACGTTGATGACGCGAAGTATACGCAATGTGGGGCGTAGTATAGAGACACTACACAGAAAGCGAGTGTACATAGCGTAATAGTTCAGTGAAGTTGCACTGCCATGAAGCATAGAGGGGACAAGAAAATAGGAAACTCAAGTGGGACAGTTAGTATTTTTGTACGTGCGAGAGTCGGACACTTTGGGACAGGCGTAGGCCGAAATTCTGGCGGGCAGAGTTACCACTTTAATCTCGTAAGGCGTTTACTGTTTTTTGAAGAAGGAGAAGCGGTAAGTGATTAGGCATGCATTAAACTATCGCTTTTCCAATGCAACACATGTCCTCGTGCCTACAGGCTACATTAAACCGAACGAAAATAATTATTATGTTCAGGACAACGTGCATAGCTTTCTGCCGTGAGACACCTCACCGCATGCTGACCCGCAGCTTAACAGTGTTAGCCACGTAGACCTCCTCTTCAATACACTGCGTCGCAGCGGCGAAAAAAGAAAGGCGTAACACGCTGCACAAGGCGTTAAGAAAATGCTAAAACTGTGGCTAGAATATCGGCAGCGTGGAAAACGCAACGTTACCCAGGGCCCGAAACAAAATCGGCTTCGACCATGGCCATGCATATGCATATATACGTAAGGGCCACATAAAAAAACTTAGCAGGTGCAGAATTTCTATAGTGTTCTTTTTCGGAAGAAAAGGCTGCCGTCAGGGCACCCACAAACGCGCAGAGAGAAAGCTGATACTCCTAGCAACGGACCCGCTAGCCACGGGAACCTTTCATCGCTGCCCTCATCGTAAACGTCAGCGAGACAAGAAAACAAAACAAAAAGTGAAATAGCGAAGAAGCGATCCATGATGTACCAGAAATAGTAAGTAAAGGACGCGAAGGAAGTGAAAGGAAAGGTGGTGGGAAAAGAAAAAAAAAGAAAAAGAATTAGAGGCGGCCAGGAGCATGACAGAGTGAAGGCCATTCAGGTGCTCAGCTTCGCGCCGGGAGGGACAAACAAAAGCACCGGTGAAAGCCGACACCGACGGGGTGATGCATGATGATGGCGCCTCTTCGCACTGGTTGCGTTTCGTGCTACCCATCTGCCGCAGCGCGTTCCTCAATGTTTATGATCGCTGCTGCGCGGCACCTCTGTAACGGGAGAGCACCTATGCGCGTGCTAAAGGACAAACGCACTCGCGGAAAGCAAATGGGCCGTCGCGCAAAAAGAAAAATAAAAAAGCATACCGGAAGCAGCTTCGGTAGCGACCTTCGCGCAGCAAATTCGTACCCAGAATAAGGAACACGTATTTTGCGAAGTAGCATTGATGAACTTTTCTCAATATTTGCTTTCTGGACTGAGAGAGCCGCCCACCTCGGGCGACAATCGCCGTTTCTGAAAATAAATGTTTATTCCTCCTCCTGCATGTAATGAACGTCACTCCTAGAACATTAAAAGGAAATAGAGGAAAGGCGTGACGTCAGCGCGGCAATAAATAGATTACTGCGAACAATATGTCAACAAACCAGTCTCGCTTTCGCTGGCCAGAATGAACACACTGGCGTCATGATGCGATGGTTCGCGTCGTTGATGCGATTCCTGACGCCGCACTAGAACAGCAGAGGGCGCGCGCCTCACTTATATCCACCTTTCATGACGTAACGATGGTGTCAACAGCCTCCACTGGAACAGGATTCATTTTCTCTTGGCACAACCTTCGGCAAATGCAAAATCAGACAGAATTCGTTACGTCACTAAGGTGCAGCTAAGCTAAAATCTAAGCTTCTGATAGTGGCAGAGGATAGAACCTCTTCATCGCTATTCCTTTGTGTGCTTGCTTGCTTTCTTGTTTGCTTGGGAGGAGGCCAACCTTTCGCGTCACAATCGGCTACAATCGAGTCACGAATTCTAAGGAAACCAGAGTCCAGTTTCGGCGCACTGCGATGGCACATCACGTTCGCGTGCGCGCAGGCCCTTATGCTTGTTATATAGCTAAGTTTCCGAAGAGACGGTAAACTGTTCTAAGCTGTATACTGCGGTTTTTGAGTTGCCGTAATAGATCATCATCATCTCTAGGCCCCCTGCAGCTCCTCCACTCCATAATCTACCCTGGGGCCGACCTACACCTACCTTTATCTCAGTTAAAACTTTCCTTTTTCCCCTCTTTTTTTTTTCACATCGTTTCTCTTCACACTCAAGTGCCTCTCCTGGAGAAGTTCATGGGCTCCCTCTTTCAAGGCTCGCTCACGAAGCGAGGTCGTGTTATTGTAGGCGGAAAAGAAAAACAATCGCAACAACGGTCTCGATCTGGGCACCTTTACAGCCCCCACTTGGCAACAGGCTTCCCAACCGAGCTGGACAGTAAAGAATAAATCTCGGCCCAGTAACCTGCCGGGGCCCACGTGTGTGCCCGCGCTCCCATGATTTATTGGTCGTTTCGGGAGGAGGATGCGGAGGTCTGAGACCATGAGAGGGGGGTGGGGGGCACTTACTGCAGGTTCGGCGGTCAACCACTATAGCTATCAGGCCGAGCAGATCATTGTCGTTTTTTCTTAATGTTTATCTCTTTTTTCTGTTTTCCTTTTTTCCAGATCATCGTCATATACGACTCCGTAACGACCTAACGGCCGAAGAACCTATACGGAGAAAGGAGGGCCTCTGTTGTTGCTGCCAGTCTGTGTCACCACCTGCAAGACTAGACAATGTCCTGCACTCTCCGTCGGTCAAGCTACATAGCCGGACTTATTTTTTAATCGCACCCCCCCCCCCCCCTCTTGCGTAAAATGCCGCCCACGATGTCCCCCCCCCTCCCCCCTCTTCTACCGGCCCTTGCCGACGAGGCTTTTCTTAAGGAAAAGTAGGCGGGCACGACCACACCGCAAATGACCACGGCACGGGCTTATACGACGTCCGATCGGGATCCCCGCGGTGCGACTTGGAAATTCCACCGCACAGGCTTGAGACGTCCCGCGCAGAGAGGCGAGACGTCCCGCGCGCCTTCTTACAAACGGCTCCTGGACGCTTCGGGACGACGGAACGCCGACGATAAAAGGACGTCGCTGATCCATATCGAGGGCGGTCATCGTGAATTGTATTCTAAGGAAGAGTTATACGATGGGGCTCCAGCATATATACATCCTAGTGCCTATATAGTTGGGGGGGGGGGGGGGGGAGTGAGAGCAGGAACTTGTGGAGGGCGGGTGTGGGGTTTTATATCCGCCACTCGCTGCGTGCGTCTTCAGAGCTGCCCCTTTGGTGAGGACGGCCGACAGTTCGCGGCTCGCGTTACGCGCAATGCTTCGACGTTCTGCCCTTTACGACGAAAAGGAATAAGCCGCCGCTGCCGGCAGGAAACACGGTCGAAAACCCCACCGCAACAATCACAGTTTGTCGTTTACGACCGTGTACAATTCGCAGTACAGCCGCGCGACCTTTACAGTCTACAGTGTATACGGCCACGCCCTTTGGTTTCGGTGCTCTGGCACCCTGGCATGCGTTCACGCCGTAGCAGAAGAACTCCGAAGGGACCGAAGTAGGATCGGTAAAGCTAACATTCATTACGTGTTCGTGGGCACAGCAGCCTATAGGGTGTCCAGCCGGCAGGCGAGTCTTGTAGCCTCAGGAAACCTGGTGGCGCTATTTATATCTATTCGTACCTCTCCATTTACCTATCTATATTTGTCGTGTCAGAGAGTAATGTGCCTTGAGAAATATCTGATTACATTGTTATCAAAATCACCATCATCATCATGGCGTACGCCCACTGCAGGAAAAACACTTCATCATACTACTGTAACTGACCAGGCCCTGTGCCAGCTGTGCTAACCCACAAAATTCTACGCCCTCCATCAGATCTTCCTCCATGCGAAGCTTCGTTTCTGTGTCGAATTTCGTTAGGTGTTGCCTTCACGAACACATACTGCGCGTTAACTGGAGCGAGCGACAGGGCAGCACGCGAGGTCTCCGAGCTGACGACACCCTCGACCATTTGCTACGCCACTGAGCATGATTAAACCGAAGGCACTTGCTCACACGCTGCAACAACTGGGCGATCGGCCATTGTCTGTGCAGGTGCTGGCTGAACACCGCTCTCATCGCTCGTCGGCTAACAAGGCCTTGAAAGCACTTGTCCGCTTCTTGAAGACGACGGGTTCGATCGAACGCCTATATGACTGGAGGCACAACACGTATCTATCGTCCTTCCTCCTCCCCCATCTTCCTCCTCTCTTTCTATCCCCCTTTCCCATTCCCCCGGCATAGCGTAGCCAACCGGACGCCTTTCTGGTTCTGGCTTTCTCTATCCCACTTTTGCTCCTCCTCCCCACAATATTTTTGTATTGCCCACACCCACCCTATCATTTTTCTTTCCATTGCTCGCTGCGTCATCCTCAATTTGAGTTGCACAGTAAGAATACGGCTGTTTTCTCCACTAACATATACTACGGCGCATGTTAAATTTTGTGTAGTCACTGCTTAGTGCTCAGTAATCTGCAACTAACAAATGCATGCAGGGGAAGTCTGCAATGCCTCCCAATCACGTTATTTTTGCCCCTGGCTGGTTTACAAATACACACCGACACGTGCAGCATGCGATTTGACACGATACCTATGCGCTCAGGAAGGAAATGCTGCAAAAGTACAGTACATGCGAACACCATACTCTCTGCCTATCGTAAATCTCAGGGCGAAAAGAGTAAACTTTCGCAAATGGCGAAATAAGTTGTTGGTCGTCTTGGACACATTTTGGTGATCATACAAAAAGATGAGCACAAGACAGCAGAAAAACGAGAAGTATACGACAGATCATCTTGTTTACTCACTACTATGTCCTTTTCTTTCCGGGCTTGTGAAAATTTTATGCAGCTTGTCAGATTGCAACTAGATATTCTGCACATGCCTTGCTAACGGCTCGACAAATATGTTTAGCAAAGCGAAGGTAAACAGCGTCAGAGAGGGACGTTTCCATCATGCCGTAACCAAGCAAACGGATACCGCGCATGCCACATGAACCAAGACACAGCGGTGATGCAGGGAAGCGTGCGGGAAGGACACCCGTGCTCAGCTTCGTGCGCCTATAGAGTTCTTTGTTTACCGTGGGCGGTGTATGCGCGGCCGTGGGCGACGAGACGGGCCTCGCTGGCACCCGGGGCAGTGCGGCCTCCAGCATGGGCATCAGCAGAAATCCTTTGGACACCGAAGCCGCGGCCATGTACTGACCACTGAGCCGCGCCTGAAGTGAAGGGAGGTCGGGTATGGGGCGGGCAAGTGTCACACAGTACACGTTCGCATGATCGCGGAATCCGTGTGTGCCGGCCGGCCCACAAGAAAAAAATAAATAAAAAATAAAGGAGCAGTTTCATCCTAAGCGTCGACTATACGAGGTTATCATAGCAGCTTGCATTTACTCACTATACGGCTCACAAACGCAACAGCAACAACAGAGTGCAGTAAAACCGTTCCTTCGAATTTCTTTCTCCTGTTTTGCTTCAGTTTTACTTTTCAGTGCTGCACCAACACGGCAGAGTGCCCAGCTGCCAACGTCAGCGAACGAGCATAATGAAAATGTGCCAGGGTATTGTATTCTTGGAGGAGAGAATCATTGTTGCAACGTGCCTTGTTTGGGTATAGTGCAGAGCGCGTCGTAAGGCAGCCCTCTTGAGTTGAGGCGAATTTTTTTTTATTTTATTCTGCCAGTGCCCAATAAAAGGAATCACATACAAGCAGATATACTACCACGCTACTTGAGGATAAGATTTACGACGACCAAATTACGGTGGGCAGTGTCGACGATCCCTAGAAATAGGCACTGTTTGTAACATATCTTCGCCTGACCAGCCTCCTTTCTTCCGACAACTCACATTTCCTGCTCAATACCGTGCAACATTTTCCAAGCTTTAATTATGCTTCTATCTTCATTTCTCCCCTTCACACAAATAATACAAATGCAGCCGAACCTTCGGAAGAGCCAGATACTATGCCGACGACTCGGAACCCCCGAGTCTCCCAACAGCACCACCATATAGACACATCTACTGGCCCCAAACTAGAAACAAAGGACATCTGTTACAATGCACATTCACGCTGCTTCAAGTTTGGGCCTACCATAATACCGAGGCCTGCCCGATATACCGAAAGACGATTGTCGCCACGCCGTTAGTGTGCATCAATCACCCAGCAACCGAAACTATCGGATCGCTGAACGTGCATTCCGCGTGGGGCTCGCCGCGCAACTTTACATCGCTGCCAAAGAGCAGTGGGTCGACCGCGTGCACGCGGAACTCGAGGCATGCACACACGCGTGCGCTCGATACTCGCACGCAACGACGACGCGTGCGTGTCGAAAGAGCCCCGGTAGCGTTCTGCAGCCAGCAGGCACATCGAATCAATAGGTGTCGGTGGAAGGGGATGGAGGGGGTGCTGCGGCGACGGCAGGGCGGCCACCGCACCGCGGTGGGACTGCATCGACAACTGCTGCCGCCAGCCAGCGCTGCCAGCGGAACGGGGCACAGAACAACTGGGCCGAAGATGAAGGATGGCGGCCTCGAAATTAGCGCCTCCGCTAGCGGGGGCATAATTCTGCCATTAGGGAGGCGAAAAACCATTTGTCACGCGAAGAGGAGTCGGGAGGGGGGTAGGGGAAGGAGATCATGCAACGCGGACAAATAAGAAGTCCCGGCGCAGCAAAAGGGCTTCGACCACAACCGCAAGGGGGCTTCGCCGACAGACCCAACAGTGCCAAACGGATCGACGCAAGGCTCGGGCTCCGGGCCACAGCGGCCAACACACGCGGCTCATGTGGCATATACGAGCAAAAGCCTGCGGTGCTGGCCAAAAACGCGACGTGTCGCCCACATCTCTGCCGGGCAAGAACACAAGGACGGCGGGGAGGAATGCAAATGACCAGAAGCTCTGCGTCACGGGAAACAACAAAATGGCGGCGAGCCGCACGCGGACGAGAGCAAAAAGGTTCACTGTGTACTCACTTGCAAATCGTGCAACTTCTGCTGCTGCTCAAGCAGTTGCTCTTGCTGTCGCCGCAGCTCCTCCTGCTGATGCTGGTTGGCCAGACCCTCCTGCTCCAGCTGCGTCTGCAAGCCACAAAAGGCACGAAACGTGAGACGGACACGAGCCCCACGCTGACTGCCCGCACGCCGGACGTCGGCGAGCAGTCGCAGCGACCGCAAGCGCTATGCGAGGCGCCGTTTGCTCGCTTCACTGTGCGTATGCTTGCGCGCACGCTCGCCAACCAGCGATAAATGGCCAAGACGTCGTGGCGGAGACAGCAGACACGGCGAGGCACCAAGAAGGCGGCCGTTCTTTCGGTTATCGCGCCTTGTGGCCGCTCTTATTGCGCGCGCTTCGCATTGCATTGCTCACTGTTTTTTGCGCGCGTGCGTACGCCGAGGAGAAAGCGATCGGGGAACCGGGCACCCCCCCCCCCCCCCCCCTTTTTTTTTATTACTACTATCCTTCGCATCCCCCCTTGTGCTGCTCTGCGCGTGGTGGGGCGATACGCGGTTAGGACATTTGACAGGGGGGACAACAGTAGCGAAAGCCAGCAGACTTCCGCTGCATATGTGTCATTAGGAAAGAAAGAAGGTACCGCATCAGTTACTGAATGAATGAGTGTTTGCGTACCCTAATTACCCTAAAGTTAATCTTTAGGGTAATTTTATAGCCTGGCTTTCGATAAAGGTTGCTGGACTCGAAAGCCCACACCCAAGGTAAACTCAAACAGTTGGCCCACGCCCGAAGAAATGTAACATAACAAACACCATTTGAAAGCACGTGTGTAAAAAGTTGAGGTACACGATAGGTTCACTTGGTCACAACGAAAGAGTGTAGTCGGTATGCACGAGAATTTATGCACAAGCATATGTAATGCAATTTGGGAAAACCCCAGCGAGCGTATAGCAGAACACAAAATTTAACGAGTTCGTACGACTCGGAATATTGACACGATCGGGCTATAAAAGAACTCCCAAAAATAATAACGAAGTTCCTTTAAGCTCAAGAAACCCATTCATAGACCATTTTGTTTTCAAGAGAAGAAACAACGAAAGAAAGAAATTACGGGAGGACGGGAACAGCAAGAAGCCCTGCAGGAAAACCTACTCACATTTTTGAAAATGGTCACTCCAGTTGAAAAATAACAGGTAGTCTATTAATGGACCAACAAAAGGCGGTGTAAATCGACCGGCGCCTTCGGATGAAACCCTGGTCGAACAAGCGCATTCTAATGTGTTAAGATCAGGGGTATAGCTTAGACTCAGACGTGGGTGCTCTATTCTTTTCTTGCTTTATACAAGAAATGGAAAGGTTGAGTGAGTTGCTCCATCTCTCATACTATATCCTCACCTCCCTCAGCATAGTGTAGCTAAAGTGGATATTGTCATTCAGGTAACATTTGCCCTTTTTTTTCTTTGCCCCACCTATTTCCCTTTAATACTCGATGCGCGTCCTCGATGACCCAAAGCAAGAAGGGAATAGATACCAATGAGGGAAATATAGGAACTTCAACTTAAATTGAACCTTCTGATTCGCTAAGATACTGTGAATATAAAAAAAAAGGAGGGATCACGTTGACAAGCGAAGTATCCCTATCCCTCCGTGCGCACTCTCGATAAATAAGGCGGTATTTGGAACATTGAACTTCTGTCGCACGCATGCACTGCTAACCGTGTACGGAAGTCTGGTCGCGTCGTTACCGGTATACCGCCAACAGTAAAAAGACGTCTTACGAGAAAGCCGAATCAGTTGTAGTATAGGTTAAGAGGATATGGTGAAAGGCTATATACACCATTTTGCATATTCATTTGGCTGTCGTCACATCGGCCTGATCAAGTGGCCATTTTGTCTTTGCAATAACTAAATTAACCGTACCACAGTAGAATCATACGCTCGAAAATGGGCGTGTACGGACACATTTGTCATTTCATGACGTTTTCAAATCAAAGCCACGGCATTCAAAACTCAGAAATCAACAAAATTACAAGATGGCGGTGTGCATGAAGCGAAAGTAAAATAGTTTACGGAGCTGGGCCGTAAACTATACAGAGCCTGAAAAAATTGCTTTAAGCTAAATTTCGAAAGAAGCACATACAGTTCGTGTGAAAGGAACAACATCAACATTAGTTGATGTAGCTCGATGATGGTTAGATGGTTCACATTTCCAAATGAAGAACGAACAGCGCGAATGGAAAAACGGACCAAAAGGAACAAAAACGACAGGGCAAGCGCTTAAGCCTGACAGATTTGGCCCTGTCCTCTCATTTGCCACACAAGACAGGCGCTGGAGCACAACAGACCAGCGCGCGTACTGTCGTTTTTGTTGCCCGGTGTCCTTGTTCCAGTCACGCTGTTTATATTCCCGCTTCCAAACATCTATATAATCATTCGGGAGACCAATGGCATTCCGTAGATCAAAGCTCACAATGAACACTGCGATCGCGACAACGTACCAAAGTGCGCTGGGATCAGGACGCTTCCAAAGGTTTCATTGTGTCCAAAGCATTGACGTTGTGGCTGCGATAGAGACACCGAACACCGGAAACACGCAGATAACCAACAGTGCGAGCGTGTGCGTACGCGCGAGACTTTGTAAACGGCCACCCCGCGTCTCTGGTCGCCTTCCGGTCGACAAGAGAAAGGCGCCTGCTGTCTATTAGCTTGAAGAGTAAAAATGGGTTAGAAAAGAACAAAAAAACAAAAAGCACATGTTCATGTTTCTGGTTATCTGAAACGGAAACGCCCTGTCATCCGCGTGGTTAACCGGAACACAAAGCAGTCTCTCAGAGAGATACGCGGAAACCCTTACTCGTTCCTTCCTTGCTCACTAATGAAAGGGCCTTGTCTTTCATTTGCGGTAAACATGTCATGTAGTAAGGGCACCAACCAGGCCCAATGCGACTCCTCGTTCAGCAATTCGCTGAGTTCAGCGGAAGACGTGTTTCTCCTTATACGATATGACATATGTCTCGTATAGAAGCTTACCACGCTTTTGTGTTAGGCTGTATTTCCACGTTGTAAAATAAAGCAGCGCTCTGTGGATAAAATTTGTAGCAGCAGCTTGAAAAATGTTCGGTTATATTGAATGGCCGGTCCTAACGCCACAAACCAACGATGTTGACTCTAAGGAATGCCCTAACGGGGTCTGCGGATTAATTTTAGACACCCTTATTCTGCGAATTAATTTTTTTCTTTTTATCACGCGCACCTAAAGGGAGGTACACGCGCGTCCTTTAGTCCATCACTTTCGGAATGCAGCCGGCGTAGAAGGGACTCGTTCGAAGCATTTCGATGCCATACAGATGCAAAGCCACCGAGAGGAAATTATCATTAACTCTTAGTGCAATCATTATCTTCATTTAACGACAACACTGACGCGACAAAAATTGGTTTTAAATGCGAAGCATTTCTTAGCGAACTTCGGCGAGTTGAAGCGTATCTATCTATCTATCTAGCTGCCTACGATTTTGTGCTCTCCTGGCCATTTCGCTAATGGGATGTTTACGAAAATTGGTATGCCACAACATGACTACATGACGAACATAAATGACAGGTCACAACATGAAAATTATGATATGCTTGTCATGAGCGACATGATTTACATGCCACGCGTTTCGTTAACGGGATTGATACGAAAGTTTTCATGCCACAACATGACTGCATCACGAACCTAAATGACAGGTCATAATATGAAAATCATGACATGCATGTCATGAGCGACATGATTTACATGCCGCGGTCTTGGTGCTCTTTTGGCCGTTTCGTAAGTGGGTGTATAGGAAAATTAGTATGCAACAACATGACAGCATGACGAACATAAATTACAGGTCATAACATGAAAAGCATAACATGCATGTCATGGGCGGCACGATTTACATGCCAAGCGTTTCGTTAATGGGATATATACCAAAATTTCTATGGCACAACACGACAGCATGACGAACGTAAATGACACGTCATAACATTAGAATCATGACACCCGTGTCATGAGCAGCATGGCTTACATGCCACAGGCTTGGTGCTCTTGCGGCCGTTTCGTTAATGGAATATATACGAAAATTGCTATGGCACAACACGACTGCATGACTATCATAAATGACAGGTCATAACATAAAAATCATGACATGCGTGTCATGATTTTCAGGTTATATGTCATGACCGGCATGATTTACATGCCATGGTCCTGGCACTATACTGCCGTTTCGTTAATGGGATGTATACGAAAATTGGTTTGGCACAACATGACTGCATGACGATCATATATGACAGGTCATAACATGAAAATCGTGACATGCATGTCATGAGCGGCATGATCTACATGCCACTCGTTTCGTTAATGGGATGGATACCAAAATTGCTATAGCACAACGCGACTGCATGACGAACGTAAATGACAGGTCATAACGTTAGAATCATGACATGCGTGTATGAGCGGCATGGTTTACATGCCACAGTCATGGTGCTCTTGCGGCCGTTTCGTTAACTTCATATGTACCAAACTCGGTATAACGAGACAACAACGCAAATCCATTTTACGTTCCTGATGCGTGCTTCGCATTTCCTTGATTCCCACTGCACGTGGGATCTGCCAATTTTTTCTTCAGGTGTACTGTACTTCGACAAGAGATGACATCGCCACCAGCTCTGATATTGCTGTGAAGCACTCCTGTCCATGACTACGTACATGCTTTGAGGCTCGTAATCCTTGCGAGCTGAACTTGAAAGAGAACTTTCTGTTATTATGGATGCCTTCAACTTCTCCGTAAACGCAGGCCTTCAGCGTAGAGATGCATTTGCCCACACTTAACTGTCGCCATAAAAGAAAGCTTTTGAGCCTAACGTTCGCCTCACGTCGTTTCACCAGCACGCGGAAGTGCATGTATGTACTACGTAAGATGGCATGTGCGTTCGCGATCTATCACAGGTTCATTTCGGATCGTATAAGGCGTCCGACGGGCTCCACCAGTAAGCAGCTATTAATTGGCTCCACAGTCGCGGTTTATAAGTGCCGCAGAGTCTTTTTAATCCGGATGGCCCTACCGACGCAGGTCCACAATTAAGGCGGTGATAACTTCCTGTTCGCAGCTGTGCCTGCCGACAATTCGATTTGACAGCGCATGCAGCATGCTCAAAGAAAAGATAAAAAAGTGAATAAAACACGAGACAAAATTGAGAAATATTAAGAAGGACGAGCTTTAAAGAACCGATCGATAGTACAGCGTTTCAAAATAAAACAAAGAAGAAAGCCCCATCGAAGCTCGCAGATGTTGCTTCACACAGCTCGTGGAGCACAGTGCGGCTTCTTTTGGTGCGACCGACTCGGCATGCCACGCCACGGGTGAGGCGCGACAGGTTAGTTTCATTTGTCCGGCGGCCCCGCCGAAGGTGTTCCGACAACGCTGTCCAACGCTCATTGGCGATTATGGAAGGTGGCAAGTCCACCCCCCCTTCCCCCTTCTCCCCCCACACCAGCAGCATCCCTTTGGCTGTTGCTGCCGCAAGTCGTCGCGGCGGCTTTTGTTGAGCAGGCATAACAGGCTCCGGGTCAAACCGAATGCCACGCGGCCATCTTATTATTCCTTACTTCTATCTCTTTTTACATTCTATACCGTTCGACGGCGCGGCGTGACCACTCCCGCGGCGGATTTGCGTACAAGCCGATAGAGCGCCCCGTACTACACGGTAAGGCGCCCAATTTGGTACGGCGCCGCGGGGGGATGCGATCGGCGGCGGCAGACACCGCGCGCGCAAGAGCAGCGGAAACCGCACGGCACGGCTCCAAACGGGGTGTCTTGTCACGATCGGACCGCGCGCGCGCACATTTTGCCACGAAAGGAGGGAGGGAAGGGGGGGGTCAGCCAGGTCGGCTAATGCCGTACGTGACAGAACTGGCGATGTGAAAGCTTGTGTAGTAAGCGCGCGGCGGTCGCGCCGAACTGCTGCTGGCGTCCGTGCGCAGTGCGCACCTACTCCAACAACAGTTCACGCTCGCGCTCTCTCGCAAGCACGCACGCGTACACCGTTTTGCAGCCGCTCCATGCTCATTACCTTTCATTAATGCCCGACCCGTTCGTCTTAAACTGTATGATTACGGTATACGCTCGTTGAAAACTCTCCACGAGAGGCGGCACGGGGCGTGATCTGTTCATTGGATCGTCACGTGTGACGTGAGATACGGTCGCTGTGGGAGGTACGTAAGATATCGGTGGCGAGTGATAACGTTATAGGTACGTTATCTACCGAGCTCTTCATCAAAATTCGGAGGGGGTTGATACGGAGACAAGAAGAACGCCTGTTTTTGGTTCGGCTCGCACTTCAACGGAAACAATAGGGGGGCCTCCCCTCTCGTCGAGCAGCCAATCACATCCTCTAGAGTTTGTTGTCTCCATAAGGATGATCCGCCTCCCCGAGGCGTCCGGAATCGTTGAAGATTGCGCGTTATCTGTAGCTGTCCTATTTGAAGTCTCATTCGTTCCAAAGCAGCTGCGTGAAGTGCCAAACACAGATGTCGCGGGCTAGCTGGCTGTCTTTACTGAAGAAGTGTGCGGCGAATCGGGCAAATAGTGTACGAGCCACAAAACACACCCAGTTTCCGTGCGTTGTAAACGTAGACCATTCAGAAAAAGTGTGCACACTTGTGAGCCATACTTCCAGCTGTTTCTGCTTGCACGGAAGTTCTTGCTACTGTTTGTAATGGTGATATATCCTCACCATGAAAGAATTAACTACACGCAGTAAAGAGAGAGATAGAGAGAAAACAGAGACACAAGAACCAATATTAAACCGTATCCTTCAATCATCATCATCATCATCATCGATTGTCAAAGTTACAAAATGTTGCCTGTACCTGAGTGAAATAGGTGCACCTGAGCAACGCGGCCAGAGAAGTGAGTTCTCTGCCATCCATCAGCAATGCAGCGCTTGCACTTCGTTCATTTACATTTCTTTCAGCAACGACACCAATTCCTGTCGATGCAGGTTTCTCGTAATACAGCAGCTGCATCGTATTTCTTTGTTTGATGAAAAATGATGCGACATCTGAAATGATTGTTCAAGAAGTCAAGCGAACGTTCGTGCAAAAATTTAGCTGCCACATAGTCAGTTTACTCGCATAGTACTAAAACCGTTCGCAGTTGGTACTGTGTTAGAAAAACTCCTTCAGTAAGAACATCGTTCGCGACCTTGCGGTTAATGCAGGCGTTTATGACAAGGATTTTGTGTACTGAGACATGCACGCTATTTAGCGCACAGCTTACCGGCGGGTGAGAGATGTCATTGCGCCTAGGAAAATATGGCGAACATTCAGCTCCTGCCTTGCCACTTCACGATATGGAAAATTCTGCCTTATGCCGTTTCATTGACACAGCAGCAGGACATTACGGATTCAATGGAGCTTTTCGAAAGAAAAAAAAGATGTGAGAACGGGATCTGCGAAGGAAAGCTCGGCATTGGTGGCGACAGCTTTGAGAAAGTGCCTTTGAGGAAGTTCATAGTAGTCACTATATACTGTAATTGACCTATATGTCGTCTCCGGTTAAAACTGCGATAACTTCAGCCTTCACAGATGATTTGTAAAAAAGGCCGAACACGTGGTGCCCAGCTCCTGAGCTTCGTGTCGGCGACGACCAGAGGGCACCGCATTACCGCTGACACTGGGAGGCTTGCGGTCGATATTCGGAGAGAATTTTCGATTCTCGACCACTGCCTTCAGGCTCAACAAGCCACAGATGCAGTCGCAGGGGCCTGTTTAACCAAGGCGTGCGATACGTCAGTCTAGGCTGGTGCAGCGAGTGTCCAACAGGTAAAACACATTATGCGCAGCTGAACTGATTCTGCAGTGCATGTACAAACATTTTAATGGCTAGAACAACCGCATTCAGTCTCCCTGTACAAAGCTTGGTACAGAGATACATTTCATCCTCATCGCCATCATCGATAATCAGTGGGGTCAAAAACTTTTACATCGCTGTTGCCACAGTTCGTGTCTTAGAAAGGTTAAATCTCTCTACTATACGCAAATCGTGGAGCTGTAATGGCACCCACACTGGAAGCGTGTTGAACCGTTCGTTCGCAGCTTGACGAATGCCCACAAAGCGATAACGGAAGCTCGTCTCCTATAAGGGAAACAACGGGGGAGTCTGTGGTGGGGCCGGAACAAAGCCGGAAGCGAAGCAGCCACCTCTCACGACTCAACAACGGGCAGCTGAAGATGGGTAAACGACGTCCGTTCTCCGTGCGCACGAGAAAGCCCATACGCTTTCGGTAGAAGGATGTAGCGTCCGGGCTGGCGTTCCTCTCCGACAACGACCGCGGAACGAGAAACTGCCGCGGACTCGGACGTGTAACTCTCGAGCGCCGAGTACATGCATCAAGACGAGAGGCCGGGAAGCCAAGAAGCAAGCAGCTTCTCCTCTTGGGAGAGCGCCTGGACAGTGTTGGCCCGTGCACGGCGTCGGAGAGTGGCCTTTGTTTACCGGCGCCCGGCTATTTCCAGCTCGTAATCTCAATGCGGCCAGCGAGAGGGGAAGGACCCCCGTGTGGCGAAGAAGTCGCGCTGTCGATCCGCACGAGGTTGCGAATGTTCCACAAAGCACTGTCATACTTGGCGCGAATGATGCCGCGACAACTTGGCAGCGCGCTGTGTTTAGTGGCATGGTGTGAATTAATGTTGGTCAAGTGTGAATCAAAGAGCGGCTTCGCGCATCTTTCGGTGCGAACTGTGGTGAGTGCAGCTGTTTGACGAATGTTAGGGAACAGGCATTGAGATCTGGCGCTTAAACGAGATCCACTTTTCTCACGCTAAAGTGTTCCTATATTTTCGCAGGTCGGCCAGTTCTTTACGGAAACCTAGCATTGGAAACAATTAAACGCATTGGAAACAATTAAACGTAATCGCATTCTCCACTCGGGCGCGTAACTTTCCGGGATCACGTGCCAGGCTGACTGTATCGATAAGCTTGAAAAAGAAAAGAGCAACGTATGAAAGTGACTCGTACAAGGGCGTAACACGGGCATGCCGATGAAAATGCTGACGGCGTCAATAATATACTTGCCCACGCGACAAATGCTATCTATTGCGAACTTGAAAGAAATAAAAAAAAAATGGAGAGGCAATAAATATTACGCACGAATTGCAGTCTTTTCGCAAACTACCTCATTAAGCAGAAACGAGCCACAAAGAAAGTGCGACCTGAAAGGATGTTGTACAGGCGCGGTATATAGCACTGAGAAGTGTGAAGTCGGCTGGCGTTCGCAGCACCTCCGTGGAGTCATATGCAATATCCCAACCAGATACTTATTCGGACTCAATAATGCCAGCTCTCGGAAGAATCGAACCAACTGTTTTCCCCGCTGAAATTTAATGACGGGAATTCGAGGATGCTCAGAGTTGCCGGTCGTGCGACCCTCCTCAGATTTGGTGCTCCACTGTTTTGTTTACGGAATTTGACGACCACATCCAAACCACTGCGACTCCTGGGTACACTACGAGTAATAAATACGAAAGACCACTGCAACATATTTTAATACGACTTTCTTAATGCTAACCTCGGCCTTGTATGGCCTCCACAGTACTATCTAGCCCTTCAATGCGGGCTTCGCACCGTCCTGCCTTTCACTTTGACTAGCAAAAATTCATACTTCGCGGAAATGGTAGCTCGCGTGACATGAACAACAAATGAAGCTTTAGGCTTATTACCTTCCCTTGGATAAAACATTCTAGGTTGACGTGCCTTTAGATGGCATCCGTTTGGCAGCCTACTTGATTTCCAACACTTTTGGGATTTACTGGAGGAATTTAAAGTAAAACATAGGACAACGCTTGTCTATAACGCGCGATTCGAAGTGTAGGCATTCAAAGTTGTTCGAGGCCGAACAGTAGCACCACTATAACCGGAAGCCTCCAAAACACAGTCTATACATCACTCTTATACACCGTCCGTTTCTAGGACGAAGCAACACAAATATGAATGGCCTGTATATAATACACGTAATAGAAGGAAGTTCAGGTGCAACGAAACCGCCCCACAGTAAAAACTTACACAGACCCTACTTTTGCGCGGTCTTGCTTTTGATGGACGAGCACATTCTTTTCGAGTGTATATATCTTCCGGCGGGCTCTTGAATTTCGGCTATTACGAGGAAACAAACAAAAGCCGCTACAGAGGGTCGACAAGGCGGCGGCGGCGGCGGTCGAAACAAGTGCAGCGCATGATTACGGCCGGCGCATGCATGTAGATGGCGAGCGATGCTAATTAGAGGTTGCGTGGCCCGGCACCACTACAGCATGGCCGCAGAGGCCACGAGGAACGCCGCTAGCGGCTACTGTTCGATTTTTGACCTTTCCATAGAAGTCCTCGACGCGTACGGGTCATCGCGATAAGCGACCGTCCGGCACGTAATTGCAGCCTCCGGTCGGGGTTTTTATAACCAGCTCACCGTGGCATCCATCCCCCGTACCTATTGGTCGGCGTGGAAGAGGCATCTATACAATCCTGTGGCCAGACGTGGGCGCGCAGGCAGTTAACCCTCATAGAAGGGGGGGCGCAATTTCGCGGCGCTCGTTTTGTTTCTGTTTTGTTTTTGGAGATGCTTCGTATTGGTGCACGCTACTGGGTGACACGAAGCGGCAGTTGCCTAAATAAGGTGCACCGTCGCACTTCCTAAATGAAGGGGCCTGCGACAAGTCTTTGACCTCCCGACGGCAAGTCAAGACCCCTCTATATCTCCACTGCACTTGTCGCTAATGGCTTAGTACGTAACCGACGCTTCGTGATAGTGCTTATAGTATATAACGGCTTTGGTAAGCTCCATAATGGTGAGTGTACACGCCTACCGTATATCGGTGGAGGATGACCTGAGGTCACTCGTATCCGCTGTGGGCATAACGGCTGGGTCACAAACTACAGGCGCTCTCTGCAAGATGTACAGTTTATTACCTCTATGCAGCTGTAACACGGCCTTATATATTCTTCGCAGAGGACGCATCTGAAATAAAAGCAATAGTTAAAGCTGAGGACAACACGGGAGCGCTTTAGTCGGCCGCAAACTTGTTACCATTTGCGAAATGGTGAGTGCATACTGTGGGCGGACTGGTGACAATCTCGCACTAGCGCAAGCGGTATAGCGACTCCATTGAGACACAACGTCACTGTATTGAAAACCAACCTGTCTGCCAGCGCGACCGAGCGTCATTGCATCGAAACTGTAGCCTCTGCACCAGAGCGGCCGAGCTCTCCCACAGCGACCTCACCGAAAACCCACTCCATCCCAGCGTGTACCGGCGTTTCCAGCGCAACCCTGTGTCTCAAAACGCTCTCGTTTCAAGCTGGAGCCACTGGATCGGCGCTGGTTTTTGTTACAGGTTCACCTTTCTCTTAAAAGGCACACGCCCCGGTCATCAAAGCTGCACATTACAGTAGAACATATATGACATCTCATCCCTTCTTATAAAGACATCAAATACGCTAGCGTCAAGCGGCAGGGACTGTGAGCGGGATTACAGACATTTTTTCCGTATGCGGCTGTATATTAAACCTGTAACAAGTCGTATCCCGGCCGCGGCAGCTGCATTTTGGTGGAGACGAAAAGTTGAGGCCTGTGTACCGTGCGATGTCAGTGCACGTTAAAGAACTCGAAATGGTCGAAATTGCCAGAGCCATTCACTACGGCATGTCTCACAATCGTATGGTGATTCCAGGGAAGTAAAATCCCAGAAATCAATCAATCAACGGAGACGGCAAGTTTGTCGCGATGTTGCCGCATTCGTACGACGACATCACAGAGATTGGGACGCAAGATGAGACTACATGTCAATCCTTACGGAAGACGCATGGCAGACACGCGTGGACACCGCAAGCACACGCGCCCGCACGAGAGTTCGATGCACGAATGACCCGTTCGCCCGTCGAAGGATCACACAACGGAGACTCGCGGGCTGAGCTGGGCCGGTCCATAAATTGGCGGCGCGCGCGCAGGCGCGCGAGGAGAGACCGCCTATCACCATATAATGACAACAACACGGAACGAAAAAAAATTAATAAATAAGGACATACGCGCGCGACGTAGAATGGCCGTACTCAGAGACGTGGCTGCCGAAGCATCGTCGTCCTGAATAAATAGATGGCCCGGCCCCCACGGCGTCACCTCGTCTTCGCCCGCGGCGGGGTTGGGGTCCGCTCCTTTGTTCCGGGCGGGGAGTGTAAGGCCAGGCCGCGCGGGACCATAAAATATTGTAATGAGGCATTAGCGATTGCGTCGTCGTCGTAGTCGTCGCCGCTTGTTGTCTCTGCTGCAGCAGCACGCCCGCGGTCCGAGCGGTGGCATTCGGCCCGACCGACCGGCCGGCCGGTCAGCCAGCCGCACCGCACCACCGCTCCTCACGCCGCGATGACCGGGCCCGGCAATTACGGCCCGTGGCGGGACGCAATTATCGGCAGCTCGCTCGCTCTCTTGCTGCCGCGTCCGACCGGGCGCGCGAGCGATCGAACAACTCTCGGCACGCATTAAGGCGCCCGGGCCCAAGAGAATAATGGTGGCCGGCCATTACTCGAGCCTTGAACTGCATTTATGCACACACGTACACACACACACACACACACACACACACACACACACACACACACACACACACACACACACACACACACACACACACACACGGGGGACGATTCTTGTAGCAGCAGCAGCAGCAGCCAGCGGTCAGCGCGTCGGCGATGGCATGCCGCCGCTGCCGCCGGGCGTTCGACGGTGAGATTAAGTGTCCGGGCGCGCCTAGGGCGGCCCGGGATTCGCTTTGTTGTTGCTGCGAGAACGACTTCGAGACCTGCCCGCCTCCCATTCTAGGCGCTTCTTTTTTTTTTTTTTTTTGCTGTGTTTTTGTTTGCCCCCTTTCGTCCACGGTGTCGGGTGAAGGGTATATGCACTGCGGCAGCGACGATGCATGGACCCCTATATATATAGTCGCTCCCGGTGAACTGGACCCGGAGGCCACGTCTTTTGTTCCTTTACTTGTCGTTCCAGAACTAGCCGCCGATGGCGACTGGCACCGACGTTCCCGGACAACAATACCGGCCTTTGGGGCCAGATCTCGTTCATTGAATAGCTTAGAATGCGAGTATAGAGCTTGTATGTGGCCATGTATCCCTAAGTCCGTGTTCTACAGCGTATACGGAGAGTTTTAGTGTTGTGTGCCCAAGCGGCCCTGCGTAGGCGCGTGCTCGCGTCCTTTTGTACTGAGCTTGGGAGCGGGCAAACAATAATTACAAGGGCTTGGGGCCCCTAGCCCTTGGGAGCCCCAACACTAAAGCTCCCTAATAAGTATACAACGCGAACAGTCCGCAGCGCCAGCTTATGAACACAAGAAATCCGCCCGCTGAGTGCCGTCCATATTAAGACCAAGTATTTCGCTGGTCCCTCGAGGTGTCAGATGTGTCGTACGCCGGAGATCTGAAAATACCGATGTGTAAACGGTGCATGTTCGTGAGCGCGGCAGTATATAAGGCTGTAAAAAGATGTGGTCTTGTCGAAATCAAAGTGGTTTTAAGATGTGCGCACTAGAGCACCAGGAAACATAAGACGTATACGCCAGCCAGATGCGGGTTAGTGAACGGGGCAGTAAATGCAGTAATGGGGTTTGGAACTGTCCCCGCTAAAGCACTAAAGAATTAACAAAGAAAAGAAGGGAGGTAAGTAAAGAGGAGACTGTCCATTCCCGTGTTAACAAATTTTTCTTCCTCCAGCAAAACACGGACGCCACACGACGTATAACAAAGAGCAAGAAAAGAGATAACCGAATAATAAATGCGAGCATGCGCGAGCAGGACAGGCAGCACGCGCCGAACGCACGACGAACAACCGGGTGTAATTTACGTTTACGAGCATTTTATGCCGCTGAACCAGAGAACGAGCGGAAGCCAGCACTCGTGCAAGAGGCGTATACCATGGCGGTTAAGAGTTGGAGATTCTGAAGACAACGGCGACGACAAAAACGATCAGTGGTGGGCAAAAAGAGAGAAAAGAAATAAACGAGAGGAAAAGCTAGAAGACCTGTCTCAGCCCACGTGCACTCGAAAAGACCGTCCCGTTATAGGTAGTCATCCGCGGTCCATAGCACTGCCTGTAATCTCCTGAGGCGAAGGGTCTCTCCCTCTGTGGTTATCCGTAAGCAGGGGCGTACTGGGCACCCAGAGTGTACAGCTGCAGCACGGTTGGTTAATCGAATGAAGGCGGGCGGGGGCTGCAAACAACGACTCCGCTGGGACGAGACCAAAGTGCGCGTGCACCGCGAGAAGGCAGCGTGATCGCTCGTGCGCCTCGGCGGCGACAGATGGCGATGCGGTCCCTCGTATGACTCGGTCTGCTGCCGTCCACCCGCATGTATATCTGCGGGACTAGCAGCCGAAAACAATTTGGTTAAAACTACTATACGATCAGAATGACTTTGTTCCCATGATGAGTGACAATGCACTTTCCGGATAAAGTGCTGCTATTCTGCCGCCTTTCTTTACTTCTTTTGAACGTAACTCGGGAAAACTGCCCCTATCAGTCGTGGAAGGCTCCTGCGAAAGCGCGAGCGAAATACTATTGCACTACATGTACCATGGGAATTTAGAAATTCCCCGCTCTTAATTCGACAAATTGCGTCACCACGGAGCACCGACCACGTTGCTTGATGCCGAACAAGTATTGGCTGAGTTTGTGATCGCGGAAACATGCTCAGTAATGCTGTAGCTGTTCGGTTTGAGTACAACGAATACGTGCACTATGTCTTTACAAACACTGAAAAAGAAATTATGGTGGTTAGGTTAAAGGAAGTACCCTATTTCCCGCAGCCCTTGCGAGAGCACGGCTAAGCGTCCGTACGGGTGGGGGGACAGCAAGGAGAGACGCCCCAGTGTGTGCGGCTCAGGAAATTGGACCACCTGGGGTTATCAATCGTGCTCCGACATCGCATAGAACACGGACCTTTTAGCACTTTCGGCTGCATCTAATCTGGCCGTTGCGGTCGGGTTCGAACGCGCGTCCTTTGAATCCGCAGTCGAGCACCATAACCTGCCCCGCCATGGCACCGGGCCACTGTTCCGAAGGTCGCGGGATAGAATCCCGGCCGCGGCGGCTGCATTTCGATCGAGGCGAAATGTCGAGGCCCCTGTGCTGTGCGATGTCAGAGCACGTTAAAGTCGAAATTTCTGGAGCCCTCAACTACAGCGTCTCTCATAATCGTATTGAGGTTTTGGGACGTAAAACCCCGGAAAGCAGGTAAAGCCAGCAAGACCACCAAACCCCAAGACCACCGCGGCAGAAAACGTCTAGCGGCCTATCCAGTGCTAGTTTGTGATGTAATTTGTTGAAAGCAGAGCAAGCGAGTTCCGGCTGTATTCGAAACCAAACTGCAATGTCCTTGGTGCTTGTATACAGTACAATAATATTCGGATCACAAGCTCGTGAGACCCTCCACGACAGTTCGCCACGATTATCTCTAACTCTATATTGAGTGAATACTAAGTAGGTGTTCTTAACGAAACGCACTATTTGGTTATGAAGGCGGAGCAACGTTCACACTATTACACCAATGCCGAAAATTTACGCTGGCAGCGGAGTAACTATACGCGGAATACGCTTAGTTAGTGTGATAATATCTCTACTTTCCTGGTTGACCTCTGCGCAACCAAACAGGTCCCTCGTGACGTTAATGCCTTCAGTGAACCGGCTATGCGCAACGCTGAGATATTTGCAGACAGCCGAAATCTCACTATCATCAAATAAATGAGCCTGTACGCACAAAAAGAAGAAGATAGATAGCAAAAGACCTCCCGCGCTAAGCTTGTTTGCAAGGGTATATACTATAGCCAATAGGGAAGTTGGATACGTCAGTATATGGCGATCGAAGCTTCCTGAGTGTCGTGCCTTGCTGCCATGCTGTATTGGGGGACGGGAATAGTCGAGTTGCTTTTATCGCAGCTTTTATCCTGTCTTGCTCACCACACCTTGTACATGTCCTGTACTGGTTGCAGGAAAACAAGCTCAAACTCAACCCTGCCAGATATTAGCAAAAATGAATTACAAGCCTAGCGAATCCGATGCCTCGCTTCTTCATTACATCAGAGCAATGTACGGTGTTTAAAGTAGCATTTGCATACATTCATCATGGAATATTCGCGTTAACATCTACTTCTTTTACACGAGATATTTTTAAACTACTGTCATGCCACGGACATTGGATTTCTCTGCGCTAGCGCAGTCACGCATGGCTTAGTATACCTAAGTCTTCTCAACGCGCGTGATATGGTGTATTTGGATGGAAGTGACAAATGTAACACAGCAAACCTTAAACGCTTGTTTAGTTTAGGGTTGGGTTGTGGGCAATTGCACCTACAAAATAACCAGACATGACGATGAAAGCCTCACGTTACGATTGTGTGTGCGTGTTCTCCATCAGGCTATACAAAAACTGCAAGTTATATATATATATATATATATATATATATATATATATATATATATATATATATATATATATATATATATATATAAACTCGCCGGTACTGATTCGTGCGGTTTGTGTGCTGTGAGTGTACGTTTTTCCTGTCACTCTCATTTTTTTTTCTCGCTTTGTGCGACTGCAAGTAACCAAAAAAGAGAGAGAGCGAGAAAGAGAAACAGAAAAACCATTTTGCAGTGCCATAAACAGGACCCCAAACTCACCAATTAGAATTAAATTCGTTCTTAGAACAATTTTATCGCGAACGCTTTCCGTGAAAACACAAACACAGATCTTAAATATTCTAACAGCTCAGACAAAATACAAGGAGAAAGCCCGTTCCTCTTTTCCTTGCGTTCGATTAGAAGCACTCGGTCCTTCAGAATGTTACGTGAGCGACATAGCTGCTCCCCACTCCCGCAGCACGTCCCGCCTTGGTTCGAGTTGGCTGCGCAGTCGAGGCAGATGCGAGGACGCTGAAGGGAAACATTTGTCTCGACCTTGGGAGGGGACGACCCATGTCGCGTCACTTCGCCTTCAAACCGGAAGACAACACCAGACGCGTCCGGTCAACGAGAGCCCCGAAACAAACACACAGCGCCCAAGATCACGCAGTTCGAGTTGCCCTCGCACGCCGTCTCACTCGTCGGCCGCCAGCGGGTCGCCTGTCTCACAGAAGTCGGGGGACACAATGAGAGGCACGAGTTCAGGTCCAGGGCGAAGCTTATACGATCTTCTCGCCACGGTGCTCCCATGCGCCTGTCTCGTCTCGTGGTGTTTTCGAAGTCCCCCGTACGACGTAAAAACCGAGCACGTCGAAATAACGCGCACCAAAGAAAAAGAAAGATGAACAATAAAACCACGGGCAGGCGGGAAATAGTAGTCGCAGCGGAGACGCGAGAGGGCTGGTCCGCAGAAAAAGCCCTCTTGTCTCTCCAGTACTTGCCGAAAAACAGAAGAGATTGACGGTGCAGATAAGCGGACAAAGCCGGAAACAAAAGCCGAAGCGGAAGCGTCTGGAGGCGCAGCAGGGCATCGGACAGAACGCCTTCCGTTTCCTCTTTGTTTATTAGCGCCGCACTCCAGCCTTTTGTGTGATCTTTTCACGAGACTCCTTCAGTCCTCCACCGCACACCAGTCTTCCCCTCTGCCTTCCCCAAAACGCTCCGTGAGTGGCAATAAAAAACGAGAATTGCCCTCTGAGCAATGAAACGTCGGCGGCCTCAGTGCAAAAGTCACGTGGCCTCCGGCGTGAGGGAAGAGCGAGAACGGATCCAGGCTTCTGAGGAACAAGACCGTGCAGCGAAAGCCTCTTGGGGAAACCTTTTAAGCACAAACGAATGGTCCCACGGTGCAGTGTGTGCGCCAAGGTTCTTGAACTGACCCGAGACAAACAGCCAGTGTACTAGCGAGATCAAAAAGATAACACGAGATTAGATAGAAGACATTATTAGAGGGCAGGTGGTTAACACGTGGCTAAGGAGAATGGAAAGGGCCCCCAAGTTACCACCTAAATGTAACTTTCTTTTTTTCAACGCTAACTACCCGGTCACTCCAGCAGCAAAACAACGAACACATTGCAAGGAATGTCAGGAACAGTGCTCCTTGCTGGAGGGTGTGGGTGTAGTGCATGACCTATCTGTTTCAAGCAAGTCACAGACACAAACATGGTTGCCGTAAGAGGAGTACTTGAAACCAGATCGACTTGAAAAAGGCACGGCGAGTCACAGCACAGACCCTCGGACTATGACACACAGGTTGCACTCATTGCATGCAGTAAACGCCAGCCAATGTTATTTCTCATAACTTTACAGATCCGATCATACAACTTCCCTTTCGTGAACAAGCAACGAGCGTTAGTGGCACGACTTCCAGCTGGAACAAAGGATCGAACGAACAGCGCCAATGCCAGCCTGGTGCGCCCTGCAAGGAACAGCCGTACCGCCAGACCAGGAGGGGATACCAGCAAGCCAAGCGTTTACAGGTCAAAAGCGGTCGGCGCCTCATTCGCTCGGCTACACGGCAAACGAGCCCGACAGATCCAGCTCAAGCTGCTCCGGCAGACAGATGCTTCCTTGTCTCCGCACTCCGCTTTGTCCCCTCGGCGTGAAACCAGATACGAGACTGTTTCCTCCGTGATGGGACTTCGCAGAATTTTCTTGCTCCGCCGGGCACTGTCACTCCCACTGGGACAGAAGACGATGGCACAAGGAACGGCAAAGATCCAGAAAGAAGGAAAGCGAGACAATAGAGAGAGAGGAGGCCAGGGAACGGGCGAGAGACGAAGGTCACGCTGAAGAAAGCAGAAAAGGCTGCTGCATTTCTGCAGATGACAAACGCAGCTTCTAGGTAACGGAACCGGCGGGAGGCGGGAGGGAGAGAAGCGACCCTTCGACCAACCAAGGCTGGAGGTCGACCTGTCGTCGGAGAGAGTCCGCAGTGATTTCGGTAATACCGTTCGGCCCTCTCCTCGCTTCCTCCTTCCACACAAGCCCGCTGTTCCCGCAGTTAACACGCCAAACGCTGCAGTGTTCGAAGACGCAGCTGTTGCGATCGTGTGGGCGACGGATGGTGGCGAGGAAGTGGAAAGACAGCTAGAAAGTGAGCGGTCAGCTGCTAGGATTCGTCCTATCCCTCTTTTCCAGCTCTTTCGTCACTTTTCCTGGGCTGCTTTTCGGTACCTGCATTCGCCCTTTTCTCGACCTCGAAAGCGATCTTTAGATGCAGCTATTTCTTTCGGTGTGAATCGCTAGTTTTCATGTACCACGGGAAATGCTGTTAGAATTTGGAAGCAGAGCGTCTTAAGACTAGAGAGAAAAGGCTGAAGTGCCAGAAGAGAGGTGAAAAAAGAGCGCTCTCTCTTTGGCGACCCCTTCGCGGTTTCTCTCTGTAATATACCGCTCCGTCTCAAGTTGGAAAATAGACCGCCGAGTCGCCCGATATTCAAGACAAACTGGAAGGAATGACATTGCAGTCTGTAATTTCATACGCCCAGACGCTGAAAAGAAGCTTTTTTTGCAAGCACGAGCTAGTTGAAGTTTGTAGTTTATTTCTTTCTGATACAGAAAGAATAATAAGAGCTAAAGGCATATTGCCTGAAAGATGCTCTTACTTCTATGCGCATTCGGCATGCATGCACGTAGTTTTTATACAAGTACAACAATCGAGCAAGCATAACGAGCTGTTTTAAAAAAAACGAGCGCGAGGGATGACAACTAAGCACACAGCAGAGCTTGCTTTGCCGCAGTGCTCACAAGCATTCGGGGAAGAAAACTGATCGCCGGCGGGCGACGACGGCGGGACCGAAGGACAGTTGCAAAAGACCAACCGTTTACTAAACAGCGAACTAAATACACAGGATTTCCGACAAATCTACTGAACCAGCAAACATCATGCAACTTACGTGCCGATCGTGCGAATTCTCAACTGACGTGCCGTATTCCGCTCGTCCTTTTCTCTTGCTGGCTCCAGACAAAAGTATCAGTCATGGTCTCAGTTAAACGAAACAACACAACTGCAAGAAATGTCAAGAAGAGTGCTTCAGACGGGAGGGCGTGGGTGTATGACCTGTCTGTTTCAAGCGAGTCACACGCACGCACACGGTTCCCGCTAAGAGGGGTACTTGAAACAAAAGAGACCTGGGAAGAGGAACGGCGAGGTCGCTGCTTAAACGAAGAAGGGACAAAGAAAAAAAATGAACTGGTCCACAAACAGGAGAAACAAACGAAGCGCGACACAGAGACAGCGGGTTGCGGTAAAGAAGCTGCTGCCGTGGACCCAACAGCGGAAGGCACCGGAAAGCGAGTCGGGGGCTTGATGAGGAGAGGAGAGGGGCGAGGGTGAGGCGTAATCGAGAGGCGTCAGAAGTTGTATCCTCGGCGCTAACATCTGGTTCTCGGCTGTGCGCTCCTTTGAAGAGGAGAGAGGCCAGCATCCTCTCGCCGTGCCCTGAGCCCGTCCGCCTCCTCCCGACACGCCCGCGTGGAATTCTATTGTCGCAACTCTCCCGGGGCCGCCGCCGTCGAGCCACAAGCGGCGGCGGCGGCGGCAGAAGAACACAAGAGGGACTCGGAGAAGGAGGACACGGAGTTGGAGCACGCGGTTCCCACCAAAAGGGAGCGGTGCCCCCCTCCCACCCGAGATGCGAGGAGTCTTTTTTTTTTTTTCTCAGGACCACTTGAGCGTGATTTACTGTCGCCTCTGCGGACATCCGCAGCTGCGTATAATCGAAAGCAAACAGGGTGCGCGGGGAGGAAGAGGAGGAGGGGGAGGCCGACGGAGGCGACGGCGGTGGCGATAATTTTAACGAAGCCGCGCCTGCCACGGCGCTCGCGCGGTAGGGCATCCAAACAGGCACGCTTCTGCAAGAGTGCGCGTCGTACGGTCTCGTCCTTCCTGGCTCAAGACTACTACAACTGCACAGTGTGGAGAAAGAAAAGTTTTCCGAGAATTTGACGCTTTCGACGATGATCACATCTGGCAGGAGGGACAACCTTCGGCCATAGTCGGAGAAGCTGTTGCCAATCGAGCGTATGCGTGAACAAAACAAATGCAAGGGGGGAAGGGGGGTGGAGGGGGAGAGGGGGTGACCTCCGCTGGAGACAATCTAGTATACGACATGTTCTGTACTGTGGGACATTGGTAAGGTGACCCTGAGCAAGAAACAAAGCACCGAAGGCAGGCGTATGGGTGCAGACACACACAGTCTACAAAAGCTACCGTTCGGCAAAGTTTCAATAGCATTTGCTGAGAAAGCTGCACATATGTCTATCCTCAATGATATCCATAAGGTCGCTCGACGGTAGCCACCTAACGAGCAGTAATGCTTTTGTCAGCAGCCCTATGTAGGTATGCAAACTGAGCATTAATTATTTTTATCACAGATGCACATCTTAGTGATAGGTATTACGTTAAAAATGTTGTGTGTATGCCCACTGTGCGAAGCCTTTCCGTCCTCTTACGCTGGTTTCTGCACTCTGCTTCGAAGCACAGCAATGAGAGCGAGAGCCAAGAGCTGGAGAGATGTATCACTAGTCAGTCTTGCGATCTTCATGGCGCTGAAATGTTGAAGCGCAATAAACACAGAAATAAAAAGGAGAAAAAAAAAGAATCTTCAGCCTTGCACATTGAACGCACCAGGTGGAACTCTTCCAGGCGTTTTCCTTCTCTTCGACCACTGAAGATGTCACGAAAGATGTAGAGGCTGAGAAAGAAGGCGTGAAAACAAAGAACAGGAGGGGGCAAAGTATGCTATATAGAAGAGTATACACCATAGACGCGAGGAATGGTTAGAAGAAAGTGATCCTGGAGAAGAAGAAAACGGCGCCCCTTCCTTTCTTTTTCGATGTATACAGTTCTAGGAACGGGGCGAGAGATTCATCATCCGGGAGCCACGGGCTCGGGATACATTTCCAGCGCCCGAAAGCAATGGCACGCGGTCGACGCCGTCTAAAAACGGTCCATTGAAAAAACACGCCGCATGCCGCGGGGATATAGGACGAGCATCCGAGTCAGAACACACGGAGACGCCGCAGCACCGATGGTCTCGGTCGTGAGAAAGACAACAAACGGAAAAGAACCCCGCGTGGGTCGCGAAATTCAAAAATAATACCCGCGGAGACGAGGCTCGAGCCAACGTCCGGAGAAAGCTCGCGGAGCGCCGTCCAGCGGGTCTGAGCAGCAGCAGCGGGCGCGGGTGCGACGAGATGGTGTGAGCGTGAGTATACGCGTGTATATATATACGGTGCGTGCATGTCCGAAGCGGAAGAGTTTGCTTTGCAGAGATGAGACTAGAGTGTTACAACGAGCGAAGGCTGTTGTTATACTACGCGTGTGTACATCCCCGGCACAGAGGAGGAACCCAGATGGAACCCTTCTTGAGGGAGGCCTTCTTAGATAATTTAGGCCACCGGAGGGAGAAGTCGCGACAAAACAACAAAGCCGGGTCAAAAAAAAGGGGGGAGGGGGGGGGGGTAGACATAGTAGTTTTATAAGCAAAGCTGATCTATACAAAGATGAGCTGGCTTTTTAAAGAAAAATCGACACACGTACAGGGCGCAGGAAAAGGGAGGGAACGACGAATCGGTGTTTATAACAGCAGGAAGTGTCTGCCTAGTACAAATGGATTGTCGACGTCAGGCCCACAATTTAACGGTGCTCATAAAGGCGTGGGCGTTTGGCCTCAAACTTAGTTTCGAAAGCCGCAGTATAGGAAGAAGTTTCATAGCCCTGAGCGAATGCGTGTTGGTATATATATAATGCCAGCAAGTGTAAGCATGCAGCGCAAGGCGCGAGGTGCTGTCTGGCGGGTTGATAGGTGTTACCACCAGCGCAACGTACACGGAGCTGTCTGTTAATTACCCGACGAAGAGCACACGCTTGAAGCCGTGAAGTTGAGGCGGAACGCAATTTAGAAACGGCCGGCTCGACGCTATCGTGCATATACGTAGTCAAACATTGGACAACAGGGGAGAAAGCTTCACGCACCTCAACGTGCAAATGCCGAGGCTATCCATTTTCTTCACGTTGATCAACTTGGCTGAGGAAAGAAAAACAGAAAGGAGCCCCCAGACGTGAGAATAAGACCCCCGCACCTCTTCGCGCACCTTCGGCGCTCGGCGCGCCGCTCCATAAGAAACTGGAACGTCCAAGCTTAGCCGACAAGCTCGTGACGCAATGACGCTCTCGAACAGGAACGTTCTAAATGCGGCGAGCCATCATCCATCAAGTCAATTAATTACAGAGGACCTTGCACCGAAGAACACGGCGTCGCATCCTAAAGAGACCGAGGCTCGAAGGGCAAGGGTGCGCTGCGAATGGCGTATACGAATGGAACGAGCTGCATGAGAGGTCCGCCGCCCTCGTTTCGTATACAAATGTGCAGGAAGGTGCAGCGCGCATAAAGTGGCGCGAGCGCCGTGTTTTCACTTCTTCGAGCACAAAACGGTAAAGAAGCACACACTCGAAAGGTGAACAAGAGACACAGTCTTCGTGCCTAAATAAACCGGCGTTGTTGAAACGGTCGGGCCGTATGATGCCGTATAGGAACATACATGCAATATACATGCAGTTCTACAGGGCTTTCTGAATGTCGTGCACGTCGACCCATCGGTGACGTATACCAAGACGAAAGTAAAAGAAAATTCTGAAACGGGCAATGCCGCGAAACCAGGTCGCGTGCTTCCGCTTTGCTGGAATCCTCGTAAATGCTGGCACGCGGCGTGCGTCTTCAAATCGACTTCGAATGAACTTCAAAAGCGAACACGTATGCCGGAAAATCTAACTTCATAATGAATTTTCCTGGTCGAGTAACCGCCACTACTATTCCGTGACCGAGATCGTTCTTATGAGAATAAAAGATAGCGGCGGATGAGAAAACTCTGCAACACTGCAACATATAGTATATGTTGCAATGTTGCAGAGTTTTCTCCTCCGCCGCTATCTCTTGTATTGTTTGCATTCTCAAAAGGCGAGTCTTTGCGATGCGCGAGCTGGCAGAGTATATACGCGCTAAATAGGGAGACAGAAAGGCAGGGGGCGGCCGGCAGCAGCAGCAGGAGCCGCGAAGAATAAAAGGCCGCCCTGCAGGAGCGGCGAACGGGAGCGAAAGAAGATAATGCATCTCGCGCAGCGTCTTCCTCGCACCGCGCGCGTCCGATCACATCATGCATCTTCGGCCATCGGGGGGCTGTGCTCCGACGGTGCGGCGGCCGATGGAACGGACAGCCAGGGAGCTACCTCCTATATCGGTGCCGCCGATCAGCCGAGATTGGCCGCTGTGGCGCTACCGCACCGCGCGGTGAGTAGCCGCTGCATGACGCCGTGGTCGCCCTGCGGCGCGGCCCTCATTACACCCCGCGAGCCCATGGTCAGTTCCATTCCTCCTCACCGCTGGCATGGTCACTCAAGCACGTTAATCGGCCCCACATGTCTCTCCTCCTCTCCTACCATGTGCGACGTCGTCATCGACTACGCCACCGAGGGCTCTGATAATCAATGATTTTTTTGCGGCTGTTACTCTACTCTTTACCCCTCCCCCACCTCTCTCTCTCCATTTCTCGTGAAACACTCCTTTCGGCATCGGGCGGGGACGCGTCAGCCGTTGTGTGGAGAGAGAAGGACAGCTGACGCCGAGAAAAGAAGCGGCGGCAATGCCACCGATGAAAGCGCTTCATCATGTTAGATCGTATAAGGTTGGACAGGAAGGGAAGCAAAAGAAAATTCAAACCTATGGGTGCCCGCCGGAGGCGCCGAAAGCGCCCGAAGCTATACTATGTAAAGAAGCGGTTGTTCCGTAGGCAGCGCAAGCCTCACGACCGCATTACAGCCCTTGCCCCCTTTCTTGACGCCATTTGTTCCGCTTTGTTGTATTTCGGCTCTTATCGCCACGAGCTGCCAGCCGTATACGTGTAGTCTAGAATAGCGAAACGACCATCGACATCTTCGCGGACGCATCGATCAATCGCGTGAGCGTCCTTTGCTGCAAGAAGGGAAGCGCAGCACGGCGATCTTGTAGTAGTGGCGCGAAAAGCGGAAGCTCCGGACACATCGAACTTGTTCTCCCAGTGTCCGAGCCTGTCCTGTCCATTTGCCCAAAAACTAGAGAGAGAGAGAGAGAGAGAGAAAATAGAAAAGCAAGATTGAGACTAAGTGCTTGTCCAGCGCCTCCGCAAAGCTCTCTTCCTTCATCTCGACACCAGGAAACGGTGTCGACAATCGCCAGCTTCCGGACACCGCAAGCGCTGTAAACACAACGCCGTGTGTGTAGAGGAATGTTTCAAAGGCTACTTCCAGGCGATTGCGGGAGAGACCCCCCGCTCATCTGTGTGCATTTGTAGCGCGATTTTATTGACGACCCCTAATGCTCTAATAGACGCACTTAATGCGTCTATACACCGCCACGGTGGAATTTAGCTTGTAAAAAAAAAAAAAAAATGCGCGCTTTTGCAGCCTTCGCAATTTGGACAACCTCGTGCTGCGTGCCCCCATTTATTATGTCTAATGTCTGCGAGCTGTCGCGAAGAGACCATTTGCAGCTGGGCATTGTCCGAGACTTCCGCCTACCATGCCTTCTCGCCTGCGGTTATGTTGCGTGGAAAGCAACCATTAATCGGATTCTTCGTCTTGTCTCGACCTTGAAGGCGGCGAAGGTCCGTTGGCTTCTGCGTTGCAGATTTCGATGCGACGTGCGAACTGAGCATGTAGACACGTTTGAAAACCCTCGAGGAGGCACTCCTGGGCTGCAAAAAGGAATTTGCGTACCGTCCTCCCCGCAGTTGACGTGCAGTTTTGTGTTTCATGCTTTATGCCAGGGTGACTCTCTCGTGAGGCTTCTACGATAGCCTGTAATAATACATTCTGGAGTGCTACGTACCCGAACAACAACATGTTTATGAGAACATCGTATTGGAGGGCTCCGTAATAATTTCAACCACTTGGTGTTCTTTAACGTGCACTGATAACTGGACACCACGTAAGCTTCTAGCATTTCGCCCCCCATCAAAATGCGACCGTCGTCGAGGGTATCGAACCCACGCCTTTCGGGTCTGCAGCCAGGCTTTGCGAAAGCCTGTGCCCTAATCTTGAAGCAGTTCGCAACAGGCAATAAGAATCTAAACATACTCCAAAGTCAATGGAGGGGCTACGATGAGATGCCGTATCGTTATTCGAGCGTTTTTAAGAAGCGAAACACTTACGCGCTACGCAGCATCTCGGCTTGCAAACGACACTGTCCATTAATTCTCGCCGCGCGGGGAAGCTGCCTCACGAGTCTTACACGACTTTGTCTCATCGATCGAAGTAAAACCAGTCAGGTTAACGGTGGTTGTTTACTGCGAAAACTTGTTCCTATAATCGTGTAATCCAAAACCTCGTAGACGGATCAGCGAGCATACAAACAGATAACTCTACAACGGGCAGTCAAAGGGACTCCGCTTCCTTTAATGGCTCGCGAACAGAAACCTCCTGCGTTCTCAGCACAAGAGAGCCTTGTAACGTGTTGCACGCTTGCGCTGCTGAAGCGTTTCACAAACGACCGTGCTTCAGGCTAACACAAAGTTCCTCAGCAGGTGGGCTAACACAGTGTTTACGTTACACAAAACCTCCGCGCACGCCGCGGACAGACCCGTATGGTGCGCACAGTGCGGAAACGAAGCGCCGGAGACTCAACACTCTTTCGAGTACGCGAAGGGGGTTCGTGAGCCGCCGCCGGCGGCGGCCAAGTGTTTACAACGCCCACGGCGCTCGAGAAAGACAAACATGAGCGGCGCAGCCAGGCTCGCGACTCCGTGTTGTTCCTGTATCCAAGCCTGCAGAGAAATGCAGGCTGGATGGAGCTCGTCGCTTCAAACTGTGCGGAACAAATGGAAAGACGTCTGCCACAACAAGCTTGGAGCGAAGCCAGCATTCGATAGTGTCGCGCCTGCGAACGACGAAAGGCAAGCGTGCTGGCTTCGCGAAGACTAACGCTATACACTTAATTTTCGGCGTCGTTCGTCAGCGTGGCCGCCTCGTTGACGCGCGACAGGCTTTGGTTACGCGAGACTGCAGCTTTGTTAGTGAGGCCAGGCATTAAGCGGCTGCGCGGTTATTTGCGTTCTTGACTCTGGGGAATAACCAGGCTCTTAAGACAGCGCGGAACAATGCAATGAAACCAAGAAATCGAAGTCACCCAAGTTAGCCGTGCTTCGGAGCTGTGCTGGGGAGGCGGGTATGATACCTGCGTCAAGGCGGAGGCACTTCCATGGGACTGCAAACTGCATAGATACCCGTTTATTCAAACATAACCGTCACTGGGTCAAAAGGACTTCGAAGACAGCCGCTACGGCGTGTCTCGTGAACGTGTCGTGGTTTTGGATCATTCATATTTCGGGAAACATAAATTTCCAACTGATGTAAAAAGAAATGCGCTAACAAAAAGAAAGAAAAGAAATGCATATGTTCGGTAATTGTTATCTGTACGAGGATAGCTCATGTCATGTATGTCGCGAGAAACTGCCTAATCGTTTGTTCACATGCAGAAGCGATTGGTTTATGAGGGTGCTTGCACGCTACCCATCGATATATTCAGCCGGTTGTGAAATCTCGTTATTCATGGACGTTTAATGACATCAAAGTATCTAACTATGACGCTCACGACCACACAAGAAGGCCATTTGTCGTGCTATATATGGTGCATGTTCGCGCTACTGCAAGCGGAAGTAAACGGAAGTAAAGACTGACAAGCAAGTTTGATGTTCTGCGTGATGTCTTCATATAGCACCATACATTCCATTTCGCAAGAGGCCGGCAGCTAGGACGTGTGATGCAAGACAGTATACGTGCTGATTTCTGATGCACTAGCAGTGTCCCGGGGTATAGTTCGCGTCAACGCTTTCCTGTATATAGCGCTGACTACCGTGGTCTTCAAAACGCTCACCAGATGCTGCCTATACAGCCAAGCCACAAAACATGCACGGCCATTCACGCGTACAGCAAGTGCCACTTTAGCGCTGCCAACGACAAACACACCGCGTTGGTAAGCTCAAGTCTTCGCATTACGTCATTATCCGCGGCGCCTGCCAATGCGACAGCCTGTAATACGCCACCAGTAAAGACACACTCCGAGAGATCTCTCTGGTACCCTCCACCCTTCCCCCTTTCGATACAATCTGTAGCTTCTTCTTCCAATACGACGCCTCGCTGCCACAAACCTCTCTCTATATAAGACAAGATTCGCAGCACACTCACATCGAAGGAGCGCGTGGCTGACAGGAACAGGCACGGCATTTATACAGAGACCACTGATGCAGCACTTCGCCCGGAGCCGAGCCACAGGACAGCCGGCTGTCGGACAGCGGAAGACGCCGTGTCATTTACACGCTGCTCGCTCGAACCAAAGGCTATACACGGGGACGGCGATCGAAGATCTCGCTCGCCTGCACGCCGCATATAGTACGCGTATCATATAAGTAACATAACTAGCATCATTCCTGGACCCAGTGGCGGCGTCGTGAGGGATAAAAGGCGCGCACACGAACGACGACTCGGCCGACCAGCGTCGATCACCAACGCCGCCGCCTCCACGCAAACACACAGACAAGACACCGCACGCGCATAAAGCCTCGGAGTCCGCGCAGGTCTGCATTCAGAGAGCCAACCACATGTATAATCGAGTGATTTCGCCGTCACGTTCGTGCTCGGCGTCGGGGCGTCAAACATGAATACACAGGGTGACCTCTCGCACCCGCCTTCTCTCCAATATCGGCGGGGCGAACAGTGAGTGAATGAGAGAGAGAGAGAGAGAGAGAGAAGGGAAGAAGGGGATCGGGCCAGCAGTTCCTTTTCTTGGTGGCCTCCGCCAACGGAACGCTCGTCTTCTCGCGGTTCGTCATTGTCGGCATCAATTACCATCGCGCGCGAAGACCGCGGGAGCAGGCGCGCGAGCCCCTCCGGTAGGGGTGTCAAGCGGACGCGATGTGACACGCGGCGCGCACCGAGGTGGGACGACAACGACGATGCGCCTCCCGAAGCAGCGTGGCCCTGATGCCGCAAGAAAGAGGGAGGGTTGGAGGGGAGACCACCCGAAAAGGTCGAAGGCCACGTCCGGCTGCCATTACTCAAGAGCAACGCGGCCCCGCAAGAGACAGCAGCGCCTGACAAAACCCCTTTTTCTCTCGGAAAATTTGGGGAGTCCCATACAGCGGGAGGCAGGACACATTCACCCCTTCCTTCCACGTTCCCCAACCATAGGCCGCGGCTTCTCTCAACGCCCGGCCTGCAACAACCCGTATCAGTCCTCACCGCCTTGTCTTGTGCGCGATACGCGTGCCGGCTGCTGCACACCGCGAGATGAAAGAGGGGCAAGCACGTCCAAATTTGGATCGTCATCGATTTGGGGCCGCGATACATGTTTGTGCTTCCGTTAGTGATGACCGAACGTGGCTCCGAGTGGAGAAGACGGCAGCTGCCGGCGCTGTTGTTGTTGAGGGCCGCGTCGCTCAATCAGCCGACGAGAGCATCCGTTTTCGGTATAAGCACTTGGTTCGCTGAACCCTTGCTAGCCTGAGCGTCTGTGGTACACGTACATTTGTGCCACTTCGCCTGCCGCTGTCCAAGGATAGGACGGTTAGCATCTTCTTGAGCACCGTGCAACCTTTGAACGTCTTTCATGACGATATATGTATGTATGTATGTATGTATGTATGTATGTATGTATGTATGTATGTATGTATGTATGTATGTATGTATGTATATTACCCCGTTTGAAAGGTAATTGTGCAGAAATGCATTAAAGCGTCGTGATGCGTGGCAGGAGCGCGTTTCGTGCGTGTTCACGCGAAAGCGAGGCTACCAAAAGTAAAGTACTAGCTAATTTAGTCTAGAAAACGTAACGCACATTCAAGTCGACTCACCTAATGAGAAAATACGCACAGGGTGGCTCACTGAAAACCAATGCGTCTGTTGCGTTTGATTTCACCCAGGGTGATCGACACACATTTTACTTAGGAACAAGGCGATGCGCATTGTTTTGACCCGAAGCTTGCAACCGTGTGATCAGCGCTGTGGCGGTGCTTTGCATCAGCGGCCGCTGTAGAACAAGGGAACAAAAGCCTAAGTATAACGTACAGGGTCGACAACCCTCTGACAACCCGTTCGGTTTGGCTGGGAAGGTTTCACAGTTGGCGAACGCTCCAAGTCTGTGACAGGTTTGTGCATGGCTTTGGCGCTTGCAAAGCAGTGCCTTCGGACAACTGCGCGTCGCTCGACAACTTCCGCTTGTGTACAACTGCATGGCTAGGATCCCTACGTGGTGTCGAGGTGCCGCTCATGTCTACATGCAACGGGTTCACATGTCCACAGGACCCATCCCATCTCTGGCCCCTCGATTCGCCAGATAGCCGCATATGTTACTCAGCAGCTTCCGCGAAGACACATTCCATTGTTGTGTTATACCAGTTCCTATGACAGAAGGATCAACCACATTTAAAGAAAAAATTATATACACCCACATTGTTTTCAAAACATTAAATGACCCTATAGCTAGAGAGCACGTTTTCTCTGGTAGCAGGACTTTCAGCAAGACCGATATTCTCGCAAGGTAGTGTTGCCAAGACCCGTGCTATACACCCTACGAAGCACAAAACAGTTGTCTACATAAATCTTCACACTGCGCCGACCTTCCTACATTCCTTCATGCGAGCCTTCTCCAGCTTCGCTCGTCTTCTCTGAACGCGGAATTCCAAAGATTCAGCTTTATAATGAGGCTCCAGAGGCGACAAAAACGGTAGCCATGGTTGTTTCTAAATCCGCTCTCGTTTCCGCGCTCGTGCCTCTAACTTGACAAAGAAAAAGTGCCGCCACTAAGTCGAGAGTGCGCGCGAGCCGCAGCAAGCCGAGATGCCGCGTAGACAATGGGCGGGCTGCCACGCGCGCGACCCTAGCTAACTCCGTCTCGGCGTTGGCTTTGTTCTTCCTGGGAGGGCTGGGCCCGCGCAGATGAAACCGCTTGTACCGGCGGGCCTTTTAGCGTCGGCGACGGCGGCTCTGTTTGTTTCCCCAGTGCCGCGTTCCCTGCGGCGGCGAGAGCCAAATGGGTGCACCCCGTTGAGACCCGGCCCGCCGCCACGTTGGCTGGCTCAGTGCCTCGCGGTGTGCGGGCGTGCACCATTCGCACACGATGATGCCCGGGGGAAGGACCCTGGGGGGGGGGGGGGGGGGGGGGGGTCTCCCCCTCTTCGTTCTGCGCAGTAAGATGAACCGAGAAGGCCTGTCGGCACTATTTCCAAGCGCTTAACAGAACGTCGAGGCGTTGAGCAGTGCCGAAAAACAAAACCTCGCCCGTTTACCGGAAGGAGAGAGATTTGCGGCACGCTGCGCTCCGGCGAACTGACTGCAAGAGCTCGCTGACAGATCGGAGGAGTGCTTGCACTGCGGCGTTTTTGGATAACCACTTGCAGAGTGTAGTGGTGAGGCACGTTAAAGGAATACACTTGCTTGTACTTTTGCATCCGGTATGTTCGTCAACACTGTGTTGTATTAAGCTCCACGAACGCAGAGTAATCGGTGTGGTATATTCGACGTCCTGAAATCATGAGTAAGAGCATACAGACCTGCTGTTATTTGACATATGCGCCTTCCCACCATTCGCGCTTGATTATTCGGCCCTCTGAGAATTATAGCCGGCCTGCTCACTAACTTCAGGGAGATTTCCTTTCCCTTCATCAGCTAACCGAAAGACAGATGACAGTACGATTGTTCATGACTGAGCTGGTAACTGGTGGCGGTGCAGTGTCAGCGACTGGCGAAACATATGCCATCCAACTCGGTTACGAGTTGGCCACCAACGCAGACCGAAGACGACGCGTGGGCAGCTTCCCTTTTTTGCTGTCACACCGAACCAGCGAAGATTACCAGAATCCGCAGTGCTCTCGTGATGACAGAGACGTCAGATAAGAGGTCTCACGCTGTGGGACTCGTCTACTGGCGGTAAGGAAAATTGCAGTACGAGTATAGCAGTACAAGAGAACGCCAACCTGCAGCTTAAATTTCGCGACAATCAAGCAAATCCTAAAGCGTGCATGTCTCGAGCACATGTACGCTGTAAAATCATCAATCTCCGCAAAGAATTACAAAAATTTTATCATTCAAAAATCGTTTCTGAGCCTTCCCGCAAACAGATGCGTCTTCTCCGACGCTGTCACGCAAATATTTCCTCGACACAGTTCGCACTGATCGCCCTGCCTTTCGTTCCAATTCGAATTTGTCTCGAGTTTGCTCGGTGCTACATATTCCTCGCTTTTTTTTCCAGGCAGACTATAGACGAAAATTTATTCGCACCGCAATACGGGATAGCGCGAGACAAAACAAAGAGCCTTCTAACGCGCAAAGTCCCGTTTCCTGCAGGCCACATAACAGAACGTGTCGGCATGCGCGGCGGCCACTTACACTGTGGGAGTAAATGAGAGACTCTGTCTCTATAACCGTATATACTCGGGTGTCTGGCCAATCTCTCACTGTTCCTCCATAGCCTGCGCCGCATATAGCGTGAATATTCTTCGCAAACAACTCGCGCTGCTATAGTTCCTTCCAGCCGCGAAGAATGCATGGGAGTGTACAAGGGCGTCTTGCCGAGGCCTCCGCGCCACTTTTACTCCCTTAACGCCGTTTTCTCTTTGAACCCGGCGCCTTGCATCAATCTTGGCGAGAAACAATTGGCCGCCTTGTTCGAAAACGAGGGGCCCACTTGAAGAGAACTACTTCTTCCACTATACTTTATAAAGGCCTCCGGGCGCCGCGGGCGCGCGCGCTTCGCAAGACTTTCTTTTTCTTTAATTTTTCTTTCATTACATTGGTGCATGTTCATCCTTCTAGGCAGACGCGTAGTAAATGCTGCGCGCACTCCTCGCGCTGAAGTCGTGACTGCGCGAGCCGTTTTCCTGCAAAATTAACGCCGTAACCCCGAAGCCCGCTTTTTTTTTTCCCTCTGCCAAAAAATATACGCGATCGTTCTGAGAAGGAAAGAAAGAAAAAATGCCGCGGCTGGAATTTGTAGCCCCTTCGCGACGCGAGAGAGCACGCGCGAAACACAATCTGTTTGCTGGCCTGTGTAAACAAGAGTAAAAAAAAAAGGGGGGGGGGGGGGTCGAAAACGAAAAGCATGAGCGGCGTCGTGTAGCTTGTACAATATCGTACTGTATGTAATATTATACTAGCATATAGTAATAAAACAACAACAAAAACAGAAAAACCAACGGCACACCAGTCATCGCGAAAGCAGAAAGCACGGCTATCCAGACTCCCAGAAAGCTAACAACTCGCGCGTCCTCAGCTACTCCCAGGCACATTCAAAATCAAAGAAAGAGAGATAGCGAAAGAGAGGGAGGGAGACGGGCCGTGCAAATCAGTTTCCCAAACGAGCTTCCTCGACTTATAACCAGACGAGTCGTGGCAGAGAAGCGTGTCGAGTTACTCGTTTGTCGGTTGGTCGTATAACCAGCGCTGCGTCTGCATTTACGAAGAGAAAAGAAGATGAATATTCCGAACTAAAACACGCCTGCACACACTTTGAAGTGTGTGTGTGTGTGTGTGTGTGTGTGTGTGTGTGTGGTGTGTGTGTGTTGTGTGTGTGTGTGTGTGTGTGTGTGGTGCAGAGAGAGGGGAGATGCGTAGGGGTAGGGGAGAGTGTACACGCGAGAGCGTAAAAGTGCGCTAGGCATATGCGCGTCAGGGCGAACTGCATGCGCTCAGCAAAAGACGCGTCTGAGAACTGCTCTGTCGAGGGTGTCAGATGACACCGCGCGGAGTGTGCAGAGCGTCTTTGACGCCGTCGCGGTGACCTCGCTGGTCGCCTCTTGCAGGCCGCGCGCCACAATAGCCATTCATCATATAGGCCCCAGACAGAGGTTCTGGTCGGTCGTCTTGCATCTTGTCGGCCTGCGCGCGCACTTTTTCTCTTTTTTGTCGTTCTTTTGAATTTCCCGCTCTTTCCTTATCCTGTTGTGGCCGCGGCACGCGCGATCACGTCTGGGTCGAGTCAGCTTGATCTGCATGTACGATGGCCGCTCTGCAATACTGTGGGACAGCTACGAAGGGCTGGTATGGTCTACATTACAGTGAAATCACCTCTTCGAATATTACGTCTTCCTTTTTCTTCCTCTTTTTTCGCTTTCTCTCGAAGAAAGAGCTTGATTTTCTTGATTAGACAGGTGCATGTACGGCGGAGTTCTTGATTGTTCTTGTCCATGAGCAATGTTTGTAGGAGAGAAGAATGTGTTGTTTCAATAAACTACAATAAACTGATCTGATGCAACAGGCCAAAAAACGAGTCAACGGCATCTCTATAAACATAAATATACAGCACCGGCAGATCCATCAGCGGTTTTGTACGAAACCTGACAGTACTGTTAGCAGACAAAGCTTAACACATGTGATACTACGCGAATGAAGGAAAGACATACATGAGCGTAGTCCTATTTATAGGTATATGTACAATAGTCGCAATTTTCTAGGTGCTAATTCACTTATAATCTGAGAAGCAGAATTTCGCCTATCCCGAGTGACTACGCGGAGCGCTGAAGGCAGCAGACACTCAATGTAAAAAAAAAAAAAAAGATTATTTAGACATCTTTGCAAGGGTAAAGGAACAGGAACACAAAAAATATACATAAGCAGGGCGGGCGCTACCGCGCGTCCTGTCTATGTGTCTCTATTTTGTGTTCATGTTTTGTTTGCGCTTGCTAGCTCACTACAGAGCTTTAGCTCTTGGGGGCCCTGACGCTAAAGTTCTCTATTATAACTCACATACCCGTGCTGAACACTATTACACAACCGAAACTGCAGTACATATAGGCGCCCCATACTCGACAATGGAATGCACTTGATGCGTCATGCGGGCGTCAACAAGTTGCCAACAACCAAGTCCCTCGACTCCACCAACTTCATAAATATACACAGACACACCACAAAAGCAAAAAAAGAACAAAAAGATAAAATGGGGGCGCGTCCGGTATCTCCATGGGACTTGCATACCTATAGATATAATCTCGGCGTATAACGCGATGCCCGCAGGGCAAGCTTCCACGCACTGCGCAAGCGAGCGCGGGGTGGCGGCGGGTCAGCGAGCCGCGCGGCTTTTTCTAAACAGTGGGTGTGCGCGCGGTGCACACTTCCGCGTCTGCTGCAGCAGCAGCTTTGTTTTTTCTCCCGAGTTGGACGCGCCTAAATCACGCACCTCGCGGCAGGGCATCGCAGCACATTGCCCGCGCCTTGTGTCTCGCAATCGGCTATAAAAACTGACCGCGCAGCAGTCTAACAATACTCACCCTCCTCATAGTTATGACGAAGACAGCGAAAAAAGAAAGAAGAAAAGGGTAAGCAAAACAAGCCCTAGAACAATACTAGACGAAGGGACAACAAGTATAGTGAAGTGAGCTGGATGGAAGCAGGGATAGAGGGGATGGGGGGGACGAGGGGGTAGGGGGGTGTTACTGGGGCACGAGCACCGATGGAACGGCCATGCTCGTTATAAACACACGCGCAATGCCGCAGCCGATCGTCTATAGTATAGACACCTTGGGTGAATGCAAAAGAGAAGTAAAAGCAAGACAACCCATCGGCGAACGGCTTTTCATGGAGGTTTGTTGCCATTTCACTCCTTTCCCCCTCATTTCCCCTAAGCCCTTTTGTTCTCACCGCAGCTGGCCAGAACAAAGCGGTCGCATTGATGCGTACGGGGGTTTGCAGCGGGTGGGTTTACACGCGAGCTTGCGCGCATATACGAGCCTGCTCTTCGTCCACGCACGCGTCGGGGGCCTGCTGCCTCGATGCAGCGTGCTCGCCGGCGGGCCCGACGCAGTGCGTTGAGAGTCCTCCCGTTAGGCACTCCTCGAGCGCCCGGCTGTTTACTGCAGCGCGCCGCGAAGCCCTCGCGCGCGAGCTGTGCAAACAATTTGCCGCCCCGCGCCTGCAGCCGCGCGTGGAAGAACGTGGCAGCGTCGTGCGGAGCCGGCGCTCCCTTGACACGTGCGCTTGATGCAGGCGCGTGCGTTCTGGAGAGAGGAGCCGATGATCGCGAGCTCGATACGTTATGTGGAGCGAGCCGTGACAGCGATACACGGATGCGTTCGTATATGTAAGGCACCCTGGTACAACCTCTTGACACCTCCAGTATATATCTGGCGCCTTGTAGCTATACAAGCTATTTAAAAAAAAACGACCTAAGCGATTGCGCATGAAATAGACGCTTTTTCAAGGGGAGGGGGGGGGGGGGTTCTGCACGAACAATGCGCGAGCATTTTATCAATCCATGCTCACATAGTAATTGTGTCCGCCGCGGTGGTGTAGTGGTTACGGTACTCGGCTGCCACCCAAAAAACGCGGGTTCGATCCCGGCCGCGGCGGTCGCATTTTCGATGGAGGCGAAAATGCCAGAGGCCCGTGTACTGTGCGATGTCAGTGCACGTTAAAGAACCCCAGGTGGTCTAAATTTCCGGAGCCCTCCACTACGGCCTTTCTCTCCTCTATCTCTTTCACTCCCTTTCCCCCACCCCCCACGGACGCTTAGCCGTGCTCCCTACATGGGCTGCAGAAATTAGCGTCCTTTCCTAACCGAACCACAATCATCATCATCATCACATAGTAATTGAGTTAAAATATTGCTTTCTTTTTTTTCTTTCTTACTAACGTGGCTGCTTTTTGTATGAAATTCTATAAATGTTTTTTCGACATATTTGTATTTCTGAATATGTGTTTCGATATAATTTTCTTTTCTTTTTGTGAATGTGTGCCATCGCTGCCTGCACTGTATTGGTGGCTGCGGGCCTCTGTCAAGTTCCTTGTGTTTCAAACAACTTTTACCAGCAGGCTCCTCCATCGTTGATGGAAATAAAGAAGTTATTATTATTATTAAAACCAGCTCTAATTATGAGAGACACCGTAGTGGAGGTCTCCGGAAATTTCGACCACCTGGGGTTCTTTGACGTGCACTGAAATCGCACAGCACACGGGCCTCAACATTTCGCCTCCATCGAAATGCAGTCGCCGTGGCCAGGATTCGATCCCGCGACCTTCGGATCAGCAGCGAAGTGCCGTAGCCACTAGACCAACGTGGCGGGACAAAATAGACGCTCGTACACCAGGTATATATAAAGGAGTGAGGGCAAGAAACATTGCGAAGTTGGTGTTTTTTTTTTTTTTTCGTTGTGTTCTTACTGTCTAATTTCGGAAGAAATCGCGTTAGTTTCGTTCTATATAATCCGTGGTGTTTGTCAGATACGACGAAAAGCAACCGTGAACAGCGTGTCGATGGGACGTTAAACCCCACAAATAATCAGAACAGCGTGTCGAGTGCCGCCCGGTTACACGACAATCTGAGAAGAGGAAGCTTAACATGCTCACTCACCACACGTTATGTTATACCATGGATCAGTGCCGTAGCCTGGATTAGGTCGCACGAACTCGCGCTTACACAGGAACGTAACATTTGAAATACATACTCATATCTATACATGGGCTTGCGGTTGTTTGAGTTGTAGTTGTCGCAGAAGCAGTATAGCTGCGGTTTTAGCGGTTGCATAGCAGTATAGGCTCAGATCCTTTTTCAGGCTATACAAAACGTGTGAGCAAAACATAGGAGGAAATAAATTTTTTAAAGGAAGGCATCAACGGCCATGAGAGAAAAATGCGCACTCTGCGAGCATGACCTCAAGCAACTCGAGGAATATACAGTTTTATGACAGCACCGACAATTGCGTTCCAAAGGTGAACCCAGAAGAGACAGAAACGTAGTCTAAGATACACAAAAATACACGACAGGTGGAAGTGCATCCCCGAGTACAAAGCAAATGTACCGCCATAATAATCGAGGGAAACGAAATGTCGATATTCTAATGTACCCATGTCTGCACCGTCATTCCACATACGTGTATACACACACACGCGCGGGCTTTCAGGCACGATGCCACAAAAGAGCCGGCTAGAGGGATGCCATAATGAAGAGGACTGTAATGCGTTTACGCGCGCGTTTTACAGAGACGCCGACGCGCACACAGGAACGGAACGACATCATTTTTTTTTTTTTCGGGGCAGTACACCGTCTGAGAGATTGATGCGAACACAAGCATTCGGCCTCCGTCAAAGAGTTCGACGACGCTCGGATTCACAATGAAGACGGCGAAGTGCGCCGGCGGTTCCGAACAAAAGGAGTAGCGGGGAAAAGATCGCGATGTCAGGTCTCGCGATAGCAAACGAGATTTCGGGGGAGTACGCACGCGGCGGATCGAGTGAAGGAGCTCCCTTTGATTCTTTTCCGACGGCCCACCGGAGCCCGCGTGGCTCCCAAATAATCCCCCGCTCAGCGCGGGCACTGCACGAGAGACCCCGAACAACCGCTGCGAACACGATAAAGGCATTTGAAGGCTCAATTAAGGGACTTAACCCTTTTGTGGCTCCAGACAAGGAGGGCAAAGGCTCCGACGATGCTTGCGATAGTAAAGACCGCGCGGAATCACTGATATTTGAAAGAAATGATCGCGGCGAGCTTTGTCAGCGGTCATGACGATGAGGTCATGGCATATATATATATATATATATATATATATATATATATATATATATATATATATATATATAGAGAGAGAGAGAGAGAGAGAGAGAGAGGGGGGGGGGAGGGGAGGGAGGGAGAAAGTCATGTGCGCGGCGGAGGTTGCACTCTGCGGCATACGTTTGGAGGAGCAGGAAGCATGCGAAAGATTAGTTTTACATATAGAACCAAGTTCATCACTAATATATCAGGTAGTGCATGTTTTCGGGAAAGGAAAGACGCTACGTCTAAAACTGTTTCGTATCGAGGCACTTAGATGCAATACCGAGACTGACGAACAACCGGAATACACAATATCGCACGTGAAATACAGTTGAGAATTCAAAGAAAGTGCTCATATACATATGCTTCGCGATTAGCACATATCAATATAATAGTTGCAACCAGCATGGATGACAAAGCACTTATCATGTAAAGTTTGTCTACGGATAACGAGCGAGCGATCGCCTCGCAATACAAACCTCTGGCTTCGTTTTGAGTTCAGCTCGGGAACAATGCCTGAAGTGTGAACAAGGCTGTGCCGGCGAAGTGCCTCAGTAAGCAAGCGTTCGCGCACGAACTGTTGCCATGCCGTAATGGAAGCAGATAATTCAAAAAAAAGAAAGAAAGAAAGAAAGAAAGAAAGAAAGAAAGAAAGAAAGAAAGAAAGAAAGAAAGAAAGAAAGAAAGAAAGAAATGGTGGTTATTTCGACGAACGGCCAACAAAGAGGACGCGAAAGTGATCGCAACAGCGGGACAAGTCGACGCAACAGCGCGGCGCGTTTCGGTTTCTTCGGTTTACGACTCTCTACAATATACGGCGGAGGGGAGATGATAAAGGGGGCGGGGGTAGAGAAATTTTGAGAAATTCTCCCACCGGTCGCACGCTGCCATCGCACCCGCCGCCGCCACAGGGAATGATGGTTTGGTGCGTGCGCTCGCCTACACATATACGTGTACATACACACTCGAACCGAGCTCTACCGAAGCGCGTTGATATGGATTTGTAGCCGCGGCGGCGCAACGCGGCCGCAGAGGGACATCAAAATTTTAAAACCGCGTAGGGCATATAGGAAGAAGCACAGCGGGCGGGTGCGTACGTTATAAAAAAATAAAAAGAGATGAAAAATTAATCGGGAAGGAAGAAAGGGACCTGGCGGAGTGTGTGAGAGAGCAATACGAAAAGCATGGTATACCTGGTATATCTCGAGCGGAGAGTGTTACGGAAGAACTATGAGCGCTGAAATCGGAGATATTCGTCGGATGCCGGAGGAGGGGAAGGTGAGTCGGGCGCCGATATTTCATGGCCGATTCCGGCGCAGGACGACAGCGCCGCGAATGATGCGTCGTGTTTGCGAGTCGCTGGGGTTTTTTGAGGCGCTTCAAAATTTCATTGCCTCATTGGCGAAAAGGCGGGACCGGGCGAACGATCAGCGGGGAGACGACGAAAAAAAGAGGAGGAGGAGGATGCACGAATTGTGCTGGTCACGCGGTTGCGAGCTGGATTTAGTATGGAAGCCGGAGGTGGGTACACATGTAGACGCACGTATACATATACGCTGCAGCGTGTACGCGAATGATGGAGTCACCGCTACACCTTTGAGACGTCTATAGTATTATTGACTGGTGGTGCGACGATTACTTTGTAATGTAGACGAATGCGCTTGGAAACCGCATGCCGGCCACCAGCGGTCGTCAACCGAGCTTTTATATCTCGGGCACATCCGACGCTACGCGCGACTGGGTGGAGTATCAAACTCTCGCTCTCCCTCCCTCCCTCCCTTCCTCTTTCCTCTCTTCTCTTTTTTTCTCCCTGCTCTTTCGTGCGCGTTTGTGTATACTATATAAATGTCTGCGATGCGCCCCTGATGAGTAGTGAAACATTTGAGTCGATAATAACTCCACGACACGAACGTTCTGATGAGCTTTAATAAATGAATATAGCTTTGATGCATCCTGGCACGACAGAATCAATAGAGGGTCGCAAGGACACTTAAGAAACGACTGGCTCTTGATGGCAGCCATTTTGTAAACATATATCGTGAAAGGTGTTGCGCAACAGGTAACGAGAATTCATTTTACAAGAGCAACAGCGGTAAAAAGACGAGTACGCTGGAAAGCACGATGCATCATGTGTCTTGTCTGTCATAGCGTCCTCGTCTTTTAGCACTGTTGTTCTTTTAAGATGCATCGGCACCAACTCGCCCATGTATCTTTTCACGAAAACGTCAAAAAAATAGATAAAAAGCAGTCTTGTCTTCGCCTCCTACACATGGCCTCTTGTGTATAGCGCACGGCACGCAATCTCAAACACGAGTTCCATGCACGTGATGAACCTGAGTTCGGCCCGCCCTCACTTCGTATACCATTTGCGTCACGGGTCTCGCACTGCGTGGCACCACCTATACCAGTTACTCGCACCGTTGCAGCGTCCACACTGACACACTGTATCGAAGCATATTTTCGCGTTATTACCTCTCCTTGATAAGTTGGGAACATACGCTAATATCAGCAACGCGCAGGTAATAATAATAAATAAATAGATAAGAAATAAGCGCGGCAGAAGGCAGACGCAGACAAGATTGCCCCGTGCGATCAGTTTCGCCTTCGAATCCATCACGGCATTATCTCGACTCCATTTAACATCCATGCCTCGGCATTCGTTCGCGGAGGGGTTTCGGCGAGACAGGCGAATTTTGATGGGGGCGACCCAGAAATAGCCGCCTGATAACGGCTCCGGAGTGGTTTGCGGTGGCTTCTCGCAGTGTCAGTAGAAGAAGCGGCGCGCCAAACCATTCACAGTCATTCGGCCGCGCTCTTGCATCACATACACAAACAGGCTCGCAGACACTGGAGGCGCGCGTCGCGTCAAGAAACTCCCTCCCTCATTTATACCATCCTCCCCCTAACGTCCATGACGCCTGCAGACACTGCAGCGCCATCGGCCACTGAGGAATCGCCGGCCTCCTGCACTTATTATGGGCACTGGACGCATCCACCATATAGCTCAGGCAGTATACAGTGGCGAGCAATGAAAGAAGGCGCACACCGGGGAAGACGACGTCTGAATTATTTAGCGTCGCTTCATTACAATGACCGAACCGAAGACGCATGGCCCAGCTCGCTCGCAGAAGGACCCTCGCTCGCGAGGGAAAGACAGAGAAAAATCAGGATGGAGAATTTAGAATGACCAAGACGCAGCCGGGGACTGGAGTGGACCATAGAGAACGGAACAAGAAAAGAAAACTGGCGCAGCCAGGGCCGCTATCTATCATGGCCACTGCCGCCGGCTCGAGCAATAGCTGTTGCTGCTCTATGTAGGACTATACCAGCCGCACGCACACACGCACACAGTATAGTATGTGTACACAAGGGCGAATAGCGCTGGCGGCGGCGCACACAGGGGTGCGATCAGCGCGGCTCGGCCGTGATCGGAGCCCAGGGTCCGCATCGCATCCATCTTGTTTGGTCCAGCGCTCTCCCCTCCGGGGAAACGCAGTGATGGTTTCTTTCTTTTTCTGGCAGCAACCGTTACGCCCAGCTTGTCCGTCGCTGGCCATGCGGGCGGGCGTCAATACTCCCCCCCCGCCCCCCTCCCGAACCCCCACCGCCTCCTTGTCGCGACCTCGTCGGAACAGTCACAACCACCGGCGACACGAAGACACACACGCACAGCGCGTGTCGCCATCTCTCTATTCGCCGATCCTGCCTTGTTCTTGCTGCTCGGTCGACGACGTGCACCCGTGTAGTGTGGCGAAAACGCGACGAATATCACGGGCGCTCGCCCATATATTTGCCTCCTATTGCTTTAATGTTATCGCGCGCTTCGCCGCTGCTTCTGTTGTTCCTGTGCCGAGCCAACGGACGAGTGCCCCGATAGAAAGTGTCGTCGGCGTGGCCCTGGGCATCCGAAATAAGCCATCTATATTTATATTGCGTTGGAAGGGCAGGACAGAGAGAGAGAAACGTCGTCCCTTTCTTTTGGTTTATCGTCGCGTTGACGGCGTCAAGCAGCGCCCCGGCTGCACGTGTGTGTGGGCGGATATACATATATTAATTCCGTTTCTTTTTCTTTCTTGAAATTGGAATACTTCTGCATCCAAGGAAAACAATGAAATGCGTTCGAGACGGCACGCGGATAGAGTATGCGAATCTAACCAAAGAAATACGCGAGGGAGGATATTCGAATGCGTTCGAGAAAGACGTGTGAAACAAAAAACAAAAAATAAATCGATGAAAGAAGTACCGGATCAAGGAAACGTCCCGGTAGTATGTACCATTGATATTACAAATGTGACAATAATACAGGAACAAATATATCGTGGCATTTGAGCGACGTAGGATTGCTGTTGTTTTGTGGGGTTTTACGTCCCAACACCAGCTCTGAGAGACGCCGTAGTGGAGGGCTCCGGAAATTTCGACCACCTGGGGTTCTTTAACGTGCACTGACATATCGCACAGCACACGGGCCTCAACATTTCGCCTCCACTGAAATGCAGCCGCCGCGGCCGGGATTCGATCCCGCGACCCTCGGATCAGCAGCCGAGTACCACAGCCACTAGACCACCGTGGCGGGGCAAGAGCGACGTAGGAGACGCGTAACATGAATCGCTTCTCGTGCAAGAAAAAAAAAAAAATCGCTGTACTGCACACCTATTGACACTGATGAAGTAGGTCCGAGAGGCGACCATTTCTCAACAAACAGAACGTGCACGCACTGCCTTAAAGCTGTCCTCTGAATTCGTTGCCTTACTATATTGACGCATTAGACTCCTTATTGAGCAAGGAAAAAAGCTGTCAGGCTGAGCTAAACACACACGGAACTCGGATTCACGACGTTCTATATAGTGGAAATGTTACCTTCAAAAAAAAAAAAAAAAAACTGCGCACGAAAGCCGGCCATTCTACGCCAGCACACAAAGGCTAAACGAACCCGAAGATTGAGCGAGCAAGAGCTACAAAGCAGAGCGTCTCCCTGGCGGCGTCTGTACTGATAAAGCAGATAGACGGTATACATTGGTCAGGCTAACGACGCGAACTAAATACAACAGCATAAGAGTCACGTGCGCCCAAAGTTACAGTGCAAGTTACAGTTATGAATGGGAGCACGCCGGCATAACGGCAGTACACTCGCGACTATACAGCGCATGTGCACAGGGAAGAGGAGAGAGCGACCGCGAAGACGACGCCTCGCGATAATACCAACAACAACGCGTCGCTCTAGCTCGTATAGCATACGAGGCACGATATATTACGCTTCATTCCAGGCGCCCATGCGACCTCCCAGCGGGACAAGACCCGGAGCCCACACGTACACACGCACGAGCAGTGTACAGCGGCGCTAGCGATCGCGCGGGACGCTTTGAGCACCGTGACCGATGGGGTCGGGCTCGCTGGCGACGCTCTCCGACATCCTCGCGGTCGCCACGTACATAGCCGCAACTGTATGCGAGCCGAGCTTCCAGCCTGTTAAAAGAGCTTGGGCGGGCGTCGGGAAGCTATGGTCATAACCGAGAGAAAGAGAGAGAAAAAATGTGAAGTGCGCCTGGGAGAGGGAGGAACACAAAAGGTCGCACCGCTGGTCATCCGTGGCCGCATGCAACTTTGATCACGCTGAGGTCGGTCGAGGGGTCTCGCCGTATATATATATATATATATATATATATATATATATATATATATATATATATATATATATATATATATATATATATATATATATATATATATATATATATATATATACGGCGAGACCCCTCGACCGACCTCAGCGTGATCAAAGTTTATATATATATATATATATATATAATGCGTCATTGATACACAGTGTCGTAGCAGCCGCTGCAGTATACAGTAGTAGCAAACCCGGCAGCAGGCGCGCCGGCGATATATGTGCAAGCACCCTGCAAGCACAACCGGCCGCTTCCCCTCTCGACCTCGGAGCACTGCGCGAGCTTGATTGAGGGCGAACAGTGGCCAGCACAACACACACATACACACACACGCAGGACACAAACAGAGAGAGTGGCCATATCCCGGGAGAACAAGCGCCGGATATAATTTATAGATTCCACCCTAGGACCCTCATGCTCGCTGGACAGTGGTGGAATTGGTCATCGAGGTCCACTTTCTCTCTCAACCACTGCCCTTCCTCGCTTGTGTGTTGCACCGCTTCCGCCAGTTGCAGCTCATTTTCCTTTTTTTTTTTCCGGATGTCCATTATGTGATGCCGCGCAAAAGAAGGATGGCGCGAGGTGAAAGTAAGAACAGAAGTGAAACCCTGATGGGTGACCGGCGTATAGTGGATACTGGGCACGTGCACTGGTCTCTTCCGGGCGCCACTCACTCTCGTCCCAACAACGGTGATGCGATTCGAAGAAAGAGATGGTGGCTAGTTGCATTAAAGCGCATCGAGTGCCGAGAGCCACAAACGTGGGGTTTGAAGACGCGGCTATGGATAGTGGTCGCGTAATGGGTCTCATCAGATCACGCTGTGCAGCTATCACTGCAGCTGCTGACCGCGAGGATATAACCTGTCCTTAAACGCATTTATTAAAGGAAGACGTAGAGCGAAAGCTCTTGAAACGACTCGCTAATTGCTTCAGGTTCTCCGTACACATATATCGCCGAGTCACACCGTGCACCTACCGGAAAAGTGGCTTTGTCCTAAATGCCTTCCTTTACATAAACGTTAGGAGTGTACGTTTTTCCATACATTCAATGGTTTTGTCTCCGACCAATGGTAGTCACTTTTCTTTTTACTTTCGTTCAATGATGCCGTTGTGGACCGTGACCAAAGACAGCGATATATATATGACAGAAGAGTATATAAACTGTGAAAAAATATACGAATCAATGCTACGTCGAAGGCTTTCGTAGGGTTCAATGTAGCACTCTGTTAACATTGGTAAGTTAGAAAGGTGGTGACTTGTTGCCCTGGCAACAAGTCACCACCTTTCTAACTTACCAATGTTAACAGCGAAACTACCTCTACGTGAATCTTAATACACACAGACTGGCACTGCGGTTCACAGTCGCTTTCCAAGCATCAGTAATTAATGCTCCCCAATCTCATTTATAAAAGGAATCTGTCCTGGCGGACGAAGCCTATGTGACCACACGTGAACCTGTGCGTAACAGAACACAAGGAGTAAGGAAATGCATAAGAGAAGCGCAACACTGTCACGCCAGAATCTGCATTCAGCAGCAGCCATCCCCATAAACGTGGCACCCGTGGTTCTCGTTAGAAGTTTACAATATCCAGGGTAAATATCAACTTGTGCGTGTAAAGAACAAAGGCAAATAAACAAGTTAAAAGGCGGCTAACAGGTTGACTGGTTGACATTGCGATGACAGTATTGTCAGGTGCCCTCGGTTAATGACCGTCAAAGCCAAGATTTCTGAACACAGGACAGCTCTCTAAACTTCTTGCTATTTTCCTTCAAAAAGCAGTGCAACATAAAATTAAGAGCACCTAGTAGATCAAGCCTGATCAGCAATGCTGGGAAATGAGACGAACGTTTTCTATTAAGCGGTAGTGAAAGGTATACGTCATGATCATTGCAAAGTAACTGAACCTATGTTGCACCATGCAGCACATTTCCGTTTAAATGCAAAACGGGTAGCGATATGCAGACATATAGCGCTTATGAAAGTACTAAACTACCCGAAAGACATCGCGACTCAACACCCGAGTCGATTTGAACTCAAAGCTTGTTACGAGAGCGTCAAGAAAATAATGCCTAGCACGTCCAGCAAGTGTCATTAGAATTCACGCCATTGGAGGAGCACGTGCACTACGGTATACTTGTCTTGAAGCGCAGAATGCCACTTCTCGAAAGCGCGCTTTCGCCACAGAGCTGCATTGCGCAGGTGTCGATCACCTTGACGCCAGCGTAGAATCAACGCTCTCGCGACATCACGCACCTATCGGGAAAGTGAGTGCGACGTATGAAGAAGGCGCTCGGTGTGGTAGTTTCCATGGCAACATATATAAGGGCCCGTCTCAACGGAGCGCGAAAGGCGATCGTTGAACCTGACGCGCACAAGGATCTGCATTGCGAAATCATAGCCACGGAGACATGCGGGGTTTCCTTTCAGGAAAACCACATTCGGTTTTTTTGTTCGACGCCGCCGAAACGCTCCTCTTCTTATTAATGCCGTAAAACCAACGCTCTTCCACTAAAGGTTGCGAAATTTCCTTTGTGCGCATTGCAATTTAAGAAGCGTATGTACACAAAAGACGCCGTCTAATAAACCGAGGTCGAAAGACTGCGCGGAGATCGTTGACGCCCATTTCTGCGCTCTGGGGAATGAAGCAATACTGGCATTGAGTTTGGCGATCGAAAGCGAAACCATGGGTGCTTGCGCGATAGTCACCTCAAGGGCTTCTGCTTTTGGAAAATTTGACTGAAAGAACCGAATTAAGTTGCGACGTAGTCAATTTTTAAGGACTCCGCGAAGAGGAGAAACTTGAAGAGTGTCGTTGAACTGATTTGGTGCTCGGCATTCGGTAATATTGGTGTGTGTGTGTGTGTGAGTGCGTGCGTGCGTGCGTGTGTGTGTGTGTGTGTGTGTGTGTGTGTGTGTGTGTGTGTGTGTGTGTGTGTTTTCTTTTTTGGGTAGAGGAGGCCCTGTAACCAGCATACTCGCGGTACTCGTCTCATGGCCTCGCTTCTTTGAAGCGCCTTCTCGGTGATTCCAGTGTTCCAGTCACGAAAATGCTGCCTCCAAGCTTCTGCGCAGAATGCTGCGCATCCTGCCGAGTAGAAAACTTCCTGTTCCTTTGCACGGTCAGTCTATAGAGCTCAAGAATTCTAGGCCATTTCAAGGGAACACCCAGGTAATTAAACCAAACAATATATGATACGTGCACACACAACTGCAAATATACAGCTGTCAGAACCTAACTCTCCAGCCTCCAGAAACGCACGAAGTGAACCAGCAAATAAAAACAAAAGGAGGGGAGAGCAATAAGAGCATTATTTATTGATCTGCGAGGAAATGTTTACTTTATCGGACCAATCCGGTCTAGCTTCTCAAAAAGGCTTTATTCTGCCCGATGACTTGCATTATGCGCCTAGTACCTATTTAGGCGAACTAGCACGCCTAACCACAACCCAGTTGGCCTCGACGAAACCACCATTCCTCTTACTGCACACATTCCTCCTCATGAAGCAGCAGCAGCAAGCCTTTGAATATCCATAACAGAACCTCTGAAGGCACACAAGGCGTTCTAGGAATAGAGAGCTTGGATCATACGGTTTCCAAGCACCAGCGAATGCAAACCGAATGGCGAGAAAAAAAAAAAAAACGCGAGAGGACTAAATAAAATGAAGTAAGCGTCCTCCGACGCCCTTAAGCGCTCCAGTCCCGTGAACAGATGCGTAACTCCGCAGGCCACAAACACTATATGAACGAAAGATCAGGCGAGCGCCGCAGTGACAGAGCCACAACCGCGTGGGTGCGGACGGGATCTCCTTTCATACAAATCCGTGCAGAGGTCGTTGAACTGACCGTATCAAGGCGCGTCCAATAAGAAGGACAGCGACGACGGCCGACCAGGGCGAGCTGCTAGTGCGGCACCCATCGCAACGCCGCAGACAAAAGTCGAAAAACAAAGCGACGGCGAAGAACAGAGAACTTAACGAGGAAGCTGAGGAGACGACGACGACAACGAAGATGAGTATAGGGAGGACGAAGTCATGCTGTGCTCGCCATGAGGCTCCCATTTAGAGTCATAAGACCATGAAGAGAGGATGAGGAGGATGGAATCCTTAAACACGTTGCACCACGGCGCCTTTCGGCCAGCTCGAAGGGCCCGCGTAGAGCGAAGAACAATCTGCCCCGATGCGAAAAGAAGACAATGTCCTTGGCCGAAGGCCGCCTAGGGGAGCGCGGTCATTAGACAAGACGCGCGAGGAGGAGAGGGAGGGGCAAGGCGAACGCGAGGGGTGCGGTCTCGTGGACTTCTCGGCGCAACACCGCAGGACCCGTCCTAATGACGGGCTCATAAGGGAAAGAATGCGGCGGGCGCCACTTAATCAAAACAAGAAGAACAAAAGGAAAATCCCAGGCCGACCCCGCTGTGCGACGAGGGGAAAACAGCTTCCACACATACAGTGAGCGCTCGGATTCGACAGGCGCGCAAAGCCAATTTAGGAAAAGCTGCACCCACCACCGCCACCGAGCAGCGCAACACTTCCACCGAGAGAGCTCCCGGGGAGGCGCGAGATCGAGCGCTCGCGCTTCTTTCAGCGCCGAGCGAAGCGCTCCCGAAATTGGCAACCGGTTAGCGCACACACTCCGCCTCCAGAGCAGCGGCAAGCGCCTCCGTATACGTATACGGCATATACGCACATAACATAACACACACACACACACACACACACACACACACACACACACACACACACACACACACACACACACACACACACACACATGCGCACATGCGCACGCGAGCTACAAACACCAGAAAATGCTTTTAGCATAGTGGCGAGCTTGCAGCAAGACCTAGCCTTCGGACTACATGGCCCACCCTTGTACTTCTTTCCAGTGGTGTGAAACTGAGAAATAAGCGCACGGGAGCAAAAACAAGAAACTCATAAAGTACAGCGGCGGCGTTCTCGGGATGCACGAAAAATTTCGGTCGCGCTTAGCGGTGACCGGTAATATATATCTCGAACCTTTTTCCCTCGCGGCAAAGAAACAGAGAGAGAGAGAGAAGCTAGGTCTCAATAGCACGTCTGTCTAGCGCGCGAGAAATGAATTACGCCGTAGTTAATAAATCACGCCGCCCGCGATCGACCTCACGCGGTTTGCTGCTCCTGCACACACACACACACCTTCGAGTCGAGAGTCGCAGCCGCCGCACAGAAAAGACGCGGAGAGCGCTTACACGAGCTCATGAGTGCGCACACGTATGCGCAAGTCGCACGGCAGGCAAAAAAAAAAAAAAAAAGAAAAGAGGCTCCGAGCATTGCTAGCGCTTGAGAACGTGTAAATACAGACCTCGCACGCCAACCCTGATCGTTGTCGAGGAGTGTGAGGGAGGGAGGAGTTCGTGTTTGCATGTACATCTATAGCTGCAAGCTTACGGAGTTCATCGAGATTAAAAAAAGAGGCTCCACGCAGAAGTGCTTCACCAAGAACGGGCCACGATAAAGTACTCGAACCGCACCCTGCAGCGTGCTCGAGTAAAGAGAAACAGTAATATCAAGGCCCGCGCGAACTTTGTGAACAACGTTATTAAGTAAAATCGAAGGGATAACGATTAGGCGAAGAATCCGCCGTGTTGCAATATCATACCTTCGCACCTATAGATGCTAAGGGGACCGGCCTCCTTCATATGTATACTCGCAAACATATATGCAATCTTTCTTATGCCTGCACCAAGTGCTGAAGTGAAACGTACAGCAAAAGTACCGCGTAGAAGAACACACACCACACGACGACAACCGTGAAGAATGTGCGACCGGTAACGCCGATACCCGAGTTTATATAAAAGTGAACACCGCAAAAGAGATAATGATAAGGAGACGACGTACCAGACTTCAGATGAAAGACAGAGCTATAAGATGCCCCCTTCCTTCGCGTCATCATTACTTTTCTGCGCTGTTACATCTTATAACCATGTTGTGTCAACTTGCCCAAGCCTCTAGATTTATCAACCTTCCCGAAATCGTCCCTTTCGTAAACCCTAAGCTCGCTTCCCCCCACCAAACGCCGCTTTTCTCAGTGAGCGCCGACGTTAGTAACGACATGTCAAGAAACAACGACCACGTGGACATTGCTAGTCATCGATGGCGTACCGCGTGATTACATATAACGTGATACACGTATACGGGCATCAAGCATACGAAAGCGAGTTAAAGAAAGCGCTCATTCTTGGCGATAACATGATGATGATGATCGTGGTCCGGTTTAGGAAAGGACGCTAATTTCTGCAGCCCATGTCGGGAGCGCGGCTAAGCGTCCGTAGGGAAGGGGAAAGGGACTGAAAGAGATAGAAACGAGAGAAAACCCGTAGTGGAGGGCTCCGGAAATTTTGACCACCTGGGGTTCTTTAACGTGCGCTGACAACGCACAGTACACAGGCCTCTGGCATTTTCGCCTCCATCGAAAATGCGACCGCCGCGGCCGGGATCGAATCCGCGTTTTTTGGGGTGGCAGCCGAGTACCTTAGCCACTACACCACCGCGGCGGACTGGGCGATAGCATGTTTAATCATAGACACCTCGAAGAACTAGTCCGGCCTCATTCTCTCTCATTAACACAGAGGAATCGACGCTAAATTTCCCAATAACAAGCTACATACACTAGTCGCAGTGTGGGCTGCTTCTAACAAGACCAGTGACGGGGACAGCGCGCAGACGTAATGAGAGGTCTAATAATTCAACGACGCGGTAGAAACGCGCCGTCTCCACGACCGCTCCGTGAGTCGCTACGCCGGCGAGCAGCACTCCGTCTTGTCGGCACACGCGCTAGCTGCTACCCTTCAGCAGCGCGCTCTGGTCGATCCATCAGTCGTGCGCGGTCATCGCCAATGAGGACAAAGTTAGTTGGCCCCACGGGCAGCACGCCAGGAGAGCGGTTTGCCCCGTTGAGCCTCTTTGCAGTGCAATGCAGAGCGACCTCGTCCTCAATGTGCTCGCACGCAACTGCGGTGCATCTCTCCGGGCCAAAGTTGTTTGCAAAGGTACTTCATTAAAGCCGTATACTGGAAGCGGAATCATTGCACAAGTCCGAGACACCTGGTGAGTATGCGAAGAAAAACACGGGACGCTGGACCACGCAGCCGCGTCGCTTGCGGAAGCGGCCTTCGTCGCTTGATCGACCCATAGGGGCGAACGTAAGACCTGCTTGTTAGTTTAAATGTCGTTTTTATACGTTCATACCCTTACTCTTTTCGAGATGGAGCTGAGGCACGTGCTCTCTTGTAGAAGCATGGCTGCGAAGGGTAGTCAGCGTAGCCATTACTGGCTGGACATGCTTTAAGGCGAGAGAAGGAGAAAAATCAGGTTTCAAGAGAGAAAAAAAGAACACGCAATACAACAGACGGGCAAAGGAAGCGTTCAGGTGCTTGAAAAGAAAGAAACGCTGACACGCAGTGAAGACAATGAACTAGGATACTCATTGGTAAATACATGTCTGGCAGTGGGAAGCTAAGAGCTTTATGCGTAAAGTCACAGAGGCGCAGAAGAGCAGTGATGGAGCAAAAGCCAACTCTGAGTAAAAACAGGACGGATAAAGACGTCATCAAATATGTAGTCGCTGTACTGGCCACGCGGAGAGATAATAAATTGGGGTCAAGATTACGTACGCGCGTATGTAAGCATACTTTCCTTCGTTCTCACTATTCATAATGCCTAAGAATGATCGAAGCGCAATTAGGTACAGTCTTCTACGCTAGTGCCACTCACATCTGCCAGTTTGTCAAAGCAAGGGAAAACGTAAATATGGCGGAAAAATAAGCAGAAAATGGGGGAAGATGTGAGCGATCGCGAGCAAGCTTAGCGGCGCAAGGATGCACGACTGGTTTTACTTCTGTCGCTCCCTGCATCTGCGAACATGCCCGCTATATCGGCCCTTGCAGTAACTATGGGTACAATCAGCGCCATCAGAGCATCAGTACAACGATTATTCCGCGATATCGACGCGAGATAACAGGCACGATGATAAAGAGAATGCAGCCAACGGGCACGAAAGGGCACAAAATGCGTGGAAGATGTAGCGCCCGCGATGCCGCGGCCCTGACGACACAGGCCCCGAAGCGATCACGCTGTGAGGTCGGCCCTCGTTGAGGCTGAGGAACGCCGAGCGTTGCCCGACGGGCATGCTGTCTGAACAGTTGCGTGCATTGCAGTGGAAACAGCTAGGTGACGGCTGCTGTCTGTGCGGCAAGGAGGTAGGTCGGGAGGGCAGTAATATCGTCTCAAAGCTGACGAATCCTGACACATTAAAAAGACAAAAGGCGCGAATCACTTCTTGTGTGTCTTACTGTGTGCGTGCCTGTCAGTGTTAAAAAGCAAGCGCTCTGTCAGTACCGATCTCACCCCCGTTACCACCAAACAGTCAACAGAAACAAGCTTCTGAGAAATTCGCGGTTCTCTTCAAGTGCCCCGTAGCGTTTCCCTCGCCAAAACGACCAATAAGAAAAATGAGAAGTCTACATAATGACCCACTATATCAGACGTAGTCACAGAGGAATTTCATGTAACAGTGAACGAGCTCGCCTTCCCGCGAATACCATAACCAATGCAGCCTGCCTTAGCAGTTTCACTGTAAGTTCCACGACGTCTTTTCCATCCTGTAGACTACGGGGAAGACTACGCCTTTCCTTCGAAAGCCTCAGCTACAGGGGAAGCCACAGCCAGCAGGCTTTTCCGAAACTGTTGGTAGTTGTTGACCATCGCCGAAATGCGTTCCGCGTTATCTGCCTAACAAGTTACAGGCGCGATCCAAGAACGCCGCACCCCCAAACGCGCGTCAGGAACATTCGCCTCACGTGGTTATCGTTAAAGACGCGGACACCGGAACACGGAGGAGAAAAGTCGATGCACCCAACTAAACGAGCCGTCGTTTGCGGCGCGACGAAGACGACGACAGCACGTGGCGGCGGCGTCAGCGGGCTCGCTTCCAGCAACAGGGAGCTGCCGCAGCGGAGGCGGCGGCACCGTCATCAGCGAAGGGCGCAAAGCAAGCCCCCGGCCGCTCCGGTGCAGGCCATCCATTGTGCCCCCCAGGCCTTCCCCCCGACTCCACCTCCCCCCCCCCCCCCCCAACTCGGTGCATTGTGCCGACGCGAGGAGCTCCTTTGTTTCCCTTCTGTGAGATAAGCAGATCTCGGAGGAAGGACCGCGGTGTACAGTGTAGCGTAGAAGCCTCATCTTCAGAGACCGGGCTCGCCGCCGGTGGCAGGAGATCGGGCTCATTATGGAGACCGAGACGACGCCGCCACCGGTGAAAACAGACGACGCGCTTGTGGCCGCGCGAGACCACCCGCCATGGGCGCCAAGTGACAGCCCCCCCCCCCACCCCCCTACTGCCACCCACTTCTATGCTCTCACGGTGCATCTACGCCTCCCGAGGACGTTTAACCACGGACAAAGAGAGAGATCAGATGGCGGGGAAATGAAAAGGAAGAATGCTTCCTTCGGGTTTTCAAGAGAAATTGTAGTTTTACATTTTTTTTTTATTGCGGCCCCCTCCCCCGTCTCCCCCTTGTCTCTCCCATGATGAACTATAGAGCGCTCGTTGTGCCACCACTTCGTGGTGCTCTCGAGTTCTGTCGATGCGAGCTTGCACGATCGCTATCTGGCAGGCTGTATCTTTTATGTCTCATTTTGTTTCGTTCGTGAGTATTATACACACACGCCGAAGCAAGCGTATATACTTCAAGAGGATCCCGAAATAAGCTCGCGCGCGCTTAAAAAAGGGGAGAGACGAAAGCCGGCAGCACAGGTGAAGTACAAACAAGCTGGCGAGGCAGTGCGCGAACCGAGAACGTGACGATGTGATGCTCTTAAACAGAATGATCAAGTGCACTGTCAAGTTTCTACTATCCCCGCTGAGGTGTTGCGGCACTGCGGAGCAGAACCAGTCGAGTGTAAAATGGACTGTGGTGGGAAGAAGTAACAGGTTTTAGTTAGCTGTAGTAGTGGAATTCTTAGTCGGAGCAGCAAGATTAGGATCGGCGTTGCCGATCCGTGTCCTGGCATATATACGCGTTGCTCGCATTTTAATGAGAATGGGATGTGGCGAGCGTATTTCCAAAGTTCACAAGGCATCAATCGCTTAGACGATCACTTTCGTTCTTTCTCCTTTTGTGGCGGCCAAGACAAAAGTCAACGCGAGCGAAAAAAGAAACAAGGAGGGAAGGCTTCCTGTTCCACTGTCACAGGTGCCCAGCTTCCGCGCGTGGTGAGCCAAAAAGAAAAAAAAATTGGCAGATCCCACGTGCAATGGGAATCAAGGAAATGCGAAGCATGCATCAGGAACGTAAAATGGATCTGCATTGTTGTCTCGCTATACCGACTTCGGTACATATGAAGTTAACTAAATGGCCGCAACAGCACCAAGACTGTGGCATGTAAACCATGCCGCTCATGATACGTATGTCATGATCATGTTATGACCTGTCATTTGCGTTCGTCATGCAGTCGTGTTGTGCCATAGCAATTTTCGTACACATCCCGTTAAAGAAACGGCCAGGAGAGCACCAAGTCCGTGGCATGTAAATCATGCCGCTCATGACATGCATGTCATGATTTTCATGTTATGACCTGTCATTTATGTTCGTCATGCAGTCATGTTGTGCCATACCATTTTTCGTATACATCCCATCAACGAAACGGCCAGGAGAGCACCAAGACCGTGGCATGTAAATCATGCCGCTCATGACATGCATATCATGATTTTCATGTTATGACTTGTTCTTTATGTTCGCATGCCGTCATGTTGTGGCATATCAGTTTTCGTATATATCCCATTAACGAATCGGCCAGGAGGACACCAAGACCGTGGCATGCAAATCATGCCGCTCATGACGTGCATGTCATGATTGTCATGTTATGACCTGTCATTTATGCTCGTCATGCAGTCATATTGTGGCATAACAATTTTCGTACACATCCCATTAAAGAAACGTCCAGGAGAGCACCATGACCGTGGCATGTAAATCATGCCGCTCATGAACATAGATGTCATGATTTTTGTGTTATGACCTGTCATTTAGGTTCGTCGTGCAGTCATGTTGTGCCATACCAATTTTCGTATGCATCCGGTTAACGAAACGGCCAGGAGAGCACAAAGTCGTAGGCGGCTAGATAGATAGATAGATAGATAGATAGATAGATAGATAGATAGATAGATAGATAGATAGATAGATAGATAGATAGATAGATAGATAGATAGATAGATAGATAGATACGCTCAAAGTTGCCGAAGTTCACTAAGAAATGCTTCGCATTTAAAAAGAGAAGAAAAGGCGTGGTACCAGCATTGTAGAGATTGAAGGAATCTTACGCTGAAACATTTCAATGCGCCAAATGCTAACTTGTGACCTTGACAACAACTCTACCATGTTACTAACTGGAAGGAGAAAAATCCGTATCTACTACACGTGGACTGCGCAAGAGCCAACGGCTTCGCACAAATTTCTATCCAACGTTCCGTTCGTCTAGGAAGTTCTCTCGCTCTTTTTGCAACGGCGAGTCTGCAACACGCCTGCTGCTTTTCGCACCACACTGCATGCCTTGGACCCTCTTACACCGTGCCTTGGACCGAGCAACGCGTGCAAGTTCTATGCGAGAAACGACGATGCCGCGTCTATCTTGTCCCGTCCCGTCCGAAACATCTTACACTAAGGAACAGTCGCCCCTCCTTTGTCCCTTTGTCTTCGTCTGTCTCTCCCGTTTCTATTACGCTGTCAAGGCCTTGAAATACTAGCATCTCACACCGGACTGTGAAAGAACGGCGTCAACCACACTTCGATTATTTTGTTATTTTTCTATTCTGTTTCTTTCCGCGCCCTTCATTATTTCACCGCCGAACGGCAGCCTAATAAATTCCTGAATACCACGTAGGAGACACGACGGTAAATAAACAAAATAAGACAATGAGAGCAGAACACGAACAACCTCTCAACGATGCCTGCATTAGGGAAGGTATAATACGCGAATGCCTTCCATGACGTTCCAAACGAATGTACTGAACTTCGCGGAAGGCTTTCATCACGCCGCGCGCGATACGGACAGACCACCACCTTCCCTTCCTTTTGGCCTTTCCATGCCTTCAACACCACAATTCATCCTCCCACGCACTTCACGTCATTTTTTTAATCCATCCCTCCTTGTAAAGTAGGCGCACGGCCGCGCTGGCGCTTTTCGTCCAGCGACCGCGATAGACACCCACCGTGGGTGCCACATAATGGACCACGTATAACGTATATGAGCGCCACGATGGCGCTCGGACGCTGGCGTGAAAGCCCGTGCCAGGACTTACTTGCACGCGCTCTTCGTCTTCTCCGATTCTCCCTTTATTTATCTGTCTATCTGTATCCTTATCCTAGTCGGCCTCTTGTCCGCGTGCTTCTTGATACCACGACCACGAAAGAAAGAAAGAAAGAAAGAAAAGCACTGTCACGTATATATAACCTGCAGCGGCTTTCTGACAATGCGGAATGGCCGCGACGTCACCGCACTTGTCCTCGGGCGCTGCGACACCATTCTCCGGCTCCGAGACCCGTGCTTTTAAATTGCCTCCGAGAAACCAGAAAAAGAAATCAATAAACAAAGCACAGAAATGCACGCACTGTGCACAATGTCCAAATCGCGTATGTGGCAGCAGCACAGGAAGACGAAGACAGACAGGCGACGAAGAAAAAAAGGTCTCACTCACGAGAAGACAAAATCGTCGCGGAAAAAAAGTGTTGCACGCGCACGGAAATGGCGATACAATGTACGAGAGATACACAGTAGGAGAGGGATGCGATAGACGTGAGTGTAAGCGAGGGTAACGGAGGGGTAAGGGGGGTGGAGAGAGAGAGAGAGAGAGACGTGACGGCACCCTGTAAACAACAATAGCCAGGCGGCACGATCACAGACGAGCACGGCGCGCCCTATGCTCCTCTGTGTCCCGTCCCGCAGCTAGCCGGCGGCGGCATTCCGATATCGAAGAAACAGACAGGCGTGAGGATAAGCCGGCCACAAGTGGCACACGGGCCTCCCCGTCGTCCCTGTCGAATCGGCAGCGGCGGCGAAAGATCAAAGGGGAGTCCGCCGTGCGCTCCGGCGGCATCCGATCTCGCACACGGTCCGATATACGCGCGTGTCCTCTCCACGTGCGTTCCTTTTTTTTTTTTTTTACACAACGCTGCACGCACAAAAGAGCCCAGTTCCGCTATACTGTAAGTTGCCGATACGCGCTGGCAGTGCGTGTCATGGGTGTTCTTCCCGCCCCGACGTATATACGTTATTCTGCGCGCCTTGTCAAAAGCGGAGGCATCGGCCCACCGTGCATTCTTTCTCATCTTCACGCCCGGTAGCGCGTCGCTTGTCTCGTTTCCGATTGCTCGGCTGAATCTCGCCAGCACGCCGCTACTGTACTGACGCGCAGGCGTCTCTGTCTCGCGCTTTTAGTGATGCGATCCTTCACGGTATAAGTCGACGGACGTGGACACGTCCGCTTTACACGAGCGCCGATGCGTTCAGATGCCTGACGCCTTGTCGACGCGCTACTGTGAGATGCAGAAAGGGAATTAAAGTGGTACTATAACAGGTACAGAATACCGCGCTCAAGCAAATTTAAGCAGACCAATGCATACCGTAGTCAACTGACTCTTATAAACAGTTGTCTACTATACCACCTCTTCAATGCCTTGCTCTCCACGCACACCATCCCTCCCCAAGCATCGCTCTTATATATAAGTGTTATTGCCTTACAAATGTTTGGTAATTACATAAAGCAAGAACCAATCGTCTCGAATCCTAGATCCGGTGGATGGAATCCACGCCTTCCAGGAACGTTCAACGACCACAATGATAAACAAAGTCCACTTGTGGCGGTAATGGCAGAGCTGATGAGTCTGCAGTCCGCTCGCGACCTCCGCAGAGGCCTCTTACTTCTATTTTCTCCCTGCTCACGTTTTTACGAAGATAAGCATCTCAGTAACGACGGACAATAACCACCGAGTCGAGTCCGCTTTCGCAATCTCCCAATGGTAATTCGAAGCAGAAACGCGACCTGTGGCTAATTTCAAAACGTAAATACCGATTTGTACAAAACCGAACACACCCGCCGCGCGCGCAACTTCTCATCGCGCAATCTCTCTTTACAAGCTTTCTCGTTAACGCGCGTTTCTACATGTTTAACGATCCGGGAGTGCCAACAACACACATCGGCGAGCTGCAACCACCGAGCTGGACCCTCCCGAAGCGAAACCATCGCTAAATGCGACGCAAACGGTCGGTAAAGAGGCTGACGGTGGTCGTAAGAGATACGAACGGGTCCCTTCCAAACGCCTGGCACGCAGCCCGCCACGCCCCACACAGACAACGGGGAGCTAAGAAGAAGAAATAGCTCCACCGAACCACACGGTGCGGCCGACGGACGGACGGACCGATGAGCGATCACAGTACAACTGCGCCGGACCGAACTAAAGAGACGGTCGGTTGCGCAGGCCAGCGCACGGCGGCGACAGCGCGAGCCAGCTCCGCCTTCCTTCATGTGTGTGCTTCGAGATGGAGCTAATTGTTTTGTTGCACGATCAGCGAATGTAACGGATTAGGGGTGCTCCAACGACGAAGGGTGGTGGCCCACGAAACAACAGTAGTTACAGACTTCTTCAGGCGGGGGGTCGTCCTGGCAAGAGAATATGAGTTGGGCTCGTGTACGCGTACAAAGAGGCACGTACGCATACCGCGTTCGCGTACGTGCGTACACACGCGGTAGCAGCAACGAGGCACGGTGTAAGAGAAGAGGAAGGGGAAGAATCAAAATAAGAAACGCTCGCTGACCTGGCCGGAATGCCCGCTGCTGCCGACTTGCGCGGCTTCTATATAGTGCGTATACGTGGCGTGGCGGCGCCCACCCTAGATTCTGACACGCGGACAAGCCTCGTCGATTACCGACGGGCGACGCCGCCCCTCCTATTCGTCTCGTTCACGGCATCAGCGAGCCGATCTCCCCGACTTCCCACGTCAAACATGCTCGATGCGTCGGGATCTGCGCGCATTGCACGCGGGCTAAATGGTCCGAGCTATCCGCTACATGCACTGCACAGCGGTGGTCCTTTCCCGAATCAAAATGGATATAGGCTATATACCATGTGCGAGCCCGTAGAATGCGCACACGGTCGTAGATATTTCGGTTCCCTTTTATCTTTAGTAATAATATACAGACCAAGCATTTCGGCTGTAGAACCTCTATAGGCTATACGCCCGGGACAACAGCCACGTGAGAAGAAGACGTTGTGGCCAATACTTGTGGACACAAAAATGTTCAGAGGTTGCTCCTGTAGGAAAAGAAAATCAGTTCAATTTAAGTAAATTAATCTATTTACGCTCGTTGTTGCTAGGATGTCAACACGTATAAAGTGTAACGGTTGCATATACGGGAAGGCGACCGGTCCAGACTCTGCATTTACGACGCATGTTCCAAATATGACACCGCGGCGCAAAGGTATACACCCGTGCCGGGACAGTGCGATCCGGCGTACACAAACGCCGACAGCTGGCGGTTGATAGGCCCATAATCTCTATGCACCGAGCAAGTATACCCAGAGCCGGGAGAGTATACGGAAAAAAAGGAAGAGACTGGATCTGTATAGCAGGCCGCTGTAGAGTAACATACCCGCTATTGCGCCTTGCTATTGGCGCCTGTTGCTATACGAACCGCCAGCATGCAAAGTGCATTTGTATTACGGTCCCTGAAGAATCTGCGCCCACCATCAGGTATTCCTCGAAGTGAAGCTTCGCTTCGTTGTTGCCTTCACAAAGACATGCAGCACGCGACGTCTGCGACAACGCCGAAACCAAAGGTTTATCCAGAATTTCGATTTGAGGGAGGGGGGTCATGCAAAATCCCTGGCCGAAGCCATCAACCATTTGCTATTCCACTCCCCACGAATTGCCCACGCGTCACAACAACTGGACTGTCGGCCACTTTCCGTGCAGGTGCTGGTTGAACACCGTCCTCATCGCTCGCCGACCCACAAGGCACCGAAAGCACTTTGTGTTTCTTGAGGACGACGGGTTTGTGAGGACGCCTATGACCACTGGCGCCATACTGCACTTTTCCTTCTTTCCTCATCCTTCTCATCTTTATATTGTCCCTTCCCAGCGTAGGGTAGCCAACCGGACGCGTTCCTGGTTGACCTCCCTGCCATTCTGCTGCCTGAGGCATATAGCTGCAACCGCAAATAATGTCTCTTTTTTAACTAATCCTGTGTTTCCAGCAAATGGGAGCAGACTGATCAAACTTGATCACCCATGGTCTTAGTTATTTTTTTCTTCATTTCTTTTTTTATAGTCCACAGCTAAATCACATTAACACTGTCGCGATGGCACGACGGCACGACAGCAGGTATAGAGAAAGCAAGAATGCGCCAACATAGTATCTGATGATCGGAAATGCGCGGGAAAAGGGCATTGGAGGGGCGTCCTTGGCAGCCGCTACAGGGTTCTTGCGGTCTCTGGGCCGCGTTACTTCGCGTGCGCATGAGGTATGCGCGAACGCGACGCGAATTCGCGCGCGGTGTTAATGAAACGAGAGTTCGAAGCACCCAATTAAACGAACGACTTCCGACTCGCAATTAATATATATGCATACGCGTGCGTCACGTTTCCACGCACGCTCCAGTTTTGCCGACAACGAACGAAAACGTTGGCACCAAGACAAGGCCTTACAGTCGCGCAGACTTAATTATTTGTACAGATCACAGTAATGAGTTCTCTGGGCAGTTCTTATCTGCTTCAGAGGCAGGCAGGCAGCCAGACATTGGGCTCATACACAAAGCAATGCGTGCTAAGTAACCCGCGGCCAATTTGTCATTATCACCTCCAGAAAAGACGTAAATACGACCGACTGTATTACGGGCAAAAAGACACATCATGTTTTGTGCACGCATCGCTTTCGACGGCCGCGTGGGTGCCGAGAAAACGTGATTCGAACTGTAAAGAAAAGAAGGAAAAGCAAAAGGGGCGACCTCTACGAGCCTCAGTTCATTTTTTTTTTATTTGTGTATATGCTTGTCCTATAATATATACAGGCAGTGGTATGCGAAGTTCTATCTATCCCTGATTTATTGTTTTTCGATACGATCGTCGACTTTGAACACTGTACTAAGGGCGTGGTAGGCGGGGCTTTGTCGCTACACTCGAACGCCCATGAAACAGGCTCCAGCAACCGGGCGACAGCCTCGTATACGTAACGCGGAATTTGGGATAAGTATAACGCAAATTTGTTGGCACTAACATTAGCGTTGCAGCTAACCGATTAAGCACAGCAAAACACCGAAGAAGCAAGCGTGTAAAATAACAAGATGCATAAGCCAAACGATGCCACATAAAATTTCTATTTTTCGATATGCGTTCTGCCTTTAACACTCGAGTGAAATGAGAGCTAGTAGTGCACCATGAGGATTGCTTTGAAGCACGTATGAACTGCAGGGGTCACCACACACACACACACACACACACACACACACACACACACACACACACACACGCACGCACGCACGCACGCACGCACGCACGCACACACACACACACACACACACACACACACACACAATTACAGGCCATGTCTGTACTTTTGATGAAGAAACACAATCACGCAAGGAAAAGAAAAAAGGACAAAAGCGGGCCACGAAGCGAATGGGATTATAAATAAATCCAGAAAAATCAAACCGGATGTTATATACGCAGTTCATCATATACAGGAGCAGAGCGGCTGATATAGCGCCGCGGGGAGTTGAGTGCACATTCGGGGAGCACGGACCCGGGCTCAAATGAATACCGGGGATAAAACAAAGACAGGAAAACAAGAGAGACGCTGCACGGAAGCCGAAACACCCAACAACGAAGCGAAGTCCGCGGCGCTCTCTTCGCTAACGACAAAGCAAAAGCTCCGGCACACTGGCTTCTCTCCCGAGAACATTACCGCTGGCTCGGTGTTGCAGGCACCAACACGGCGGCGGCGCAGTGTGGGACTAGCTCGGCACACCGTGCGCCGAAGTAACCGTTGCGGAACCGTCATCAATGGAAGCTGCTGCTGCTGCTGCTCTCCGTGCGGGAAAGCCAACCTCCCAGGTGCTCCTGTTTCGATTCCTCCCTATCCCCATCCTCCAGCACCCTCATCACCTCCTCCACGCTTTTTCTTGCTCGTTTTTTTTTTTTCCTTCGCTGTGGTTGCCGCTGCGGTGCTTTCAGCCACGGCGAGTGTTTGTGGACTCTTCGCGAAGCCTCGCGCGAGGCTCACGCTCCGGGAAGCGACGCTAATTAAATAAACGAGAGAATAAGTAAGGAAAGAAAAAAGAAAGGTTGAAAGCTTCCGTGTGTGTGTGTGTGTGTGTGTGTGTGTGTGTGTGTGTGTGTGTGTGTGTGTGTGTGTGTGTGTGTGTGTGTGTGTGTGTGTGTGTGTGTGTGTGTGTGTGTGTGTGTGTGTGTGTGTGTGTGTGTGTGTGTGTGTGTGTGTGTGTGTGTGTGTGTGTGTGTGTCGATGTAGAATGCCCGGTAAGAAAGAAAGAAAGAAAGAAATTCGATCTTTCTATGCTCCGTTCAGGACCCTTGTAACGACCAAGGAAATAATTAAACAACGCAACGGGGAAAGGCACATCAAATATACGACATGAAAATGATGCAAGCGGATGCAATAAAGGCACTCATTTATAAAAGAGACGCAAAAAGCATGTAGCCTGTTACTCTTCCGGCCTGACTTCTTTGTCTCTTGAGTCAAGAAAATCTACCTTTTGAACAAATCTCTTCGGCCCCTGGTTTTCAAGAGCGCCAACACTGAAGGATGGTGTTGCAAGCGAACATATATTTAAAACCGAGGAGCTAGTAGTGCGCTTACACACTACCGACGAGTATGCTGTTTACTTTCAATTTGTGCGTGGGGCCAATGTAGGCACAATGCTTCCTCAACCGCAATGAGAGGAAGAAGCCGACGTGTTTTCAAAGGAAAACGGACTTGGGTGTTACACCTACCGTTCCAAACCACAACTTTAAACATCGCCGGATCTCACACGTATGAACGTCACCGGAACGGATATGGAACTGTCTATATTACAAAACGCGCGCAGACCTCAAGGTACATCACCGCAGCATCAGACTCTACGAATCCTGACGTTTCCTGTGGAGCCCGAAATACACTACACGCCCCTGTTAATTATGCACGTAAAGGAATCATGTACAATCACAATCTCCGTCGATCTAATTTCGCTTGCTTGATTCTCACGTACCCTTTTATCCCCCCCTCCGGCTTTCTTTTTCTTTTCTCTTTCCATTCCCGACATCCGGTTCTGCATCCTATCACAGAGACTCGTTTCTGACACTCATGTACGAACGACGATGACGTCACTTCCTCCTTTCTTCTTATTTTTTCAAAATTAATCCGCCATATGCTTCCTTTCAGCAGTAAAAAAAAAAAAAAGGGGGGGGGGGGGGGGGAGGCTCAAACAACAGTGAAATAGCCTCATTCTGTCTTTTCCCTTTATGGGGGCCGCCCGAAAGCCTCGTCGACCCCTTTTGATGTCACCGCGCGGAGCGGACACGTGATCCGCAGCAGAGAACAACACTCAGGCTCTCTCTCTCTCTCTCACCCTCTCTCTTGTGAGGATGCCACAACCCTCACCCCGCGACACGATTGCCTCATCTACAACGCGTAGGCCACATCGCGGAGAAAGCGTCACCGGCTGTGTGTGAACGCCGCATAACGCCGTCGCATTATTCCTCGCGCATTCATTCATAAGTGCGCCGCTGTAACGAGCGGGCACAAAGGGACGAAATAAACAGCTCAATAGGAAGAAACAGTAACGAAAAAAAAATGAGGATGGGAATGACAGGGAAGGAGACGATCATTAAAATTCAAAGTAAAATTCGCTCCATAAAAAAAAAAAATGTGCGCCGCGCCTCTTATATAGGCTGCAGTACGAGCGCCAGAACTGCGGCTTCCGAGAGATGCATGGAAAGGGTAAGGGCATATCCTGGACACGCACGGTTTCGGTCAAACATGCGACATTATAAAAAAAAAGAAACGATAAGAAGGTATGGAAAAGCAATATGTGATGAAATAGCCTGCACAAGTTTACTATAAGAAGGTATGTGGTCTTGCACGGGATACAAGAGACGACGAAAGGTGTCTGACTGTAAATAGAACAGAAAGAGGAAAAGAAGTAATGGAAGATAGGGAAAAAAGAAAAAAAGCAATTAAAGACGCCTCTATAAAGGAGACACAGAGAGATGAGAGAGACAGGGAAAAAAAGAAATGGAAGGGGAAAAAAAGGCGGGAATAAACTAAAAAAAAAAAGATACAGGGCGAGGCGCGGCATCCTGCGGCTTGCTTAAAGGGCGGGCCTGCTTTATTAAATTCCCCAGGCGCGCACCATATCACCGGAAGCACCGCATCCGTCAACGCTTCCTATATCAGTTGCTCGCCGCGGGACGTTGGGGCCATGGCGCATCGCGACCGCACGTGAAGAGTGATACCCGTCTACGAAGGCGCTCTGTGTATTTGCTTATACTTTCTTTTGTATACACCTGCTGCACATGGCATATACGCCACATTACGACATCTTTCTGAGTAGCCGTCCTCGAAGATTCAGTAGGAGAACTCGGGAACGAAGCGCGTATATGCGAGGGAGATTTATAATCGACAGTTCCGCATGGATGTGGGGCGAAATCAAACGTTATAGCAAGTAAAAAACAGAATGCGAGTTGATCGGCTAACGAAAACTGCATTGTGTCGTTGGTCCAGGTGCAAGTGTATTCCGCAGCACAAATAATTAAGATAAGATATAAGAGCAGATGGCCCAACAAAGAGGCAGTATAGTATAGCCAGAACCTGCTCATTTATTATTATTATTATTATTATTATTATTATTATTATTATTATTATTATTATTATTATTATTATTATTATTATATGCGAACCCTTCTTCATAACACCCCATGCCATATAATGTAATGGCCACGGCACGTAATCGAACCCACAAACGCCGTGCTCGGCACCAGAGCGTTACTTCCATTTTATCGATAACCGCTAGATCAGTTAGCGCCCAACATAAGGAATCCGAAGGCTTTTAGATGGCTTGGCTTCCTGTATTTCACTTCGTGATAATCTTCATCGCTCTCATTACTGCGTTCTGTGCAACATCTCTGACGTGTATTTGGAAAAAGCAAACAGCTGAAAGACTACGCACATACTCGCCTTGTCCCCGTCGCTCGTCTTACGAATTCTTTTACGAGAATGTCGCATGAACTATACAGCCAAAGGTGAAGCTTTACTGAACACTATATGTTACCCAAACCACCACCACAGCGTCTTCACAAAGCAAAGGCTCGAACGGTGCACGAAGAGAAATAAACACCGGTGCTCTTTCTTTTCCATCTTTTGTAAACATTTCCAATTGCTTCCAGCATACGTATAAAGCAGCCAAGCGGACCATATCTATTTAACCTGCATCATCTATCCATTCCTCTCGTTCTATGACGTCAGAAGCTAATAGATTACGTCGTCCTTTTTACACCTCTTCCGTCGTAACTATAGGAACTTCCAAGTGCATGCACGGTGCGGCGGAGCTGCTTGTGTCTCCCAACAAAACAGGCGGATAGACTGCGCGGGCAAACCGGCAGGGGACAGTAAATCACGGCTGCCCCTGAATAACGGGCCTGGACAGGTGGATTCCGCGCAAGACGAACACTTCGCCGCACCAACTATATACCCGCGGCTCGCACGAATGAATGCGGTTGCGGCGTGTGTGTATTCCTTTTGAGAGAAAGATTCCGTGCGGCTCGGGATGCGCCGCCGTTAATACCGCTTGCATGGAGCAAACAGCAGGACCATACAAAGGGCCACCGCGCCCCTCGGCTCGGTAGCGGCGGAAGGCATCTATATATCCACCCTCGGCACAAAACATCGAAATCTCGCCGGACCATACAGCAACGTCTAAGGAAGAAAGACACAAGCCGTCCCCTGAGAGAAATCAGGCTGTAGACTATAGAAGATTGATCGCGGCCAAGAAGGCCGGCGCCAATGTCGGATCCAGTCGTGCCGTGAAGTGTAGCGAGAAAGAAAGAAAGAAAGAAAGAAAGAAAGAAAGAAAGAAAGAAAGAAAGAAAGAAAGAAAGAAAGAAAGAAAGAAAGAAAGAAAGAAAGAAAGAAAGAAAGAAAGAAAGAGCGCGGAGTATATGGTCTGTCGAAGCAAACAACGTTGGAACAAACGCGTAATACTGTTTGAAATTTGAACCAAGCCACGCGAAACATGTAGGAGCTGAGCACTTGATGGCCGTGCTGTGTAACAGGCAGGAAAAGGGTTCCGTACGGAGCTATATTACGTGACTAGCAGGGACGCTGACTGAATTCTGTGGCATGCAGTATATGCAGTGACGTTGGGGTCGCTATAAGACTTTCTTCAGTAGTCCGCAGTGCGAAAATAGTGCACATTTATCCGTAAGTTATCTCTGTAACTAACGTATCATAACTACAGTAGATACATGCGCGTCATGCATCCGATGGATAGGCAGTATGCCTGGACCGGACGGTCATACTATACTATATACAGGGTGCGTAGATATTGTGAAGACGCAGTCACCACTTAGCATTTTATCAGGCCTGAATGATGCGGCGTACCAACTGTGCCCAAAGCGTAGATGAGAGTCAAGGGGCCAACCCACAATTGATGATGAAGAAACCTATGTGGTGATGATTATGTACAGGTGACGAAGAGGAGCCCATTAAGTGCCCATAATATCTGTATACCCGGGCGAGTTCGTACGTATACCGCGAGCTTGGGTCAATGAAGCTATCATCGTGAAAAGCTTATTGTTTGTACTGCGAATGTGCGCAATGTGTACACTCCTGCTGTTGCCTTGAAGTGGCCCCCTGGCCTCATCAAGATGTACGCTTACAGATTTTCTACCAGGGTGCACCTTCAACGCTGTACTTTCTCGCACTGTAAATAATTTTTCCCTCAACTTTCAATCGCCCCTTCCCTTTCTCATGCGTACGGTATACACCATAGCGGTTATAATGAACTGGGTCGCCTCCCATCCTTTTCCCTCTCTCCTTCCATCCTTCCTTACGGAGTTCCAAGCACTTCCATGACGCAAGAGGCCGTGCCGTAGGCAGCACTCATGGTAGATTCCAGGTAAGTGCAATAGCCGAAGTTATGCGGAAGGGATCGGTTGCCACAAAGGAACAGGGCCAACCTCTACCGGCGATCTATCCGCTTCCATGTCTTCTTTCACTTTGTCTTTTCGCTCCCTGTCAGCGATCGCGCCTTCGCCGAGTGACAGGTATGGGAGCCACGAAGGTGGCGGAATGCGATGGCTATAATACACCACGCGGTGCCGGCGCCACGGTGTCGGCGCGCCAAGGTCGATAGTATATGTATGGCGCCAGATGGCGTGCTGCGGGCGCGCTTTTGTTTTCGGCGCGAACACATACGGGCCCGCCCAGCAATACGAGGGTCGGGATGACGCGTCTGTATCACTCACACGCGTCCCCGGGAAGCAAGCACACATTGGAAGTTAAATAGCGGGAAAGGATGGAGGTGGCCATACACGTATATGGACACCGGGGATGGAGAGGAACGGCGAATCCTCCCTTACTAATATACTACGGCGCGGTGCATGATGTACTTGTATAGCATGTGGTAATCCAGCCGATCCTCACCCCTTTACCCCAATAAAATAAGGAAAAAAAAAAGACGTTGAACCGGGTCGTTGTCAATGTATACACGAAAGAATCTTCGGGTTTTTTATTGGATGACTGTTTTTGACTACTTTTAGTAAAGCCTTACCAAGCCTGGTGCATACTATAAATTTGTTTGTTGTATGTCACCTTAGTTTACTTCACAAGAAGCGTGTAATTATTCTGTGTAATGTTTCGCTCTTTCTGTTACCTTACCTATTTTTTGTGTTCTCTTTTTATATGTATCCCTTTCCCTGCTATAATGTGTTCATACCCTGATGGTACTGAACATAAATAAAATAAGTAAATAAAATGACCGGAATGTGCTTTTGTAGGGCATCGGATGGTTTACATTATGCGTCATTTATCCAATTAACAATGGCTAACGTCAGCGATCATTTAGCAAGCATCGGGTAACGTTAGTTAAATTCTGTCGAAACTTGTCATTCTTATCGGATATCATCATGGACCTTTACAGAAAGCATCTAGGAGAGACCCAGAACACATGCATGCATCATCCTCGGCACGCTCACGCTGAACACTAAAGTTCGCTAAATTCTCAAGTTCGCTAAATTCTCAGGCAAGGCGCGCACGACCCTCAGCGATCGCCACAAAAGGAAATATGAATGCATGGCGGCCGTATACACCAGCATAGGCTTTCTAAAAAAAAATTACTCTATCTCCCGCTAAAGGAAACCATGTGTGGATGCGAAGCAGCGGGGAGATGGTTAGCTGGAGCGGGAGATGGTGTAATTTTGTTGAGAGGACGAATGAGAATGTATAAGAGAAGAAAGAGACAGAACGCGGTGGTCTACCGTCAGGACTCTAACCTATAAGCTGCTTCGCATTATCGCGCGCGGAGGGGCAGGTATTGCCATTCGTTGCGCAATCCAGAGAGGAGAGGAGCGTCGGAGAGAGGAAGAATGCCGAGAGGAGAGGAGTTGAGACAAGGATATGAAGGGGAGGAGGATGCGCATGCGCAGTGCGGGCGTGGACGCCGCACGGCGGATGGATGGAGGGAGGGACGGAGGGAGAGAGTGACATAGCCCCGACCATCAACTGCTTCGCATCTAAAACGGCGATCGCAAGGGCGCGAAGCAAAAGGCACGTATCTCCGTCCCCTGCACATGTGAGACTCCCGCTTGGACATATGCGGGAAGTGTAAATTCAAGCGCGCCTGAATTTACACAGACATCGAGTTGTTCATGAATTCAGGAACAAAGGTGTCTTCATATTCATGCTAACATGAAGCACCAATCATGCGTTTGTATAGTGGAAGGAAGGAAGCAGAGAGCCGAGACTTCTTTCGGAGGAGCATCTTCAAACTTTGAATCTCAATTTCGTTTAACAAGTATCTGTGTATCGTTGCGAATCGAGTGCTTGCTTGCTGCCTTTCTGTGCAGTTCTATTGCGTGCGCATCTTAACTTATACCCGATCGCAGCTTGCATTATGCAAATAGAGTTGGTGTAAGTTAAATTTAATTATGCTTTAGTCCTACCTAAATGGCCTCGTTCAGCCAATAGCTTCAAAGCGCCGCATTTGTATCGCAGCTCATGTGCATACGAGATGCGTATAGTTCAGGTGCACCGTGATGCACAACTAAACGACAACTCCTTCCCAACGGCAGGCATACTATAACTGTCTGCAAAAGACATTGGAAAGGTCCACGACTACACAGCAGTGAATTACAAAGAGACCCTTTTAACGGCAATATTTTCGGCCTTTGATCAAGTGGAAGCAGCGGAGCGCTATATAGAATAGCCGCTTCCAAGAAATCCGAAGAAACGGCGAACTATACGGCTTCTCGGGACTGTGCGCTTGCCTCCCATAGGAAGTATAGACTAAGCGGAAGGAGGCGCGTTCTCTGCATTCTGAAACATTTGATCTGATATCAAAGAAACGGCGTACCCCTTTTCTTTACCTACGAATGCCACGAAAGAGAACACTATATACCACACATGAGGCTGCCTACATAGATGCTCAGAGTTCAGGCGGCACAGGAATGCCTGCGATTCGAATGTCTCCAGTTCATTCTTTCACGAAAGCATGACCGTTTCGTCTGAGGAACAATTCCGAATCCTAAAGAAACCTGTCCCGCCCCCTCCCCTCCCTCCACTCATGTCAAAGGAGCGGCGGCATTCAAGAGAAAAGCGACACGGCTTTAGGCGCAGGCGGTGTCCTGAGATAGTCGTCCGATATGTGTAATGCAGGGATACGCAGCGCCATCTTGATGGTGTCAATGCGAGTACGCCGGCTTCCTTGGCCTTTAACGAAGGAAACGTGAAGGGCATGATACATCTGTACTGTATATACTTTCGTTTGAATAGGGAGCTGTGCGTACGGTTCATTATCTCGCTAAAGCCTTGACATAGGTCGTTTCTCATATAGCATACTCGCGTTAGGGCGTATATCGCTATACAACGGGCGCCTGCCCGGCCCATGCCTTTTTGATAAAGGAATGGGCGCCGCAAAAACTGGATGAGACCGGAACGCGGCGAAGAAGTCAAAAGGTCCAAGAATGCAAGCGGCCAAGACACAAGGGCCAGGAATAATACCGGCCGTGGTCCTCGTTTTGAATGTGTACACGTTCTCGCGTTTTAGTACAGCCTTAGCGTGCGTTTTTTTTTTTTTTAGGCATTACACGGAGCGGAGCAATATGACAGAAAAAAAAAAACGAGGCAAGTATGCGAGATGCCCGAAAGATAATTTACAACGAAAAAGGCCGACAGACGTATCACGTGGGAGCGGGGGAAACGGGCCAGCGATATGCTGGCACTATACGAAGATTCACCCCCACCCTTCAGCCCCCCTTCGTCCCTTCAAAGGGGTTCTTTTTGATCGGCAGCGTGGCTTTCGCATTCCGAACGCAAGCCGGATAATTCAGGACCGGGAGGGGCTCTTCACCCCCTTCAAGTCTTTGAGCACCCACCCACACGAGGTACTAGGGAATGGGTGGTGGCGCCGAAAAGCGGGATCAACGCCGGCGGTAAGATTCCAGGTCCGCTTCATCGGCGGCTCACTTTACGGCTCCATGCGGGGACGAAAGATATAGCGACGGTGGTGCCGCGTTGCGTACGCGGTTCGCGCACGAGAGACAGCTCCGAGAGAACGTTCTCTCTCTTTCTCCTTCACTCTCTTTCTCTGCGTTGCAGGAAAGCGTTCAAAAGGGCGAAAAAAGAAAGCCCAAAGTAACCGTGAAAGGGCCGACTTGAGGTCGCGCCAGCTAGCGTGCACGCGTGTGTCCCCGTGTTACGTAAGCACACGCATAAACGTGTGAGAGAAAGAGAGAGAGAGCGTTATTTGCAGGCGTCAGTGACTGTGAGCGCGGGCATTACGTCACTAAACAACGCTCATCGTCATCAACAACAATCACGCGAGTGCATGAAAATTCGATAACGCACTGACTGGCACACTTATTGGTTGAAGATGCTCGAGCGCTTGCGCGCGGCGATTACCGTCTTCGGCTCGCTCCTTTGCGCTGTGCACGTACGTAATGCGCGGGAACCTAAGGTCCTGAATGCACGAGAACACGTCACCGTTTGTGCGTGCTTATCAGTATGCATGACAATGTATATAATCACGCATGCATGCGTTGCGTGTGTGTGTGTGTGTGTGTGTGTGTGTGTGTGTGTGTGTGTGTGTGCGCGACATAACTAGAGAAAACATAGGTAGTATACGTGTGAGAGGAGGAAGATAACGTCGACAACAATATGCCAATTATCATGCACACGTATGGACGTACCCGTGCGTGCTTGTCGACACGTTTCCGCCTGTTCATTACGGCGCCAGAATGTTTGCGATCGTTAAAAGAAACACAAGTAAATAAGTGTAAGCAAGAACGGCTGCCGACGCTCAGACTGGAGACGTTAGGTTTAAAAGATGTATCAATGCGTAAGAAGCCACAAACAACCTGGAACGCGAACAGCGAGACAGTGAAAGCGTGCGCGTAAATCACTGCCAAAAAAAAAAAAAGAACGTCGAGTAAGAAAAAGAGAAAGAAAAGAGACGCTAGAACGGGCGAACCGAGGGGACAGGCAGTAATAAAGTGAGGCCAGGTCGAGGCATCTAGGAGACGCACCAAGAAGCGAGTGAAAGAGGGAAACGGAGGGCCTAGCAAAAAAAAAGAAAGAAAGAAAGAAAGAAAATGTGGCACTCGAAGCTCGCGTGATGAAAATAGGAAGAGTTGCACTGAAGCTGCAAAGCACAGGAACCCCGGGAGCGGCTAGATTTAAAATATGGAGAAAGGGGCAACGAGAACCCGAGGCTTCTTCGCTCGCTTGCGTGGGCCCTATCTGTGGCGGCGCGTATTAAAAGCGCGACCGGGGTCTGGACTTTTTTTTTTTCTTTTTACCCAAGAGCTCGCGCATATTGCGGTATATAATTCTCCCGCAAAAAATAAACAAATAAAATAAAGAGAACAGAAGGCAGCGAGGCAAGGAGGAAAAAAAAAGGGGGGGGTGGGACCTGAGTACCGAAACTATGCCTGTAAAAAAAAAGAAGAGAGAAGGCGCATAACACACCAGCATACGGTATAGCTACCGGGGAAATATGTTCTCAGGGGTGTTCGCTTTCCCTCGTGGCGCGCAGGTTTGCTCGCGGAGAGGGCTAGCTGGATCCCGAAGCTCACAACCCTTGTGTTCGCCCCCTTCCACTGCTCGCAGCACAGTAGCGAGGCAGGCAGGTCCGCAATCACGGTGCTCCGCGTCGGCAGAGACCGGAAGTGCGGTGCGTCCTCGTCATCCCTTCCCGCCACGGCGGCCGGAAGCGCAGCGAGCGCGCAACGGTAGCAGCGGCGTCGTCGGCGGCGGCGGCGGGAAGGCAACACACGGGGGTACGTTCCTTTTCTTTTCACGTAGCCGGGCGCGACGCGGCATCCAGGTCGCTGACCTAGGCGAATAACTCGCGCTGCTCAGGGATCACGTGTGTGCGTCAAGGGAGTCGGGTGAGTAGGGTAGAGTGTACGCTGCGCGTACACGCGTGTGTGTAGGAGAAGCGCATTGAGCGTTCGTTTCCCGAGCAAAGGAGGAGGCCGTGACAATGACGTATGCCGTGGTTTTTCGAGCCCTGCGGCAGCGAAACTTTTTGAAGTCTTCCCCACGCCATCGCGGCGCCGCCTTGCTCGAGGCGCGTCAAGAAAGAGAGAAAGGTTTAAGCTCGGAATCTGGAGCGAATGTTACGCGCCGAAGAAAGGAGAGCATCGCAGGTTCCCAGGCCTCTTCGCCGTGTGTTGCACCTTGAAACCCGCGCGCAGATTCCCCGTCGTGATAAAGTTGTCACTTAGCCCACCATGGAAGGAACATGCCAGCGGCGTAGGAGTCGCTAGACGAGAGAGGCACGATGTGATATGCGATTGTATACGTGCAGATGAGTCGGTTGCCGTGTCACGGAGTGCCCTGTGAACATGAATGACTTTCCCGAGGCCTGACTCCAATACGCAGGCGGCAAATGTATCTGTACGTTTGAATTATGTGCTGCCAATACAAAGGAACGAAATGGGCGACGGCCGTGGATTTATGCCAGTTATATGCTACCAGAAATGGGCTTGGAAGCATCAGAAAGCCGTGTCTCCTTGGTCATCTTCGCCGTCATAAGGTTGATCGGTCGCTCATGTCTCGCGCATTTCTGCATCCTAACAGGATGATGCACCGGTATACAGAAGCAAGCCATGCCTACGCCTAGGGGATGGGTCATCCGCATCACTGGACAATTGATACGATTCCTCCTAAGCGTCCGAAATAGCATACGCCCACAGAACAATCGTGTTTAGGCTGAGTCTTTGCGCGACTCGCACACCAAGGCGACTTCAGCTTATCTTCGACTCTGTGCAGATTCTAAAGGACAAAGACCTGCCTCCCAACGTACGTGACGCCCAACGTACGTGACGCCGCACTCCTACTCTGTCATATTTAAGGTTTATTTAGAAAGTGCCAATTTGTAAGCTTACACAACGCACCTGGTACTCCCTGAATAAGGAGGCTGTGATGACTATTATTTAGTGATTTGCATACTTCTTCTGTGTTGCACATATCTCGCGGCATTCCTGGAGAGAAGTATTCGCGCCTACGAGCGAAGGAGACCGAAATGGGCAGAGACACACGCACGGATATCTATGTAGCTGGTATTTGTGTCGCTTCACTCCGAAAGAAAACAACGCATCGCTCACGCGAAACTCTCGCCAATATGTTTCTCTCTAAACGTTCAACGCCGTACGGGCCTGCAAACTAACTTAGCACATACGGCACTACATCCAGTGAAACGGCGAGTTCAGAAAGAACCCCGGCAACTTTCCTCAACTCGCCACCGCAAACGCATATACACCACGGCCAACCGCTAATGACAGCGCCAGAAAAGAAAACGCGTCGTGAACCAAAACAGAAGCCTCAGCGACAGGCAAATCAAGGAGGCCCCACAAAAGGACGTCCGGTGGCAAGGTTTACCTCAGTGAGGAGAGGGCCGCGGCGGCGGCGTGTGAGTCACAGTCACCCGCTCGGCTGGTCGAAGGCACACGCACACACACGCACCCACACATACACACAACACCGGAGGAGACACACACAACGAGTCAAAGAAGAAGGGTTCGCCTCCGCGGGGCGAACTTGCGGAGGGGGGGGTGGTGGCCGGAGGCGCTCGCAAAGCGAGCGAGAGCCCGCGCTACCGAGCGCGGCGCCGCGACGGGCTATTTCGGGAAACTGTCGTCCTCCGGGCCATGAGCGCCCGCGGAAGAGCACGCGCGCGTGCAAACTGCCGCAGCAACAAAGCGCGCCCACCGATGCCGCCACTCCGCGTTCGCCAAACGACATTTCGCGAGCGAGACAGCCGCACGTCCCAGGCCGTCGCCGAGGCAAATAAACCGCGGAGATGGTTAAGCGGGGCATGATACTTTGGCTCCGTATGCCCGCGCCAGCGTATATATAAGCAAGCATCTCTAGCTGCGGGACACGAGAAAAGGGACCCAACTTTCTTCGTTCCACATACGAAGCACTATAGTGCGGTACTGTGTTATGCGCGCAGTACCACAAGTTCGCAGCTTAGAACGTTCCGCTTTTGTAATGAGCATCGCTTAATACTTTTCGTGCGTACGAGGTGTTGGTCACTCGTCAGACCGCCTTCGGGCGAGTATTCAGGTCGCTCTTGCGAACTCGGTAGAGTCGCGAGTGTCGACTCAGAAACCGCGTTAACTGCTTAGTTGAGCAGGGCCCAACTAAATACGTGGAATACTTTAGAAATGGGACATGCCCAGAGTTCCGCGCTGTGACTGTGCGTAAAATTAAAAGCGAGAGAAGGGGTTGGCAATACGCCGCCTTACAGTTAACACGTGTGCGAACAATTCCAAATTCACGCCCATCATTCATCATGTGTCCCATATTTACGCAAAAGGAATGCGCTGAATATTGTCGTTGCGCGTCGGGCAAATACTTAGAGTTCGATAATGTTACGCAAGCACGTTAAAGCTTCCGTGTGTGCTTTCCTTTAATTGTTGCTCTTCTCTTAACTGACGAACCGCGTCTTAGTACAGGCCTTCTCGCAAAGCTTTTCCTGCAGTTCAGAACTTCAGGCATTCTCCGGAACAAGCCGTCCACTGCAGCCGTTGACGCAAGTGATGCAGCTGCGTTATGATCGTCGTTTGCAGCACCACTCGCTCCTCAAGCAAATAGGTAGCGTTCTTACGCATAAAAATATACTCAGCCCAGCACGTTTTTACGCAGGTCATTGCCTTGTCCTCTACAACCGTGCGTTTTCGTCAGCCACATTATACAGGGCCGAAACAAACAGCTATGTGTGCAACCTGCGTAACGACAAAATGGCCAAACGACGTCTTGGAATTATACGAATTATACGTCTTGCAATTATACGGATTTGGAACCGACTTTTACGAGAAGCCTTTAGCCGCGTAAAAAAAAAAAAGATAAAGAAAATGTTGCAATTCCTACTGAAAAACCGCAAGCTTGCTTTACTGCAATACAATGGTGTCATGCAACAAAACGTATGAAGAGTGCGGAGGGGCCACCGGCTTTCACGGTGTCCAGCTCATTTACTTACGACCATTGCGCGCGCGCACACTTCACGCGGATTGCCAACTTTACTGGCAATCATTCAAAACTGTGCAATACGTTGACGCGGCCCTAGGAAAACAATAAGTAGCAACGTACGCGTGTTTTCTTTACTCTTGTTCTTTCCATACATGCAGTACGTATGTAGGTACGTAGAGCAGTGAGCAATATTATACGGAAACACCAAGGTTAGCCTTCAGAAGGCCATAACGGCTGCACGCCGCTCCCTAGAACAACAGTGCTCATAACAGTAAATGTTCTATAGGAAAGGCGTCTAATGCAAGTTCACACGTCACTATTCGTGGGCGCAAATCAACAGCAATTGTTCCTTAACGTGGACTCGGTGTTTCTTTTCATATCAATCACCTTTTTACGTACCACAAACAGAGTACACAGAAGTACACATACATATATGTATAATACCGTGCAGTGGTGTTACAGGCATCGTGCATGCACTGACCATTTGGATCCTCTGCTGCACGAGCAGCTGATCTCGCAGCTGCTGCAGCTGGTTGATCATCTCGGTGAGCCGGCGCTCGTTGTCCCTCAGGCTGCCGCCGGACAATGCGAGCCGCAGTGTCTCCCCTTCCAGCTGCAGCGTGACGCGCCTGCGGCCGCTGTGATCGCCGCCGTCCGCGTGGCTGCTTCCTCCTCCTCGGGACCTGCGTGCCATCAACGACGAAGATGCGTGCATGCACACACACACAGCTGGCGCGTCCTCTTGCCGTATAGCAAAACGACCCTATCTTTTTTTCTGTTCATCGTACGGCCGGCTTGCCGGCCACCGACAATTAACAGTCCCGCGCCGCGGAAGAAATGGCATTATACGAGCCACGCATATAAGAATATACGGCGTGGTGCGCGTGCATCTGTGTGGTTGTTTGTGTGTGTGTATGCGAAAGAACGCAGTATATAGTTCGCATTAATATCGCCTCGTAAAGAGCGCCTGTCTCTGGCCTTGGCCCTGAGCCGGGGCTCTCCGAGCAATATACATCGCAGAATCGGCGCGAATGCGTGATCAGTATAGGAAGCAAATAAAAGAGACTGTGTACGTGTACTAAATGCGTAACCTTGTGCAACGGAAACCATTGGGCCGAATAAGTAAATAAATTGGAAGTCGACACTATATATAGTTTACGTAGGAATGATGCACCAACCGCACATTGAAGCAGAAGATCTGATGTGAACAGGAAAACTTTGACAGGAAAGCGTCTGAAGAATGTGTTCGTTCTCTAAGTACATAGGCACTCCATTGGTGATGTTTGAGGGAGTCAGGTAAAAGGAACTGCGGTCGTAATGGAATAGTGGGGTTCTATGAGGTGATGTGGTGATAGCATATCACTCCAGTACGCAATTAAGAGCGCACCTCGTAGGTTGTCGCGCACCTCGCAAAATCTGGCGACAACAAACAAACAAACAGGCTAATGCGAATTAAAAAAAAAATCACAACTATATCGGTTAGTGCCACAAGCTCCTCAAACACCAGGTATACACGGAAAGGTGTGTCCGAGAACTTCAATAAACTTTGCGTAATGTTTGTACACCCGAGCTAAATATACGAATATTTATCAAAATTTCACGGACTTTAGCTACTAGCAGAATTTGGCTGCTGATGAATAATGACAGAGCGAAGCTCTGAAGTGCATCTGCACAATTCAGCAACCGCCACCGTGCTATTTGAGCGAAATGTTGGAATGTCCACATCGATGCTGCGACTCCATTATTTCGAGGTTTGTTAAGTGTTCAAAGCGTGACTATGCAATGGCAACAAACTCAAGATGTGTATAGCGAGACACAACTCTGCTAGAGCTCGATGGATGGTAAAAAAATAAAGATGGAATGACGCGTGAACCCGAAGTCAGCGAGGCACAAGTATGAACCTTGCTTTTCTTACGACATACGCCCTTTCAATGCCCTAGGAGGTGTAGGTATAAAATCGACAACCCTCGCAAGTGGACACCTACGTTCTCACCGCGAAATCTTGTTACAACTTCTTATATAATGGTTCGTGTTATTATGTCCAACAGAATTTATTCTAGTACACAGACACTCATGGCCATACTTGTCGATGTATAACGATATATATAAAGGAAAAAGTCACATTGAGATCCCAAGTAAGGTTGTTGTAACCTAGTCGACAATCAATACGTTCAACGCTATCGCCAAAAAACGTGCTACAGCTATCTGACCGCGTGCACGGTAAACGGTCCCAAAATGTCGGCGCTCGTCCGCAATGCGCGCCGGGGCCAGTAACGGCAGTGCTCGAGCCGCGTGGCGCAGCGCAACGCGCAGGAGGAGCCAGTCGCCGAGAAAGGGGCCGCCGCTCCCATTGTGTGCCCGCGGGCCGCGACGAATCGAAACGACGACGGCAACGCGTGACGCGCCGGCGCACACGCGCCCGGCGGCGACAATCGGTTCGCCACCGGCGCGGATCCATTGTTCGAAGACCGCCTACCGCGCGAAGAGAAATGCGCCGCGCCGCCGCGAACAAAGGGAAAACCCCGAAGGAGAACGCGAGCCGAGCGCCGCGCGCGCTAAGCGGCGGAAGAGGAGAGAAGAACAGCGGCAGCGCCGGCGCCTCCTCCTGAGAAGCTGTCTTCTCCGCGGAGGCCCGGCCCATTGTTGGGAAGCACCGCCCTGGCAGGCATTGTCGGCATCGCGCGCCGGCGAACGTCGGCGCGTGCGCCGAAGGAAGGCCGGGCCTTTTTCGCCCGAGCGCCAATCTGGTCACGAGACAATGGGCTCTGCGCAGGACACCACAAACAGCGTGGCGTCTCTCTCTCTCTCTCCTGTTTCACTTCCTTTCGTTCTCTCGGTCGTCGCTATCTCTCGCCTCTAACGCTCGCACGCGTCGCCGTAGCCGCCACCTCCCACGCTATTGTAGCCCTGCCTCCGAGATTGCCGCAGGACCTCTATTGTGCCACCAACGCGGACCATCTTCTGTTTCCCTCGCGCCTGCGACAGCCTTATTCGGCGTCGCCGACTTTCGAGCGCGGGCTGATTTGGTTGCAGGAGTGCGAGCGCGCGAACCGTTACGAGTGTCTGGCACGCATTCTGTGTCGCAGGTATCTTTAGTGCTAAAGTTATGCAACGAAAAGAGGCCCTCAGGGGCTTTTGTTAGCTCACCGTACGACGGGCATTGTAACGCAACACTGTACTCAAAGAGCGCTGAGGCTTGCGCGCCAGGTTTCCCTTGTTTCTTTGGCATGCTGACCAGCTTTCCAAGAGGGGTCACAAGAAGGACACCTTTAAAAAGCCGAGGAAATGAACATGATGAAGAAACGCCGTGCAACATGCCTTCCTGCATGCCTGTTCGTCTCTGGTTGCTCCGCGAACAATATGAGCCACTGCTACCGTAAACTTCTACCGCCACTGCTTTCGTTCAGTCGCCAACTGTGCGCAAATCATCATGAGCTGAGACAGAGGAGTGTGGAAGAGTGAGGAGTTTCTGAAGAGCCCGAGGTCCTAAAGATGAGACGACTTGACTACAGCTTTCTCTTTCAAAGGCTCAGCTCAGTTCTCGCACGCTGAATGGCACGCACTTGTGTCACTTCCGCAGTGTTACGCAGCATGAACTCGAACATCGGTGCGTGAGATCGTCAGTAATCGCCAGTAAGAGGAGTGTTCAATATCAGTATGCGCAAGCCATGCATGCCGTGTGTGGATTGTACGCGTGAACTCGTTTACATCCGGTCATTCATTGTGAATCAAAGGTAACGAGTAACCGGTCGGCATGCTCACTATAACACTGGCCCAAATAGCTGCAAACATGAGAAGACGTCGCTGGAACACAGCTCAATGATGCGCATCATGCAGGTTTTTACTGAATGAGGGCGAATACGAGTAATAGCAGACATGCTCACAGTATTGGAGGCTAACTCTTAGCGAGTTCCATTCAATTACGCCGTGGTATAACGCTAAATACAGGTGGCTTTCCCGAAGAGAAGTTCGCACGTCACGGCGAAGTCATTTACACATTACTATAGGGCTGCCAGCCGCTACAATATATGTAGTCCTTGTTTCTCTCACATAATATCTCATATAATGACTGATTTCTGGAATTTTACGTCCCAAAACCACGATATTATCATCAGAGGACGCCGTAGTGGAGGGCTCTGGAAATTTTGACCACCTGGGGTTCTTTGACGTGCACTGAAATCTCACCGCACACGGGCCACGACATTTCGCCTCCATCGATATGCAGCCGCCGCGGCCGGGATTCGATTCCGCGACCTTCGGATGAGCAGGCGAGTGCCATAGTCACTATAGACCAACGTGTAGGGGCATCCCTCACATGACAAAGCCGCGATCAGCAGTATATATCATAAAGGGACTCGTAACATTACATACATACATACATACATACATACATACATACATACATACATACATACATACATACATACATACATACATACATCTTGACTATCAGGTTTCTGTGCGATGTCAGCGCACGTTAAAGAACCCGAGGTGGTCGAAATTTCCGGAGACCTCCACTACGGCGTCTCTCAGTCACAGCTGGTTTTGGGGCGCTAAACCCCACAAATAAATCAAATCAATCTTGGACAAAGCATGCTCACGCGTGTACATAAAGCTAACCCCACATACTCCAAGAAGAAGACCATCGGTTCGCACTACTCACCGGTGTTCCGTCGGCGTCCTGGAGGAGGTCCCGTCGTTGAGCGTGGCGCTCGTGTGCATCTTTGAAGTGAGCCTCTTGAGTACGTCGTCCATGGACTTCTTGGGGCGTCCCCCTTCCGAGGACGTCGACGGAAGCAGCGGAGGTGGCGGTGCCGGCGGCGTCCTTTGCTGCGCGTGGTGTTGGTGCGCCGGCTGCTGACGGCGCCTGTGCGGCTGGTGTGCGACCGGCTGACACCATAGATGCCGTCGACGTCGTCGTCGTGGTTAGGTTCTCGGCCGGCGAGCCCGGTCCGTACGCGTCCGAGTCCTCAGAGTCTGTGTGCCGGGAACCGAGGAGTCGGTCGCCCGGCGCGTAGCTTCCGTGATGGGACGCGTTCCTGCACGCGCGAGAGCATCGTGAGCACAAAACGTTTACCGATCGCATTGCGCACGAAAGCCGCGGCTGTCAACGAGCGGAATTTTGAGCCACTTGTACTTGGAAAATGCGCAGTTATGTACACGTTTGGTTGGAGGTACAGAACATAAAATAAGGCATAATACGTTACAGTGTCACAAAGATAAAATTTCGCCCGTCGTTCCTGTTTTACTTTTACTGCCAGGGTCACAAATTCTACAATATGACAATATAGATGGCTACGCTTAAAGCACTGCAAACAACGCATAGCTTACGATTCTAGCCAGACGTTCTGCTCCCGGTTCACTCTATATACGTATTCGCGCAAGGAGGAAACACGGACGTGTATTAGTAATCGGTCTGCTCACCCGTTCGGGCTGTGCGCCAGTGCGTCTGAGCCGAGGCTGTCCGAGCGGCCGTCCTCGTCGAACTCGTCGAGTGCGGCGGCGTGGCGCTCGTCGTACTCCTCGTCTTCCTCGGCGGCCGCCGCCGCTGCCGCCGCCGCCGCCGCAACCACGTCGTCGTCTTCGTCCTCTTCCATGAGCTGGTCGGGCGGTCCTCCCATGAGTGCGCGTCCGGACAGCAGCGCGTCGCCATCGCTGCACGCGCTCGACGCGGCGGTCAGCCTCAGCCGGCTGGCGGCGGTCTCGTCGTCGTCTTCCTCTTCGTCCTCCTCCTCTTCCTCTTCCTCGTCGGCGCCTTCGCACAGGGCACCGTCTTCCTCCTGCTCTTCCTCGCTCCGCAGCTCGTCCGTCGACAGCTTGGTGGGCGGACTCTTGCGCTTAGACGACATGCTCCTGCGCAAAAGACGAGAAAACACGGGACAATGAATAAGCGGATCGAATGCGAGGAGCGTATACATTTGATATACATATACCGCTGCCGAGCACATAGCACAGAGAACTGCAGACAACGGAAAGAAAGGTGACATGCACGATTTTCACAATGGCTTGGCAGGTCGTGCTGCTTGTCAGTGAAACTCGAGGATGTGGATTCGACTGCCGGCCACGGAGGCATAAATTCGATGTGCCATGTGTAAGCGCCGCGCGTTCTTTCTACTTTGCCCCTCCTTTTAACCTTACCGCCCTGACGCTTTTGACTGTCTTGAGTGCGCGGAGAGCACCGGTGCTCCTCATACGAGGCAATCCATCGGTGTCCCCTCGTTAGCCCAGCTGGAGACTCGACCGGCCACTGGTGGGCCCGCGACAAAAGGGACGGCTCGAAGACGACACTACGGAACGATCGTGTATTCAAGTTAAACACAACCATGCGGCGAGGATGTGTTTGTGTCTGCCGACCGTACGAGTGACCGAGACAGAGATTGTTCGCAAAGGAAATTCGCTTGGGAGAGCGCGGTAACTGTCTGTCGACTGATAGGGATTCTCTGGAAAGGAAATTCGGTTCGGAGTTCACCGTAACTGTTTCTCGACAAACGGCACCCCCCCCAGCCGAAACACTCACAAAAGAAAGGGAGTGAAAGAGGAGAAACTACCTTCGCGAGACTGGAGCTTACCCACAACACCGAGCGCCAGATCAGGGTACGTCTCTCCCCATTAGAAAAACCGGCGGTCGCCACGCGGCAGCGGGAATCGAACCCGCTACCTTGCGCACCGGGGGCAGACGCTCTAACCACTAGGCCACCGATCCGTTCCGCGCAATAGCGACAACAAAACGAAAACAGCGGACTTGTGTGCAGCACATTGCGTTGAGCGAGTTTTTTCCTTTACCTTGCATTACAGAGTGTTGTAAGTTAAATGCATACAGTTCTTTGAGCGAGCTTATGTTATTTATTGGCCATTGCTAACACATTGGTGAGATGAAAGGATTAATAGCCGTGTACCTAGACGTAAGTGCACGTTAAAGAACATCAGGTGACCGGAACCAGCCCGGAGCCCCTTACTACAGCGTGGCTCAAAACGATGCCATGGTATTAGCATATAAAACACCAGCACTTATATATATCATTATCACATGAGCCTTCTACACCTATAGTTGAGTTGTATGCAGAGACAACGGAATTAAATTGAAACAGCAGTTTGTATTGCGATGGGAACGGAATGCGGAGTAACGGCGTTTGGAATTAACGACATTATGGGTGTACTCACGACTTCGCCGCGCCGCATGGGTGTGCCTATACACCACTCAATTCTAAAGCGCAGACTACCATTCTTTTCAAAATGCATTCCCGTATTTTATCCTTATTGAAAATCCCACCGTCGTTTGATACCATGATCCAACAAATTCCGTCATCACAATGGTGGTTCTTGTGGCGCGCATGGTGGGGACAAGGTGGGTAATGTTGTGTACCTCACTGGATGCGCAGTTAATTCGGCTTAATCCACACCGCTTTCCCGTGCGTCCACGTCGAGTTGGTTACCTTTAACAGGGATGGGCAAAAGAGCAACAATTCATAACAGCTGAAAACACGAAACATACCTGCCACGTGCATTTGCTACGATTTTCTGCGCTCTTCCCATCCCCATGAACAGCAGACACGTGGACGCAGGTACGTGAGAGAGCGGGTCGGGTTAAGCCGAATGAACTGCACGTTCAGTGAGGCACACAACACACCCATCACGTCTCCACCATGGCCATTACTAGAAAGCACCATTGTGACGGTGGCTTTGATGGCTTAATGCGACCTTGCAAGGTCTTCGAGTCCATCCAGACAAGTGGCAAGCTCGCTCGCATCTCTTTGCCTCGAGATACGCGTTCTTTCCACGCAGCAGAGCGTAAATATGCGTGATCTGTAGTAGCATAAAGCGACACGTGGAGTTAGATGCCAAACAAAGAGACACTATACGGGATATGTGGCACCTGCATGTATCGTTGCGTAGAGCGCGCAGCTCACGAAACCACGTGCTACATGACTATACAGGGAACATCAAAAGAGAAAACTTCATATACAGCGCCGCCAAGGCGTGCCCCTCTGTTCGCACACGGAACTTACCAAGCCAAAGTTTTCCGAGCAGATTTGCGCGCGTAGGCCATAGGGCAGAGGAAAACAGGAACGCGGAGGCACTTTGACACTTTCGCGGGCAAACACGCAAACGAGCAAGTTGACCAAGAAAGTGCTGATGCTCGGAGAAAATACTCTTAGCGGCGCCGCGCCGCGCGGGCGCGGGACTGGACCTTGCATGGGGACGCAATCTCGCGTTCGCGTGCACTCCGCGAGTTTTAGCGAGTTACCAAACAAACAAGCAAGCAAACGAACGCGAGGTCCTGCTTCCTTCCTGCGAGCCGCGACAAGCCAAATTACGAAAACGATGCGGGTATACCGGTGTGACGCCTGCTGCAAAACAGGAAAAACTCACCGCGCGCCCCCCTTCAGTGAAAGCGCAGCATATAGCAGTCTTGTCGATCCTGAAGCCCAGGCGCGGCTCGGGGTTCGCGTGTTGGTGGGGCTGCGGCCGGCCGAAGCAAACTCTCCGCTTTTCATAATTGCGCGCCGCACCGCACGAAACTTGTGGGGAGCGCGTGGTGGGGTTGGCTTTCGTTCCACCAACAACATTTATATATCTCTTTATTCAGCCCCGCACTTTGCTTACGGGAGCCGCGGGCTGAAACCGCGTGGCAAAGTAACGCGGTCACCTGAGCGAGCTGGCGTACGTAGGGCGATGGGCTCCCAACTTCTGGAGCGCCTCCTTGCCTTATACGCTCAGTGCCGCTTGCATCTATATATCTGCCTTTATGTGTGCATGAACGCGCGTTGTTTTATCTCGAGTCTTATAGAGCCCGCCAGCGCTAACAAGTGTTGCAGGCACTTGGCTCAAAACGTCCCCGCATCCACTTCGCCTCGTCGTTTTGGGAACCGAGGTTATTATTTCTTTCCGGCGGGCAGTCGAAATGAAAGATTGCTCTCCCGAATGCGCGTCACGCTGGCGGGTTTGTTCGCGGTGCGAGAAGCAAGAGGCGGAGATGGATTTCACGTGCTGTGCGAAATGCGAGTGTGCTTGTGTGCGCGCGCACGCGCGTGCGCGTATGCTAATTTGCTTGAGAAACGCGTGCTCTAAATGGTTCCCCGCTGGGGCCGCATTAGTCACGGCGCAAAGTGAAGATATCACTCGCGGAGCCGTATACGGCGCTTCACATATACACACTCGATTAGCACAAACAATTAAATAATTTTCGTTCTGAGGCTGTTTACAGGTTCGTGTTGCTTGTGCACGCAACCTCTAATGTTGGGGATTTGTAGAAAAGTATACACGGGGGATACAGTAAGCATGTTGTTCTTGTTTCGCACTGTGCGTATATGTAAGCAAAGTCCTGCGCTTGCTTCCTGCCTAGCTTTTGCAAGAAACGGTCCTGTACATGAACGAACAGTTTTGGTAAAGCCGGAGTTTCTATATACACACAGAGACGCCGACGCTATTAGGATGATCCCGCTGTGGAAAATGGTCAAGAACAGGACGATCAACAAGGATCGTCAATACACTGTACTACTATAACACATCTTAAAACGCTCCTTGATTTGCCTTCACCTATCGACAACGTCAACGTCATAGCGTTAATATACATACTGCGAGGCGTGCTTGAAATTGTGCAAATTCTGCGTCACGAACAAATAGTTCGAATTGTTCGAAGCTTTATTTCGCTTTTGAAATGAAATTTGTTTACGTTATTATATAACCATATATTCCCCTTTACCCAATGCCTTCTTGAAGACGCGTAAGGTACCCGTAAATAAATAATAAATAAATAAATAAATAAATAAATAAATAAATAAATAAATAATATACGACCAGAAATATTTCGACGCTTATACAGCCGTTCCATTATATCTGCCTCGTATGTCGGGTCCCCTACGATCAATACACAAGACTCCCCCATACACAAGACACGCGCCCATCGGCGCTCAAGCTTTCAAAGTCACGTAGTCGCAGTATTTCTCCGCCAGTGCGCACCGATTTGGCGCACCACGAGCCATCCTGCGCGGCGACTGTTTCCGGGTGCGAAACGCGGACTCCGTAACCCAATTATTTCTCCACTATACACGTATACACATAACGGAAGCAGAGGCGCCTCTTCTCCGTCGTAACACGCACGCCACGGCGAGAGCACAATATGTGACGCAGCTTTTGTCGTCAGCATGCAGCATGCCACGTGCGCGCATTAGCGATGCATGCAAGCGGGCCGTACTCGTATAGGTGTACACCAAGTTAATGGAAACGACAAGGGAGGGTATACAGACGCGGCAAGGAATGAAACGTGCGCATATCGACGAGCGCCACGTGTATTCAGTGCCTCGAATCCGCGCATGTGCGACAGAACTGAATATGACTCAGGCGCCGTCTCATTATATAGTGTTGTATATTCTTCGCCTATACGTATACGTGCTCGCGTATTTCTCGTTAACGACGTCGAGTACCCGGCCCCTTGAAGAGTGTTCTCTTATGAAGTATTACGTATTCGACAAACAACGCATATATGGTGCTTTGTCGAGATGACTTATGAGTTCGCAATGGGGGTATATTTGCATATACTCCCATGTAGTGAAAGAGAACGAGCACACGTTGAGGTAAGGAATTACGTCATGTATACTTTGTCGTGCACAACTACAGAAAGAAGTTCGATGTGGCAGGGACAAGCGCGAATGGGAACGTGTACCATGAGCTGCTGTGGAGACGATAGAAGCGATAGTGATGCCGCTGGCTATGCATATTACTGAAAGCATACTATATACATTTTTACACGAGCGATGCACTTTACGAACGCATCGAAATCAGCTTTATAGTTTACTCCGCGCAAAAGCGAAATTCCTCTAGACGTTGCAGCAAATCAAGCTCGTTTCGACCGTGTAACAACACCACGTGTTGGCATTGTCATACAAGGCGCGATGGATCGTGGGAAGCGGTGGTGCTTAACTGAAATTTTAACGCGGTTAACCACTGCAGCAGAGAGCTAGTCGCGGGATCAAATCCCGGCTGCGGCTGCTGCATCTTAGACGGAATATTGAGACCCGCGTACTGTGCGATGTCAATGCACGTTAAAGAGACCCAGGTGGTCTATAGATTTCCGGAGACCTCCGCTACGGCGCGTCTCTCACAATCCTGTCGTGGTTTTGGGACGTAAAAAGACAGAAAACAATCAGGAGGGACCGCGGGTTCAATCCCCTGAGCAGCGGTTACTGATATCTCGAGAAGGCGCAGAGGCTCTCTTTCCAGCCCCCCCCCCCCCTTTTTTTTTGTAACCTTCCACTTCCGTTCCCCCTCCCTACGACGTTGCGCAGTGATTCCTTACGGGTTGCAAAGAGCATATTTATTCCGTACGTCGCAAACCACTGCCAGCTATATATCTAATGGGGGACACAAATGGGCTCCTCTATAAGAAGCACGGATACATTAACAAAACGCAACTAAATGACAGACGTAGCGCCATTTCCGGGACATTTTATCTACTGTATACACGCTAGCACTGCGCGCATCCACCAGGCCATTTAGATAACACAGTCGCGCCTCTTTTATCTGGCCCTTCTGTTCAACATCACCAGTGTGCGCCGCGACACTAGGGCCGTAGATTATATAACAGCATGCAGGGCGAAAGGAAGGGATGTCTTAATTAAAGGCGGTGCGTCCGCGGACATCTGTTCTTCTGAAGAGGGGGGGGGGGGGGGGGTCTTAACGGCAGGAGTGTTCGGAAACACGAGGACGCCGGCCACGCGATAATTGAGCGAGTTCAGCGTCCGCGGGCGCGTGAAGAAGAAGCGCTGCCGCCAACAAGTGCTGACGATGGGGGACAGTGCCTGCGGACACTCTCCGCGCCACTGACACCACCAAGCGCTGTGCATGCTGAGCGGCGGAAAAGCAATTAGCCTTATAGCGTGCGTCGAGCTAGCACGAAAGTTAATCTGTGACACACACCAAAACAGGAATACGTAGTTCGTGAAGTGTCCCGGCGTCACATACGGAAGGACGTTGGAGAGAACGACGCTGCTCGGGATTGATGATGTTATACGAAGGTGATAACGGGTTGCTGTATCTGAAGGATGGCTCGAGGCTCGGAAGCAAGGCGACACTGTTGAGATGTGTGTTCATGGCTGTATCTGCACAAGTGATTACGCAAGGGTAGTGAGCCTAACTACGAGACTACAAAGGTTCGCGGGATCGAATCCCGGCCGCGACGGCCGCACTTCGATGGATGAGAAACGTTGGTGTCCTTGTATGCTGTACGGTGTCAGTGCACGTTAAAGAACCCAGGTGGTCGAAATTACCCGAGCCCTCCAGAGTATAGCGCGTCATATTCATACCGTGGTTTTCGGACGTAAAACCTTGGAAATAATTTTTAATTTGTAGACTGTGGATGTGCCGCACTTTGGCTGAGCTGAAGCATCACGATCAGTACACACACTATACGGACCCTTTAGCTGCCATAGGCTGGGTCCAATTGCAGATGTAATGTTATCTGTTTCACTTCGTTGAAACCAACTTTGTTCGCGAAAGCCTCGATAAATGCTCGTGCAGAGACGACTCTGATCGGAATATTAAAATAAGCCGACAAGTACAGCAGCGGGTTCCTTAATTCAGGGCAGGAAATAACACGAAACGACGGGACGAAAGAAGCGACACATATCCTGCCGCTGTAGAGACAGCATCTCAGCTTGGGCAATAAGGATAATGCCATCCGTGCATCGCATGCATGCAGGGTTACATGAGCATCGAACTGATCACGGTGTATACTTAAGTTGGACTAAGCCCATACGTTTTGACAAGGCTAAGACGCCTAATTAAGTGACCACACTCTTAGCACGGTAACCTTTACTTCATTTTTAGAGGTACACAATTATGTGAAAATATGCTCGTTTACTAAAGGTTAAAGTGCTTCAACCTTTAGTAAAGGAGCATGTTTTCACATTATTGTGTACCTATAAAATAAACTAAAGGTTACCGTGCTAAGAGTGTAGAGGTAAGCCACGCCACCTTGTTTTCTTTCTTTTTCCTCGGTCACGCTGTTACTGTACACCATATTTCGTGAAGCAACTTAAAACCAGCCAGGAATAACAAGTATCCCCACATTACATTATACACAGATGCGTGTAACCTCGTGTAACGTAGACAGGTATCAAGCACAATGCTTGCAATTTTAGCAGAAGGAATCAAAACGGGTTCTGCGCGATCAAGCTGCATCCCGCCTTCTTTGAGGCAGCATATGAAGCCAATTCCTGCAACACTGGTTCCCTTCTTCGCATGCTGCCGATACGGCAGTTCCAACTTTCAGCACGTTGTTTCCAGCGGTAAATTGGTGACAGGAGCTGAAGGCGACGGATAATACTGCCGCGCTGTGTAATAAGAAAGCGCCAGGGCAAGGGTCCCGCGGCCCATTAGAAACCACACGTCAGCGCCGCAGCCTACGCATTCGAGCGTGCGCAGAGAGCTAAGTTGCCGCGATCATACACACGTACAAGCAGCGATTACGCACTCGCGTACGAAGAGAAAGAGAAAGATAAAGCAAGACCGATGTAGTGTATAAGCTATATGAGCGCGGCAAACAGAGAAAGGCGCGGCGCCTGCATACGGCGTGCGTTACTCTCGCATATATAACAATCGATGAAGCACTTTCATGGAGGCTCGCGAGCGGCAGCCAACGCTGTTCGTGTACGCGAAGGCGATACGTGGCTAGATAAGCGCGACTGAACGAGCCAAGCCACGCGCGGCGTCGTGGCGTCGAGCACTGCGTGTGGAGAAAGCTTTGATTCTCTGTCGGATAAGATACGACGACGACTCCGCCTTGGCGCAGGCGAAGGGCAATTCTGAATGCCGACGTTCGGTAACAATGGGTCTGGAAAGATCGATCGTAAGACGGTTCGTATCGCATGGTCCGTTTCAGTTTCGGTCACCTGCGGGGCGAATTCGTTTGGGGGCGGTGGTGCGCCAATTTAAGGCAGCAAAGTCAGCGCCCAAGAGATTCATACACATATCGTAGGTCTGCTTCTATCGTGTCTTCAAGTGGCTCTTTGATGTGCTGATTGGCTGTACGGTCAATGTGTTATACAGTTGCAGTCGTTACAGTAATTATGGTCGTGCCTCATCAATTTTTTCCTGCCGAACAAGCCCGGCAGCGGGTGGTTGTAGCGATTTTTCATCCTTTCTTCCTTATACAGGCAGGAGCGAGGTCTGAAAGGACCGCGCGACTTCCCAACAGCGACTATTACTGATGTATTCCACGCGCCTTGTCCAGCTACCACTGCAAACGCGTACACCCTGTTTTGTGCTCCACTCCACCGAGCAGTTCTCCAACACACAAATCTTTTCATATGTACGCCCTTCCTTTCTTAAGTGAGGTTATAAGGTGGAACCAAGCCCAGATTTCCGCCGGAACGAATTTATATCGAAGCGGTGGCATGGGCTAGCTGCTAATGCACAGCAGGCGGGAGCATTACCGCCGAACTCACAAGGAGACACAGGAACACAAAACGCACACGGGCCTGCGTGGTTTATAGTTACGTTTTGTAAATTTCGCGATAAAATGCTCCTATATCACTTTTATCCCGTGTCAGCACAGCTCGGAATGCAGCAGAAAGCGAACACACAAGAGACCTTTACGACACATCCTCATTTCTCCTAAAGGTGCTAGCCATTTCAGGATCCCCGAGCTGTTGCCTGAACACGGCTATGAAACAAAATCAGAAAAGAAAAGAGCAAATGAAATGTGTAAAGAACAAAACAATAGATTGAGTGCAGCGCTCGCTACCGATATACTGAGGTCAGAAACAGGTGAGAAAGGGCCTTTCCGACACCACAACGCCAAGCGGTGCGGCATTCCCCAAACCGATCGGTCCACTCCTTCCCTAGCGGCCGCGACCTCTAATTAGTTTTTCTCGCTTCGTCTTCACCCAGCTCGCTACCGAAGCCAAAAAAGACCGGTAGCCGACCGGCCGTCCATGCACGAGACGTTCTCTTCTTCGGCACTTGATGCTGCATCTTCCTCTTCATCCACCGAGCCGTTCCCGCAGCGGGCCGGTTCTACATATCTCGGCGGCGCGCTGCATGGGTCGACTCGGTTATCCGAGGAGACGCCTCCCCCTTCCTCCGTTCCCCATACACGAGACAGCTGCGGAACGCAGCACCGGCAGCCGAAGGCCAACTCCCTTCACCTGTACGCTCTTCTTTTGTTTCACCTCGCGCAACAGTGTGCTCGCCGAGAGAAAGAGAGAGAGAGTTCTTGTCCGGAGGGCACATGAAACGCGCGCGCGGCTACTCCACTTCGCGCCCGGCCCAGAAGGTGTTCCCGACGCCGGCTCATCATCGACGGGGATTGTCCGGCCGGCGCGCGAGTCGTTCCTTTCATTATTAAACGGCCGACCCGGCCCGCTTCTTGTACCGATGGGGCCCCCGGCTGCCGTCTTCGGCAGCGCGTATACATAATGGTGCGCGAGCTCAAGGCGCGTATGCCCAGCAGACACACAGCGAGATCTCCGCTGGCGCAACAACCGTCGTCCCCCCCCCCCCCCCTTTCTTCTTTAGTACTCTCTTTGCCGCTTCGCGTTGTCTTAACCCGAAACAAAGAAGAGACAGACAAACAAAAAATGGACGCGGCAACGGCGGCTGCTGGTTCCTATAGCGTCGTGCCACTCCTTCGGCGAGTCCTCCGAAGCCAGCGGTGATTATTCTCCCTCCCAAGACCGATCTGCGCGAGCCTGCTCGGGAGCAGCAGCAGCAGAAGCAGAAGCCGAGGACGGCGGCGGCAGTGTACAGGGGCTTGAAGCCAAGCCAAGCTCGGTGGCGCGCCAGGCATTATTTCTGACCCGCTGCTCGAAACACACAGACACACCACCGTGGGCGAGCCTCGAAGAACAAAAGGGAAGAGAGAGAGGACCGAGATAGCCGCCCGTTGACTGCGCGAGTATGTGGCCGTGCAACTCGCGCATAGAGAAAACAAGCTGGCAAGCGCGCACGAAGAGAGAGTGAGCGAGACAGAGAGAGAGAGAGAAAAGAAAAAAAAAGGGGGGGGGGGAGGGCAAAGATAAAGAGAGACAGGAAAATTGAACGACGACCGACCGACGCCCTGTTAGGTCCTCTCTCGGAGGGAGCGATGGCATGCAAAGAAGATATAGAACCTGCGCCGATGAAGAAGCAGGGCCCCCGACGTCTACAGCCCGAGGTACGGTGTGTATACGTATACGGTCAAGCCATGCCCGCCGAAGGGAGCGCCCCTGGAGAACAATGTCAGAGACCTCCCCCCCACCCCCCCCCCCCCGAACCTCCCTCTCTTGCCGCGCTTTTAAGGGAATAAGACCTCCCCGTCTTTTTCCTCTCGATTATCAGATCCAATTTTCTTTCCTTCATTACACCACACGGGTCTCAGTGGGCAGCTCGACCCCCCCTCTTTTCTTTCCGATGGTGGCAGCCACCAAGAACAACAGGTCTCGCTTATATGCGGTGCGCTCGGGGGCAGATGAACGAGAGAAAAAGCAAAGGGAAACAAATTGGCGGGAAGCAAAGGCAAAACGAAAGAAACAACGCGACTGGGACGTTGTCGAAGGGAAGGAGGATATAAGAGGAGTCTGTGTAGTAGAAGGAAAAGAAAAAGACAGATAATAGAGGATGGGCAGCAGAACCTTCTTGTTTCAAGGTCTGCTTGCCACCTGCAACAAGCTCACGAGTTTTTCGGTCAAGCAAGCAAGCAGCCGGAGGCATGCAGAGAGCACTTTGTTCCCCCGCAAGGAGACTTGTTATTGTTCTTCGGCAAAACGGCACCGCTTTAAGTCTGTATCTCTCTCTGCCCCTGTCCGGCTCGTGGTATCTCTCTCTCTCTCACTCTTAACGACTTCGGCGCCGTTCCTGTTATTACAAGTCGCCCAAGAAGCGTTTGGAAGTCCGGCGGGGGGGGGGGGGGGGGGGAGGGGGTATAGAACAAGGGGATGTCGAAGCCAGGAGAAAGAAGAAAAAAAAAGTGGGGAGGGAAGGGCAGAATCTTCTTTAGCAGCACTGTCTCTGTCGGGTTGGCCACCACTACCCAAGATCTGCCTAAGAAGGCAAGTCGAACTGGACCGTTCTCTTCGACAGGGCATCTATAAATCACAGCGCTACACGGTGGACATGGCTCTACGTACTGCAGCAATGCATCGCCCGCAGCCACCACGGTCGATGCAATGCGCATGCGCGGCACGTTCAAGAGCCCCTTCCCCCCTGTGCGATGTGTGCCCGCAAGCGATGGAAGAAATGCCTCGACTCACAGTTGAGGGACGCGAAGCAACTTTTTTGTTTGTTTCTTGCACTCCATCATAATTGCGCGCCGGCTCTGGACTTGACGCCGCTATCGCCGCGCGCAACATCGCCGGGATGACTAGCTCCATTGGAAACATTATATACATACCTAGACAGGACATATTTCGGCGCCTACCTCCCCTTCTGCCCCTCGTGGTATAGTACTACATACGATCTTCTTCAACGGTTCAGCCGCGTGACGCGGTCCTCGGAAGCTAAATAAAGCTCGTTCAAAAGGAAGAGAAGACAGAAGGAAAGAAGGAATCAAAACGACCGATATCAGGACGGAAAGAAATTTCAGTTCGGCCCTTCGGAGCCAGGCCGGCCCCAACACACAGCAGGCAACGATCTCCGCTGTCGACACGCTAATTCGATCGTGAGCCATTACGGTCCTCCAGCTTCTTTTATCCGGCTAATAAACAAAGCGCGAAGTGCGTGTTCGCGCGCTCATCATGCGGGGGGCTGCTGCTGTGCCGATGATGCTGGTTATTGTTGAGCCATTAGGAAGAAGGAAGGCGAGGAAGGGCGGAGCGCTGGCGATTCGAAGCACGATGCAGAAGCAGCTCGCTCAACGGCTGCGCGCAGCGGAGCGTTCATCACAATCAAAGGAAATGTGAACGAGAGCTGAAGAAGAAGTATACGTAGTAGCAGAGCAGGTTGGAGCGGCACGCAAGTATCTCCGATGCGAAGTTCCATGCGATTCGGCTGTGTATAAGAAGTCGTCGCAGCAAAGGCGAACCGATGATTACGCAACAGTGGAAGTAAACAGAACGCCCCGTGACGTGACCGTAAATGTGATAAATAACGGACGTACTATACAGAAGAAAACAAGCAAACAAGTCTCAATTATTTGTACAGTCTTTCGCTTGCGTATATACAGCGCTACGCCGGTGGCTCGCATTGCGAATGCGGCGCAGAGTACAGGAAATACGGCCATCCTGCGAAAATAACGCGGCCCATATTTCCCTGCGAGCATTTCGCAATACGCTTTTTATTACGACAGCTTGCGATGTGTGAGGGAGGGCCACTTGGTTACAGTGTAACACGTGTAATTACGCCAAGAGGCAGTTACGTACGGTGTTATTTGGTGCGAGCTCCAACGGCTCTGTACATGGTGCCGCGGCCGAACAACTGCACGTGCTGTAACACCCCTCTCTTCGTTCATGACGTTTCCTTTCTGAAATTAACCACTTCCGTGACACACTCTACATTGCTCGAATCACGAACGCATGTGTCGCAAGCTACGTTGCGCAACTGGCACAAACCTTGCGAACTAGCTGGCTTTAATGTAAGCACGTTCTCGTGCTATAAATGCAAAACATCAAACACACCGCATCGTTTCGAGGTGGCCGCTTGTTTGGGATTTCCGGCTTTCAAAGCACGTGCCACCGCGAGCTCCCTGTACAGCTGTGTTGTGCGTATCCCTTAATTCTCCGTGTGCTTCGCATAGTCGCCGTCAACATCCCTCTCTTCGCCGTATTTTATTCGCGCAAAAGCTGGGGACTCTTATACCATGCAGTTAACGCAGGCAAACACCTCCTTTTTTTTCGCTGAGCTTCTGATCCATTTCTATTCCCACAAAAATATGCCGCTTAATCGTTCACAGCAAATGCGCAATGACGAAGCACTGTGCGCGCGTTGGTTTGTCACTGTCTATATGCTCATGGGCGAAACCGTGCAAAATCAAGCACGAAGACCCCTCCGCTCAGTGTTGCACCGCAGTGGTCTTGCACGTACCGTTGACTTGCGGGAAATGTTACATGGGACAGACCGGGCGGTGTGTAAACGACTGAATGATCCCTGGGAACACGCAAACGATGAAAAGAAGAAGGATATGAGCGGTCATCTTCCTGCACACTGTAGACTACTCTGTTGTGAACCACGGTGTCCTGGGGTAATGATCCTGGGCAGAAGCAGGAACAAAACCGCGCGGGAACTATACTTGGGCGCCTATATAATATCTTTATCAGTGTTCAGAACTGCGCTGGCCAGACATCTGTTTCAACATATGATACAAAAATCAAATTGATGAGCTTGTCTCGAGTTGCGTTTCAACTTTTTTCCGCCATCCTCGAAAGTGTGCGCGCGCCTGTATTATGTGTACTTGCTTCAAGTCGAATAGAATTCTAGTTGCTGATGATTGATTTGTGGGGTTTAACATGTCAAAAACCCAGGTATGATTGATATGATTATGAGAGAGGCCGTAGTGGAGGGATACGGAAATATCGACCACCTGGGGTTCTTTAACGTAAACTGACATCGCACAGTTCAACATTTCGCCTACATCAAAATCAACCAGCCGCGGCCGGGAAACAACTTGTACGAGTGGTGCCTTCTTTGCTTCTTCTCTGTTACTATTAGTCTTTCCTTTAGGAAGCGTTGGCGCTAAAATATCATGACCTATACAGTTGATTCGAAGAACATGTAACAAACGATCAACTGTTAAGATAGCTTCTCCAACGTGCCCCCTTTTTTTTTTCAGACAGCTCACACGTTCTGTTCTACACCATAGTGCTACCTCTTTCAATCAATGTGACCTTACGAGATAAAGCAAGAGACAGGATCATGCCTCAACGTACGAACTAACACGGGCATTGGCTCGATCACTGGCTTAATCAATCTTTCCGCCTGATTCATGCGATCAGGACTAAACCGACAAGGACTGACAATGGGAATCAAAGGTGCGCCTTGTGCCTAATATATATATATATATATATATATATATATATATATATATATATATATATATATATATATATGCAGACTGATGTCGCGTATGCCAATCAAATGTCAGTGCGTGTCTATGCCGATCGACAACACACACACATCCACTCCCTGAAGGTGCGAGGGGATTCTTTCCCCACATCTCCCTCTCTCTGGCACTCTGGCATTGCTCTCGCGCGCGAGTGTTGGCGCCGAAGGAAGGATGATGGCCGCAGCATCAGCAATAGCAGCGCGAAAGTGCTCCGCCACACTGAATACCAATTAGGCGGCCTCGCGAAACGCTCCCTGCCTCATCAAAGTCCGCCACAATATCCGCTCGTTCGGCGAAAGGCAAAACGACAAACAGGTCATTAGTCACGGCCAGGTTCGCGTCTGCTGCGTCGCGCCATCGCATGCAGCGGCGGCAAGAAACAACAGCGTCGCGGCGAGGCAAGCGGGTAACCCGATAAGCACCCACCACGATTGCGGACAAAAGAACGACTCCCGGGAAATCACGGCCACCGTACAGACTTGACCATACTACACACCTCTGCCACCTAGCGTAGAGCATTTACATAGGGAGGAAGGCGGCGACCAGCCGGCTATAGACGTATAGAATCTATGCGTAAGAATGCAACCCACCACAGCGCCGGCCGGCAACATGAGAGCATGACGTCATCACATAGGAGCCCCCCTGCGAACCTCATTTCTGTTTCTCGAAGATTGCCCGCTCCCACGCAGCCGCGCTTTCCCTCTCACGTATGCAAGCTCGAAACGGAGAACAGAAGGGCGCCATTTGATAATCGCTAGGCAGGAAAAACGACCACTTATTGTTCTCGCGCTGCCGCTCCTATTATATATATATATATATATATATATATATATATATATATCGTCTATGACGTACTCCGCGCTTCCCTACACTGTGCTAAGTCGATATATATATATATCGTTTCGGCGACGACTGTGTGCCAAAGAAAAAGCAAGAGAAAGAGAGATAGCGGCGAGCACGCGTCATCTCGAAAATATACAGGCTTTCCTGTGAACTTCTTCATCACCTCTCTCTTTTATCTTAGGAGCCAGGGCAGGGTTACATACACGACCACAAGGAGCAGCTGAAGGTCCAACAAGTGCGTGTGAGCGAAAGAATGAATCAAACAAAATAGAAACCCCGTGATGTGTGGGTGTTTTCTCTGCATACACTCCCGGTGTCTTCTCCACACACACACACACACACACACACACACACACACACACACATATATATATATATATATATATATATATATATATATATATATATATATATATATATATATATATATATATATATTATCACTTTTTTTGGGGGGGGGAGGGGGGGCAGCTCGCGACAACAATGGCGCTTCATTATACGCACGCGTCGTTTCAAGAGATCAAAGAAAGATCGGCTGCCTCTTGGGCCGCACTAACCGTTACCAGCGACTGAGGAAATCCTTGTAATAACAGCCGACGGTCCCGCCGCAGCCTTTCGGCCATATGCGCCCGTTGGGCAACGAGCTATCGCTTCGGATGCCGGCGGTGGTTAATAATTCCAGCCCAGCTCGAAGAAAAGAAAAACAAGCGAATGACTCGCGAGAAGCTATGCGAGCCTTCGAAGAAGGCGCGCGAAACACAAAGAGAGAGAGAGAGAGAGAGAGAGAGAGATGACCGGGGACGACCGAGAGGAGCGGCTGTGATAGCGAGCTGCGAGCGCCCCGAGGGGGGTGGGCAAAAGCAACACAACAATGATAATGATACTTATTAAAGGCGCGATAAGCGGAGCCTTGGTCGAGGAAATGGCGTTGAAAATCGGCTCGCCCATCTCCGTATATACTATGTGCGCTCGGACACGCGGAGGCAATCAATGGCGCGCTCGAATAGATGCGGTGGACAACCGCGTTGACCGAGGAAACACCGAGCGCCAGCTTGTTGCTGCCGCCGCTGTTCATGGAGGAAAGGACAAACTAGAGAGAGAGAGAAGGATAAATAACATCGACAGCATGACGAAGGAATTACGGTGGTCATATCTTATCGATCCTTTTCTCTTCGTTTCTTGTATTTTTTTTTCTATATATTCTTTCCTTCGAATCTGTTCTAACCATTCTTCTTTCATCCTGTTTTCATTGTTAATTAAGCGTGGCTGCACACGTCGCCTCCTTCTCTTGTTTCGCGCTCACCCCAATGTTTTTTGTTTTTTTTCCTCGCTGCCCACTTTGCTGTTTCCAGCTGCGTACGAAGGCAGCTTTTGTGCCAGCTTCGACAGGCGGTGAACAAGGGAGGCCGCTCCCAAGTGTACGTTGTTATATACGAATACAGGAGAGACATTGAAGGCAGCGGGTTGCAACATTAAGCAACACACACACACACAAAGAAAAAGTTGAGGAGGAGAGGAGGGAAAGGGGGGGGGGGGGTGCTTGGCCGCAACTATCGCGATAAGAGCCCCCGCTGAGCTAGAAGTGCAGCTGACCAGCCGCGCGCGCGGACTGGACAGACTGAACCGGACGCTAACAGGCCATTGCCGATGAGGTGCTGCTGCAGGCGCATGCATCTACAAACCGCAGGTGTCCCCAGCCTTACTAACAGCCAGTACACGACCTAGGTCGACGCGGAACGCGAACTGTTTTGCATTCTTATGGTTGTAATTAAGATTCGCTTCTTCTATAAGCGTGGGACCGTATGACACAGTCGTCGATCTCGTTCGGTGTTGCAGCTTCTATACATGACGCAAATCACGGTCCAGACGCTCTTAACCTTGATAGCAGATTGTGGGATAGGCAACGAGACCGACGGAACGACAGACGGTGCTTTCCTTTTATTTTATCTTACTTTATTTCGCGAGCGAATGCATTTCACCGGCCGAAAGAGCCTTGTGACCAATTCCCAAAGAAGAAAATACATGAGGAGACAGACGCCGAAAACAAAAGCAAGAGAGAGAGAGAGAGAGAGAGCATTGTGTAGCACCTTCAAAGCAGCGATGATCCAGCGACTACAAAAACAACGACGACCAAAGTGGACAAACACTACACTAGTAAGTCACGACAGTATGACAGTGGCGTTGTTCGGACGGTAACCTGCAGAAGCGACTTAAAACTAGGTACTAAAAATTACCGTATACACATTCCCCAGCGTTGCTAACACAAATTACGCGTATGTTCTGTTTGACCAACAGTACTGGCCAGGGGTAGGAGAGTGAATGCCCGTGTGCACATGTTACGTGTGCACATCTGCGAGAGACGCATCCACAGAAGCGGTGTTTTGTTTTTATTTCTTTAATGACGCTTAATCAAATAAAGAAAAGCTGGGGAAAATAGCTACAGGGCTCGACGTACGTAGGAGGACTCATGCAGCACACTGTCAGCGCATGGCGTTATTCTTTCTCGTCCTCCTTTAGGCATACATGCCAACAAGAGAAGCCAGCTTTACAGGAAATAATAATAATAATAATAATAATAATAATAATAATAATAATAATAATAATAATAATAATAATAATAAGGAGGCGTTACACACTTCTGGGAGAGCTTTGAAAACTAGTCGTGCCGCACACACCACCATCGATCTTATCGCGCCACCGCCATATTATTGACAAGCGTTAACGTGCGAAAATAACTTTATTTAAAAATCCAAATTCACTGGGATCAGTTTTACATTCTCTGGCATTCAAACATTATCCTAAACAATACATCTGCAACTACGCGCGATATGCTGCCCAAGAACTTTGATAAAAGCCACGTAAAAAAATGTTTAGCAACCACCGTCGTAAAAGGTTCTGCTGTGACCTTAGCTGAATTCCTATTTCCAACGTACTATTCTCAAGGCTCTCATCAAATTTTTATACGGTATCGGCCTGGACATCACACTAGCAAATGCCTCTATCGATCCTTCCCAATCTTCGCCGTCATAATTAACACCTTCACTCTCTGTTAACATCTCGTCCCTCCATCGCTATCAGATCAGAACTTTCCATTCAATCAGACCTCTCACAGCCCTCTCTTTCACTCTCTTATCAAAAGCCTGTAAGGGGAAAAGGTACGTAATGACTTCAACACATAACTCAAGGTTATGCGATTAGAACCATATCGCTTCACTGTATAACAAGCCGCGTCGCATTCACGACACCGCTAATTCAGCCGAAGGACTTCGGGATAAGTACATAACAGGAAAAGAAGAAAAAAAAAAGACAGCGACATCACTTAATAGCCTCAGCTAAAAATTGACGTCACTCACGACAACGTCACGATAGCCTGGAGGGACTCGCAAACGTATCTGCTGTGTCCCTGACTGCACCTCGTTAATCTATACACGGATAACTATTTGGCGTTAACTTCCTTTCCGTATAAGTGCAGTCTCCGGAAAGAAGATATAAAAAGAATAAACTCCATTAAGTATAGGAAAAGCCTACAGTCATTTGTGCAGACATAAAAAGAAAGACGATTGCCTACCGGATAAGACGAGACAAAGGAAGTACCCGTTCGCGGACTCGCAGCATGTGTTTGGCGCGTTGTTTTTCCACGAGACGATTAGTAGGTACTAAAGCCAAAGGTTCGTTTTCATTTGTATTCACCACCGCCATGCGCGCGGCACAATGCCAACCGTATATATATATACACTTTGACGCAATCGCTTATTTTATTTTTTTTTTTTAATCGCTAGCATAAGGAGGCTGATGAGGAGCTGTCCGCAACCGTCCGTGGCAGACATGTCAAATGCATTAATAAGAACGATCCAAAACATGGAACCCTTTGGACCTCGTAGCCTTAAGTGTCTCGCGGAAACTAATTCGCCGGTCACGCTCGCAATGACCACGTCATGCCTCAAGATACTGTGAAGGAAGAAGATGCTCCCCTCCGCGTACTTCTGTGCACATTTCGCAACAGCGCCATGAGTGGTGCGATATTTGCTACCGTCGTGGCGCAACAGGGTTATATATCGCTAAGCACGTCGTCACGCAGGGGTGTTCGAAATGTATACAAGCGGCGATCACATCGCTCGGAATTAACCTGCCCGGCGCCCTGTTCAGCACGCAACGACTCGGGTTACATGGACGTAGGGCTGCGATAAGCAGCTTTAAAAATGTTAGAATTGTAAATTTCTTGCTCGTTTTCAGAAATTGCTCGACGACACAAATTACGACCCAGCACCTTTGCCAAACCAAATGGAAGACTTACTGAAGCCGTTTGAGTACATGCCTGCCAAGGTGTCAATCAACGGTCAGTCTTTATACACGATCTTGGCATCAAACAAACTACAGCTGTGCGATGACAGAGAATTTCCTCCTGAACTATATAAGGCAATACATATCGCTTATATACATCACTGTGACCAGACAGCTGGCCCCACGGAACAAGTATGAAGACGCACTTTTTCTAAGTGAATTCACTGGATCCACGGTACAGGCCAGAGCAGCTGCTTATGATGTCACAGCCGCAAAATTAAAATTATGTTGTGATACGCTGCATCCGGTATAGGTTCAAGGGTAACAAGACTCCCACAGTCGGCGTGAGCCACTTTACCGATCTGAGCTAAAAGGCGGTTTTTCTTAGTTGGCTTCTGATGCCGCATGCACGTTATGCGTTCGTTGCTGAACAGCTGTGGTCGAAGAGAGACGTGCCTTCGGTAGATACATTCAATGTTTAATGCGCCGTATAGAAAATCGATCCATGCGTGGCAGATACGCAGGCAAGCCTATCAGAAGATCCAATTGCGGCGGCGGTGGTGGTGATGATGCTGATACTGATTATGATGACGATGAAGCCACAATATCATTTACCCAATCAGCAATTTGTTTTTCACAAGCTGCGACAGTCATTGTTGCTGTGGTTGTCAGCACTTTTGTCGTCGACTATCGCGAAACTATCCGCCATTTAGAGGTCCATGCGCACATAAAGAATTAATTATAAGTAAATAAATTCAATCGGAAGGCAGGAAACGGCCCAACTTTTGCTGCGCGGTGTGTCATACCTAAAGAAAAAACATAATGCGCTGCGAGAGACACCACAAGTGGACAAGCGGATAAAGGAAGCAGGAAGCGAGAAATTGATAACCGTTATCGCATAGAGGTCCAGCGTTTATTACGAAAGCCAAGCTGTTGTTACCGTGAAATATTACGTTGCGAAGTACGCAATCGTAATGTTAAGATAATATGCGCGCACTCTTGGCTGCACCCGTCGACGGTCTCCCGAAGGACTCGCAATATGCTCACACGTTCAAAATCCTTGAGTTTCTTGAGATTGCCGCGGACTGATTCCTTTTAAAAAAATGAAGGGTATAATGGCGTTTGTTCGACATTTGATGGCGCCTACACTCGCGATCTCTGCTCCAACATTTCGGTATCTCCGGCAACGCACTAAACGACACACCCTTCCCAAGACATGAGGCATATCTAACGATCTACGGAGCCCATTTCTAGCACGAATTTACGAAACAGCTATTTTAGACGTCTCTACCAACGTATACATTTTATATATGCATACGGTAGCAACTCTGGTATTGCGACATTGAAATGCTGCGGTTTGGGCATGTATGCGTTTCGTAACTAATTTGGCGCGTAATTCAAAAACGCCACAAAGGATGGATGTTGGTTATGACAAGCTCCAGCGCGTCAGGCCTGCAGCTTACATCGCGCAACAAAAGGGAGGGGGGAATGGGAACTCGTTCTACCCCCTCACTAAAATTCTCACCAACCGGAGCCACACCAGCTCTACCAAATAAAAACAAAGCAGTGTTGGCTCTACCTCCACCTCCTTCACCTTCAGCTCAATTCAAGGAGTCTGCATGGCCCCTGCCAGCAACGACAACATCCGGCCCTGACCTCCACGTAAATTAGTTTCGATCATTTGTCGATTCTCGCTTCCTTTGTACTTCTTACTATTTGGGTTGTGTGGTGGCATGCTGAATGGCGTCTGAAAAGTTTCTTTTTCTTCTAATATTTGTACCCGCATTCCTTGCAGTAAATTCAATTAGAAGTCAGAGCCTGTTCTCGCCTACTTACCGGTTGTGCTGTCCTTGTGCGCCGCTCCGTATAATGTACACGGACATTGCGATCTTGTTAATCTCCTTGTCACATCCTTATTCTCTCTCACTCTCTCTCCTTCTCTCTCGAGTTATAGAAACGCCAACGCAAGCAAAGATGTCTGTCTATCCAGACTTTTGCAACACGATCCCCCCCCCCTCCCCCGCCCCCCCTCCTCCACCATTCCACGTATTTGGTCCGTGCTCGGGTGGTTTGTCTGCACCCAAAAGCGCAGTACAAAAGCACGCGCGCGAGGCGGCAACCGGATGTTATTCCAAAAGCGCGGCACACAATCGAAAAGACAGAACGACGCGTCGGCGTGTGACCTCACGTCGCCATACAAGTTCATGGTCACTCCTTTTGTGCGCGACGTCATGTCATCGTCGCTCCTGCATCTACCGTCGAAGAATTAAACGGTATATACGCACGCACGGTAAATTAAGCAACGTACGCAACCGCATCGGAGGAGCAGAGAACAGTTTCTCTCCCTCCAAAGCATGTGGCGACGACCCAGTTAAGAGGAACACGCGCAGAGATACACAGCTGATGAGGGTGCATAAAGGGAGCCGGATGCATCGCGCGTATCGTGTGGCGCCAGCGACGACAAAGTGCGCGGGATGGACCATCGCATACACACGTATTATACACATACGCAAAGGACAGAACGCGGAACGATGCTTGCTGCGAAGACGTCGAGACCATGCCAAGAGTCGGCGAGGGGTGCAGCTTACACACTATACACTAGAGCCAGCCGCGCAAGGGCGGTCTCAATTCGTGCCGCCGCGGCGTCATCCATCAGGGCACCGACAGGGCCACCGACGCAGACCGCGGCTGGAAAGACGAACAGGGCCGAACCGCGACGTCGCGCGCGGCGCATCTGATGGACCGTCACCACGCTTGTCCAGCCGCGGCCGCCGACGATGACGTCGACTACGGTGATCGTGGCGAGCGGTCGAGTGAGCGAGCGAGTGTTCTTATACGTGAACGCGATGCTCGGCGGTCGGCACGGGCTCGCGCACGGATGGCACCTTGTCCAGCCGGCCACTCCCTGTGCCGTGTGTCTCTTCTCCAGCTTAAAAGCCACGCGCAGCGTCTCTGGAAGGAATGCACATATGCAGCGCATCAACCCGAGGGGGACGGTTGCCGTCAGCCGCATCTATTAGCGAGAGGGTGCGGCGTCGCTGAAAACAGGAGCGTGTTGGGCTGGGTTTTATGCCTTTGTATATGGTTACAGCTTTAGCTGTAGGGCGTTCGCGGTTTTGGACGCGTGCGGAACTCGGAACACGAAGCCACGATATTCTAGAAGGCAAATGCCTTTGTTTCCTTCTTGCGCCGTGTATATGCCAAGAACTTGTCCGGGCACATTATACACTGACGTCATATGTACGCCGAAAAAGATGACGTAACAGTGTATAAACACAGCATTCATTGTTAATATGTTATTGCTAGCGAAAGCGCGTAAGGTGCCGGCGCGCTGAACCGGCAATTCTGAATTTATGTTTCGTCCCCGCTGGAGAAAGAGCAGTACGCATTATTCTTAAGACTATATTAATTGGTTGGCAGTTCTTGGCCTACTACTGTCTAATACTAGCTGACGCTCGCAAAATGTTAGCGTGATGCTCGCAAAACTGCTAAATCATTCCGATAACCGTAGTATTCATTAACACCGGCTAATATTGGCTTTCTGCAGTTAACAGGCTCTTCGTTCGTCTTTATTCTGATCATTGCGGTATCTACATTTACTGGATCTTTATTTTCCCGCTGCATGGCCGTGCTACAGGGGGAAGTGCTACTACTTCTCGCTCACTAATTATTTCCGCACGTTAAGGCCAATCAAGTTGACTGAAGAACGTCATATCTTCATACACGTAAACACATACAGCACTACACACAGTGTTTTCTCGCGAAACTGCCAACTAGCAACCTTGTTTCACAGACCCAATAACTGAAGGAAGTGGCCGGATATTGCGGCACTTCCATACATTATGCAGGCGGTACCTCCTTGAGCATCGAAGACAGCGAAACCCTTCTTTACCAGAAACCGACAAGCTCGGGACGCAGCCGCGCTCACCACGTGTGTTTACGGACCGTTTAAACACACGCACGCACATTCGCTGACACCGGACGCGCGCACAGCGGCAGCGGCGTTTCCGAAGAATACCAGCGCGCGCCGGCACTGGCTGGTCCCACAGAGCGGGAAAAACGGTTAATTTTGTTGACAAGGGCCTAGCTCGCGCGGCGCACTCGCGAACCATAAATCAAAACGGCGGCGCGAGACGCCTTCTCATTTCGCGACAAGCGTGTAATGACGGGCTCCTCGAAGACCACCGCCAAACACTCGCGGAGCACTTGTCTACTTGTTCTTCTCTTACTTTATTCAGAGCCGTGACATTGTGTACGCAGCGTGTTCTGAATAACAACAGCAACAATAAAAAAGAACTAGCGCAAAAAAAAAAAGACATGAGCATCACTGGTGTCGTCACTGCTAAGCCTCACATTACATACACTTCAACCGCGCGCACGCACGAAGCTCGACGAGTTTCAGTGAAGTACATAACCGACCGTGGTGCAACTCGCCTGCATGCGCCACGGGGCCGGAAGATAGTCCAAGGGCACGCGTTTCAGAGCGCGGCCTGCACTCACACAAAAGCAACTCTCTCTCAAGATCGAAAACAAAACAAAAGATGGCGACCCCCACCGCGCCTTCATTGCTGGCGATGAGTCAAACAGATTTTCGCTTTCGCTGCTATCCCTTCTGTTCGCTCCGCTGCCGCTAAAGAGCTTTCGAGAAGAAACGGCCTTCCGAAGCGCACACATAAGACGACGAGGCATGCAAGCTGCGCGAGATACCGACCCCCCTCCCTCCCCTCCGATTCGCCTTCTTCGAAACGTCGCCGGCGCTTACGTACGCTCGATGAATCGGCCCAGCGCACAATTGGGCGCGCCGACACAAAGGACTCGCGACGGCGCCAACCTCGACCCATTGTTGCGGGGAGCTACCGCGCAGCGCTATAGCTTATCCGGCTAGCGTTAGAAAGCGTTCGATCTGACCTTGGCCAGAACACAAAGGGGGCTTAAATCTTGGCTCTCGCTCCCCCTTTCTTCTTACCGGTGCCTGGTGGTATCAATAAATAGACCCGGAGTTGGGCCGTAATCAAGACGAGAAATGGCCCTTATTTGAGCCTTCGAAGAATAGCTCAGGCGTATGCATGCAAACACGGCATTCTGTGTATATAATTAGCTTCCAATTTGCACCTTGTTGTGTCGTACGAAGCAACGAACGACGCAATTAAATAATGCAATGAGGTACAAATCAGTGCTTAGACAAAAGCTTTAGCTGAATGATTTCTGGAGCCAGTTAGCCAGTTGAAAGCATTGGTGAACTGGAACCGAAGTTCACTTCTAAGGACCGTAGGCTCATACGTAGCTTAGAAGAATTTGTGCGCGCGCAAAGGCACCCTAGTGCATCTGAAAACGATGTTTCAGGCTTCATTCGCAGCCACGGCGGACACACTTCTATATTATATGCCACTAACCTCACATTTTCTTCTTGTGTTCGTTTAAGGAGCCGAAAAGCAAACAGGATAAAAACAGGGTGACATGCGGGAGAATTCAGCCGGTATTCACTACTGCACGGTCCACTGGGCTTCGCACATTATGCGAATAAAGGATAACAGGGACGCAAAAAAAAAATAATAATAATTAAGGAGAAAGAAAGATGGTAGTGTAAAATTAACAAGGTACATGTACACAGGTGTCCGCAGCATATGAATAAAGAACTATACGACGTGTCAGGGACGGATACATCCACTGGCGCAATTAATTCGAGTGTTCTCAATCGTGGTAACCTCAAGAAAAAAAAATCAGAAAATCGCCACAGCGCTGATTCTCCGGATTCCAATGAAACGGGCACACACGAGCAACATCTGTCTTTGATGACATGACTAGCCTAATTGCACACGAGCAACGCACTAGCGCTTTATTCATTTGCAATTGTACATAGAGGACACGCGCATGCATGCATGCGCGCGTCCTCTATGCACAACGAAGGCTTGCAAAGCGATCTAGTGTCTCTCGTATAGCAAGTATCCCCCCCCTCCGCTGCTTTTTTTCTCCCGGCCCTTCCCTTTTCGCATATTCATAGAATGCTGTCCGTGATCGCGAAACCTCAAAACGCGATCGCTGCGAAGACCACGATACTCCGCAACGGCCCACCCAGCGAGCTTGGACGAAAGGAGTGCGCGACGTGCCGCAGGACGTCGCGCCTGGTGCACCTGGAAGTCAGGATAGTTAGGTGCAATGCGGAGGGAGGCTGCAGCTACACAGGGTGCCGTTACGACGACAAAGAAGGGGAGGGAGGAAGCCAACATCTTGCTCTATGCAGTTCGCTTAATTATGCCGGATATCCAAGTGAAAGAGAGAAAGAGGAAGATTAAGCATGTCTGCTAGAGCAGCCATTAGGTAAAGAAGTTTGCACAATAAGCAATGATCATATAGCACATGCCAAACCCACTTGCAGAATCCGAAAAAGATCTGTTACTTCACCGGAATACAAGACGAGCATTCTACAGTACATAGAATGTGATACAAGAGGGTGCGATGCGATCGCTGCGAAGCACTGCGTATAATTACAGCGTCATACAAGCAGCGTCAATATTTCGAAACTCTCCAATGCAATGCCTTCTTCGTTTTGACACCAGCGACATGTTTCCGATTATCCGCCTCGCAATGTATCTTCATTTCGACGCTTATCGTTATCATGCAGGTAAACCTCCCTGCATCTAAGAAAAAGATTGCAGACAAAAATTTCTTGCCTGATTCGTGGTGTAACTAACTGTGACAAGGTGCCTACAAACTCGCACTAATGCAGCCGAATGGGTAGCACCAGAAGTGTATATGCACAGAACTTGCAAGCTGTACGCGACACGTTCCGCGATCCTCGCTGCCAGTAAACCCAGCCCTAATAACGGCACGTGCGACCACCATCCAAGAAGTGCGATGCACTGCACCCAACTTGTACGCAGGGGACGCTGCGATTCGCGAAAGTATCGACCGCGTATATGGCGTCGACTCGTCGACCACGGCATGCGCCGACACCGCGGCAGGCCGGTGCACATGCCTGCACGTCGCCGCCGATGAAGGACTCCGGACGGGGCGGGCTGGCCGAAAGAGTGGCGAGTCGACCGACGGCCGGCCGACAAAAGCGTAATTACGGCGGCCGCGGCGCAGCGGCGTGATTAATCGGACGCTTCCGTCGGTTAAGCGCCCAGTCCATCTCCATCCCAAGGCTGTGCCGGCTGGCCGCATGTCTGGCAATGCGTCGCGCCACGCGAGCACTCCTTCCCTCTCACACGCAGTCCCATATCCGCTGTCCACGTACACCTGAGAGCGTACACACGTTCTGCACGTTACAGTGAATCGTTCGTGCGTTTGTACACACCATATAGTGTACACCCAGTGCCTCCGTCGCTGGCGAGAGTTGCATTATTTTTTTCGCTCGGAGTGGCACGCGCTCGCGCGCGCGCTCGGCGAGTGTGTAATACCACCGCGCGGCTCGTGGGGCATATATAAGCCCGCACAGCCTCGCTTATGATACGAGCGTCCTTTGTTGTGAGCGCCCCACGCAATAAGCTACACGGAGCGCGCGCGCGTAGGCAGATTTATCTGCTCAATCGAGCGGATAATGCGCCGCCACTGTGATGCAAATTAGCCTTTCCGGCCCCCTCATCAGCTACGGCAACGGCAGCAGCGGCGGTTTCGCCCGCGTACAAGTTGCCTGCCTATCCCTCGGGTGTCCTTTGGCGGTGTAATGACTGCCTGTAAATTTTACTCGGCACCCAAGTCGAACATGCGAGGTACACTCAGCGGCCTCAATTTACCGCGCTGTACACGCAAGCACGCGTAAGGTAAACAGCGAGGAACAGGAGAACGCATCTGAGGCAAATATGAACAGTAGTCCGCAAAAACGTTCTTATACGCATATATCCAGGTACACGCACAGCGTCAACAGTTTGACGTCAATAGTCTATGGCGTCTATAAACAGATGTTCTTGTCGTCGTCGCTGTTGTTGTTAATGATGATGACGATGTTGTCGTTGTTCTTGATGATGATGATGACTACGACACGTGGCTACAGTAGCCAAATACATCCAACGGTTAATCATGAAGTTATCACAAGCGCTCGCCCACGCGGCCAACAATTCACCTCGGAAGTCTGTGCTACCGTAATCTTCGCCTTTTAACGCGCAAGCCTGACACTGCGTGTCGTGGACCTTCAACACAACTAACGAGACAGCCAAAAGAACGAGGCACAGGGATAACGAGATCGACAGTGCCCGACACCCTTATCTCTGTTTCTATATATACTGCTTGACATCTGAATGAGCAAAACGAAAAGTGCACGAATAATCTCACTTCCTCTCATCTTTTTCTTCAATCTCTTCTTCCTAGATTCCACTGCAGGAAGCCACAGGTTTTTCGAAAGCAGCAGCCCGCCCCGAAAGCCCCCGCAACACACACACACGCCTCTTACAACATCGTACGAAAACGGCTCGATATTTAACTCCGCCGAGTTCGCTGCTGCCCGGTGCTCATTCACGCTGATCTAAACGGCCGTGGGCGACCATCATTAACGCAGCACCTGCGCTCGTCCTCTGTACGACATCCTCCTCTCCACAGAAAGACAAGCATAGAGAGAGAGGGTAGGGGCCGTGACGACGGACAAAAGTGGACACTTGACCACCGACAATCGATCTCTCGCCCTCCTCGCGCAAACCAGGTTGTGTATATGTATACGTTTATACATCGCGTTTCGACGGCTTCCAATGTCTAGCTCTGCTTCCTTCCTCCCCTAACGATGCACGCGAGAAAACGAGGAAAGGGGGGGGGGGTGCAGTGTGTGCGTGGGACGGTCAATTAGCGCACGCCGTGTGTGCTATCGAGGGGCGGCGATAAATCCATTCAGCGGCCGAAGGATTAATCGAAGGACGCCACAGCTCGCAGCGCCGGTTGCATGCTCCCCTTTATTATGTGGCACTCGAACAACGTTCTCTGCCTGCTCCATCAATTTCTAGCTCTATCTCAATTTTCCTTTCTTTTTTAGTTACTGCTGTTTTTCTCTTTCGCGGCTTTTCATCTTAAGTTCTCGCATACAAGATTCTTTACAGTATAGTATTTGATACAGTGTGATGTATATGCTTCGATTGCGCGAATGAAGATTAATACTATAACGGACACTCACTCGAAACCATCGCTCAATGTGGTCGATAAGTGCTGTGATTCTGACCAACTGCAGCTCACATAGAAAAGTCCTGCTTGTATACCTCGACTTGGAGATTGTGTTACGTTGTTTTGACGCGGGAACAAGAAGACCGAGATAGAAAGAAATGAATATTTCGTTGGGCTGTATCAGCTTTTCTTTATTTTTTTCTTATAGCGCATGTGTTCTCTCTACCTTGCTCTCTCTCTCTCTCCCTCTCTCCAAGAAGCCACGAAGTTATTTGAGATCGCTACCTATGAGGTGGCACAAACTGTGTATACCCGGTTATGCTACCTGAAAGCTGCAGTATAGGGCTCTGTGACAAAACACACACACTCACAACACTTTTCAATATATATATATATATATATATATATATATATATATATATATATATATATATATATATATATATATATATATATATATATATGGCTTTCATAGGCAGTATGGTATAAAGCACGACTTTCAGAATATATGCAACGTAGCACGCCTATACTGTTACTGGGTTACACGAGCGCTCGAGCTATCATGCTTCCGCAATAACAGCCCCGCAGCCGTGGGTGAGCTTAGCGGTACCCGCTTTATACTACACAGCCTAACCACCCAAAACTGTGATGAAGTTTTTATGCCCTGTAAAAGTATGCGTAGACAGCTAGCCTAGCTCACCACACAGCGCGTCCCAATGCTAATCCGCGGCCGAAAATGCTTGGCTCTATATATCTACATCCCCCAACTGAGTGAGTGTCTCGCCGGATTACGTCCAGTCCAAGCACGCCTCGTAATTGCCGGGCGAATGGCGGTTATACACAAAGGGGAATCTGTAACCTGGATCAAGATCTCAGACTCGGGCGCGGTGGTGTAGACGATTGTTAGCGTTCCCTATATAAAAACAGCGGCTGTGTGTACACGTTGTATTCGACAGCGCGACGACATGCTGCCGTCCACGCCGGCTCGGACCATGCGCGTCCTGCACAGACCATCCCCGCAAACAGCAGCAGGAGCAGAAGCTGCAACGGCCACGGCGAGCTATATAGTCTGCTCCCGTTTCGTCGACCACCGACTTCTCGCTCATAAATCAAGCGCCGATGGAGCGGCACCCCGCTCCTTCGCTCGCGCCCGGCGCGTAATAACCGTCTCCCGGAGAGGGTCTGACGACGCGGCCGCGGCGGTCTACTGTGCCACCGAGATGGTCTATAGTAGACTACTCCCACAGGTGCCGCCGCCGCCTCTATACAGTTGTTATGAGAACATTCATCGTCCACATCATCTCTCCCCCTTTCCCTTCTCCTGGTCCGCCTGTTTCCTTCTCGACTGTCTTTGTCTTCGAGGAAACCCTTTATGCAAATGGACGCGGCGCGGCCACTCCCTGATGGAGGAGTGGTGGTGGCGCCCCCGGAGCATCGCAGGAACAACCAAATAAGAACCCCTACGCCCCCTTCTTCCAATTGCTCCCACTTTTGTTTCTTTTTTCCCTTTCCTTTTTCATTTTTTTCCCCTCCATCGAAGACCGATTCGCAGGAACAATTTACACGACGGACATTTCGACACGATTACTTGTACCAGAGAAAACACGAAGCTCTCTTTTCTTTTTTTCCCGTCGTTCGCGGCATACTTTCGCTTGCCGCAAAATATTGAGTGCCTCGCCGTGTACATACATGACTGGACGCGGACAGAGCGCATATATATATATATATATATATTATATATATATATATATATATATATATATATATATATATATATATATATATATATCATGCGATACAACGAAGACAGGCAGGCGGACGGAAGCGCGAGAGATGCCCCATTCGAGAAGAGAGAGATTCATATCTAAAATCTATGCACTGGAATACACGACACGCGATGTCGTTCCTTGGGGTGCTGTCCTCCTCGCCCGTTGTGAAGTTCTTTCCACCCTTCTATAATCCGAGGACGCGAACCAGTGAGGATTTTTCTTTTTCATTTTATATGATCGCCTATCACATACACTATGCTCCCCAACTCGCGAAGTCTCTATCGTGAGAACGAATATCCACCTTGCATGGGACACGAAGCGACGGCATTACAATTACGCCAGCATCCAAGCCGCATTTAAGCGTTCGCAAGCGAAACAAACGTGCGTCAGTTGCCGCGAAAGCTCGAAGAAGCAATTTTAAAGAAAAAGTGATCAACGGGCGCCCAGCGGGAGAGCTCTCATTGAGGGCGCTCTACATAACCAAAATGTATACAAATGGCCGCAAACAAAGGCACGACTTCGATATGTTTGCTCATGCGCTACGCAGCTCCCATGTCGCTTGTTTGCCTGTTTGCTTGCGACGAGTGGCTTCCACAACACGGGCGGCGAGACTTGTCCACCCGCGGAGTCCGGCGAGCGTGACGGCCAGGCCGTGTGTGAGGACGGCGACTTGAGGCCGCGGCCATTGGCTATGCGCATAAACATGAGCCATCTGTCATCGGTCGGCTGCGCTGGATCGTGAAGCCGGAGATGACGCCGTGCTGAAACCTTAGAAGACTCCACACTGCCGCCAGGTTGGTGAATGAACGGCTCGCTTCTGGTTCGGGTCGTCTCTTTACACGACCACCCGAGTTATTAGCGGAGGCTGCATTGGCGACTGCGCACGCCCGCGGAAGTCGTGAAACGGACAAGAACAGAAATAAACACCGCTGCGCGGGAAATGAGTTGCGGCTTAAACGCAACGCAGGCAGAAAGATAACACTTTTGGGACCCACAGTTGTCTGTTCCGGTTTCTGGACCTGTATTTCGAAGCTGCGAGAATGCGAGCAGTGGAGGTTTTTGTATCAACCAGTGCACACCTCCCTCCCTCCCTCCCTCTTTCCCTCTCTACCTCCCTCCCTCCCTCCCTCCCTCCCTCCCTCACTCACTCACTCACTCACTCACTCACTCACTCACTTACAGAAGTGTCATGATGCTATACAAGAGATCATGATTTTATAAAACAGGAGCTGTAACTCCACACGGTAAGGCCGGTACGTTAGTTCACACACACACACACGCACACACATACGTCGGAGGTTCCCTGGGACCAACAGTTCCTCATGAACTTATCCTCGCTTTCGTATAAACACAGTAGATCTTTCGACGACGTTTGCATTTCAAGAACGAAGTACAACCTCGCTTTATACCTACTCAACAGAGCCCATGGAGACGGTTATGGACATCCCTTTTCCATAAACCACAGGTTTTGCAACGCTAAGAACGAACGAAAGAAGCCACGGTCATACCTCGCCACATCAAAAGGAGCCCAGGATTCTGGAGCGCAACCGATGCAGGTTGCCCTCACCACACATGCGTAACGTAAAAGGACTACAATTTACCTCACGTCTGAACCAACCCGACTCTTCAACGAAAAACCGCCCGGACTAACGCTCACTCCCAGCGACTCCTACACGGAAAGAGCTTTTGCCGCGCGCTGCAGGTCGTCAACAAAGGCAAGCTCAGGAGGCTTCGAACGATCCAGCATCTTTTCTCACCCGCATGTCTCGAACCGAAATGCCCGCTCCGAACAGGCCTACAGCAAAAAATACGAGAATCGACTTTATGTATACACAAGGCGTGGATGCAGCATTATGTGGGAGGACCGTGGGCGTCGCGATTGCCGATGTGTCGCGACGCCTGGTGGTCATTTGAGGCAAAAAATACCGGTCATCGAGAAGCAAGATGCGGCAAGTGTTTTTGCGCCTTCGAGGAACGGCGAACGCTGGTCGAGGTGTTGCAAATGGCCACCGTTGCGTAAAAGCAAGAAGAAAAGGTGAAGAGATGGGCCGGCCAGTGGGATGGCGGCAAACGATGCAGAAAAACGGACCGACACAACGACCGGCATCCCGCTGCGTCAAACAGCGAAGCCCCTCTGCGGGTACAATAATGGCGAGAAAACAAAGGCGGTTCTCCCGAGATCTGCCCGCTCGTTCTGGGCAAAAGTCGTGACCGGAGAGGAGGCTTCGACTCGAGGCGAGCGCATGAAACTCGCCCACAAGGAGCACGCGTGACGAGTACCCAGCGAAAGCTGCATCTTGCTCTTCTTCTTGTGTTTTTCTGTTTCCTTTATTCCTATTTCTTATACGCCCCTTTGCCGTTTGATAGGCTATGAACAGCGATCGGAAGACAGCCAGGAACCATGTTGTGCGTGCGTGTGTGTGTGGGGGCGGTGGGGGGGTGGGGTGGGGGCTAACAGCGTTGGTAATTTTCCTGCAGTGCGATTGAGCGGCGTGGCTTTCAAAAAAAAGGTATAGGAAGCCTGCGACAGGCGAGTAATCATTGCGGAACCATGGCTGAGACTTCAAAGTGTAGTGGAAATAGCCCTTGGTACCAGAATCGTGGTATTATAAGAACGGAGAGGAATTGCGATAGAAATTTTCGCACCTAATCTCACATCCGCCCACAACTATACAGCGTTGGGTTAGACCTGCTGGAAGTTTATTTAATAGGTGAGTTTGCCCTCTTCGCCAGTTAACTCTGAAAAGCGTAATGGTTACAAGGCTCAATGCACGCCCCCAGGACAGCCACAAATAAACAAGATCTGCACCAGCACTTTCAAAGGCAATATAAACTCGCGTTGAATATCCAACGGACGCAACAGTTTCAGGAAACTGGCTGGCTCGCTGTCCCAGCTCGCTTAGTAAAGGAACACATCATGAAATTAAATGCACACGACACAATGCATTGACGCAAAACCGGTCTCGAAAGAAAATAACAAGAGAAGCGCACCTCTCGGGCCGTTGCAGTAATTGCTTAAATCGACTTCCCCGGCTAATTCTGAACGAAAGTAGGATATCGTCCCACGGAACTACGGGTGTAATGACGATGCAATATTCATGACGCGTTACGACCGAAGGCGCTCTCTTGTTGTGAAACAAACTCGAATCGTGCGTTGTATAGTACAGTACGGGACTCCTCGCACTGACTACGCAGTTCAACACCAATATAGTTTTACGAGGATTTCACAAACGCGTAGCGGAACATCTATTGCTGATAAGGATACAGGCAACCGTGAATACGATAAAAACAGGGGAGGCTCCTTCCATCGACTTCCGGAATCCCCTTCCCTTGTTATATGCTTACTGGTTTCTTATTATGCACAGCTTGCACAGGTGTTAAGTCTGCACAAGTGAAGGAAAATAACCTGTCCGTTTATGGGTGCATGTGGCAAGAAGCGACGCCACGGGCTATAACGGATTTGTGAGGCACTTTGTCCTCGGGCTCTTTTTTGTTTTTTTTTTTTTTGTCATCCTTATTTGAGTAACCCGCGTATAAAGATGTGACGTACGCGCATAAAATCCAAGGTGCGTAGGAAAACGGAGTGCCCAGTCACTTGTTTTCTTTTATGACTGCATTCAAGGATACGGAATTAGTATGTGTACTGTCGAGTTCGTACTCTATGGCGCAAGCTACCTGTCCACAGCCGCGGTCGCAAGCGGTGCCAACGAGACCCAATTAACCGGCGACCTCTCAATTCGCTGTGAAACTGTCGCAACAACGTAGAATATTATACGATCGCCTCGCGATATACAGCGATGGTGCAACCTCTCTTTCGATAATTCGAGGGCCACTTCCCAAACCGTATAGCCTCCTATTTCGCCACCAAGAACAATTTACATATTCTTCTTTCAGTTCAGTCGCCACCACTGCAGATGAAAACGACGGGCATACACCATCGCATGCCTATCCCGTAAATCATGACACATTATACGAACGTCCACGACGTCATTTGCGTGTTTCATGTTTTATATTTTTTCTCGTTCTATAGAGAACTTGGCTCAGCACGTGAGCTATCCGTTTCTTTTTTTTTTCTTTTTTTTTGCGACTTCCTTGCTTCTCTCGCTAAATGCATGTTTATCTTCACATCACCTCTACAAATTTTCCTTTCGACTATTTATAAGCAGGGCGTGTTACGATCACATCTGTATAAGACTAGCAAGTGTGCGTAAACCGGTGACACGTTCTTGCACGTCCAACGACGTCGACACGACGACTGTGTGAGAGGCGCGGCCATTTGCTTCGCCATTGTCGCCAAAGAGACTTAACAAGGTCACTTGTATTACTTGTCCTGCGCCTGAAAACTCGGTCACACAAGCCACTGTTCTTTGTTTTCTTTTTTTAAACGCATATTTCCCGCCGATATTCAAGGCTGCCCGTCAATCATGTGTCTCATAAAGGGGTATAAGTGTAACCTTTTATCACTACCTATCGAGGCGGGGCCGGGTTCCTCAGTGTTGACTCGTTGACGCTAATGACATTCCGCCCCGGCTATGTATGGAAATGCTGCGTCCTTGAATGATATGGCCAGTCACGAATCTCAGTGGCTATGTTAACAAATTATCGCTCACTCGAGATCTCTTTCTCTCTCTTTCTCTGTACCTGCCTCTCCGCTATACAATGCTAAATAAACGAAATAAATTAGAGGAAACAGTATCAGTGCAGAAAAGTTATACCGAACGGGCGTGTGACACGGTACGCGAATAGCAATATTGCGCAGTCATGACGTCATTCAATATTTAGAGCTTAATTCGCTACGAGGCACGCGGTGTAGGTGACGTTTCCACAATGAGGTCGCAGGTTTTCTCCTTGCGTTGCGGCTTCTTAGATGTGCACCAAGCCAACACCGGAAATGCTTCTGTGCACTCCACGATTATAAGTTTGTATATAGTCAAGAGTAGCGACCGATAACTTAACCTAAGAGGCACGTAAATATTGCTTATATATAAATTGTCCCCCTTATAATCATGCGATGTCGTTCTGTGCGGCGCATCTTTTCAAAAGATCAGTTTCCATACCAAATACCGGCGGGAGCAAATATTGTTAGGTCTCGCCTGACAACATCCAGAGCATATCACTAATGTCCCAGTGTGCCTAACAAGTTTAAGTGGAATACCTCGTAAATCAACATACTAAGCCACGCAATCAAGCATATACAGCACTAACCTAATTCGACAGTAAAAACTGACTGTTTTCGCGACCACTCAACACGCCTGGCGTTGCCTCTATAAATCACTGCTCCGGCTATGACACATATAATAAAAACTCCCCCGCAGGAAGGCTTTCGACAGCGTCATTACCCAATTGCCTCTCTCGTATAAGGACAAGTCGCACGCACCACGTCCTTTTCTTCTATTTCGCCACAAAGACCCATCCCATCAGCTTTCCGTACACAACGCGTAACACGGAAAGAGTGTGCAAAAATGGCTTCCTGCATAGACGTCCGGATGTTTCCTCTCCATCCCAGCCCCGTATCGAATGGCCCTTTTATTCTGCCAGTGTCCGGCGCCGAAAACGAAGAGAGCAGGCAGTTAGTTCGCAACAACCCTTTCGCGCGCGAAACAGAATCAGAGCGGTACAGCTGGAGAACTATGGGACGGCTAAGGCCACGTGCTCTTCTATCCAGTGTGTGTGCGTGTGTGTGTGTGTGTCACGCACGTACAGCTTGCGTTTTATGTTTCGTAAGAAGCTGCAAGTAATGCAGGGCGGACCGCACGAGACATTGGCCGGTGATAGATCACCGCCTCGTTCTACACACGCCACACACAAGTCGTCGTTAATGACGCGTGCCTTTGCGCCGCCTGTGCTTCCGGCTCGGCGCTGAACAGCCACGAAGGGTTCCGAGTCCCTCTACTTCCGGCCATTTCCGAGCCGCGAGCTCGGGCTCACTTCCGGGATCGTTGTTGTTCCGCGCTCGTCCCGTCGTCGTCCATGCAACGCGCCGGAACTGTGCGTGGATATCCACCGCGCGCGCGTCAGCAGCTCCCATTGTTGAAAGGGCCGCGTGTACCATGTACGCACACGCGCTACAGCCATCCAACAAAGAGAATTGAGAAGCGCGCCTTTGCGCGAACGTACAAGCGACCAATATCGGCGCTCATTTGTTATTCTTTCCCCTACACTGTCTGGCGAGGCTGTTATGTACGCTGTGTACACTATTCTACACTCACACTCCAGGCTTGAGGAGATACGAAGTCAGTGCAGCGCTGGGCGACGCCTGCACACATGTGCGCGTTGCGCGGAAGCTGAATTTCTCGGCACGTGCAAGAACGCGCCCCTCGCGCCCGCGTATGCAGAACATTATTCATGCAAGGCGGTTCTCTCGACACGCGGATCGTTCGCTTTTAAGCACACCGCTACTGAAAGCAATTATCAGCGTTCTCGATCGTTCACGGCGGGTGTACGTACACACATGCCGGAAAACGCTGAATGTGTCGTGCCCAAATCAAGGTATAGTACTTAAGGGCCAAACTGATTATCTGTAGATAATTAAATCCACTCGGCATTGCGTAAAAAACAGGTGCCAACTACAACGCAACAGAAAGAGAGAACGGGAAATGGCGATCTGTTAACTGGTGTAAGCCATCGTATACTGGACGTCGACAGCTACACAAGATAGAGAGAGAGAGAAGGAAGAAAGAAAGAAAGGAAGGAAGAAAAGAAAAGGAAATTAAACAAGGGACACTGAAACCTTGCATATGAGTTAATTTGAACACGCATATACAGCGCAGCCTATCAGAAGTATTAAGAACGCGCCAAAGTGACATCTTATCACTTCAAGGTACCATGCACGCTCTTTCACGGCCGTAAACTAAAACGGCATTATGCAGGATTGGAGACATTACGTATGCGAAGCAAACGGTCAGCCTGTTTCTCCGCCTGATTTGCGGTTACCTAATTTCGTTCAGATGGTTAGTGTAAAAGTATATAGGATGGCAGTCACGGCTGCGTTGCACGAAGAGAGTAATTATGGAGCGGGATCATTTGCTAAGCGAAAACAATCGGGCAGTGAAGCTTCTGTGTTCGCGTAACGAGCTGGCATCGCTTTTCCTCCGGGCAAGCAACGACTCACTCTTGGACCACCCACGACGGTTGTGCAGTCCTTTGTATGCAGGACTGGCATTTATCCCTAAACAAATAAATAACAAAGAAAGCTCAAGTACCTTGTGCTTGTTTAAGCTGAATATCTCCGTAGAAACCGCCTATTTTCAAGCTCTTCACCCAATCGAAAACTGTGAACACGCCAGAATATGTTCCTAATTCAGCGCTTTGGTGTACAACGAAATTACGCCACATTAGAAAAAAAAAAAAAACATATTCTTGCGTGAGGCTATTGAATAGGTAGTGTGCGTTTTTAAATTCATAAAAAGGTGTGAAAAACGCTTATAATCTCGGTAAGGTAAGGACCTGATTTGCTTTAATGATACAGGTGTCGAAACCAACTCTTCAACGTCATCACAACTCTATTTAAAAATAAAATGCATGGGAAGACTAATCTTCGTCTTGTGTTTTATTATGTCAAAACAAGAATGGGTATATAATTAACTTGCGCTGATATAGAGCGGGTATAATTAGGCCTGCGTTGATAGAGTCACTGATTGGCAAAGCTGCTTCATAGGCGACGAAAGACAGTAGCCCTTTTCTTTAGTATTTCTTAACTTCGGCCGTTCTTGCCTTGAGAGTGGACGCAACGTAACTGCATGGGCGAGTGGACTGCGTGTTGACAATGTTCCCCTCCGATTTTTGGAGATATGAACGTGAAAATTTCAGGATGAAGCCGACATTACTCAAACTTTGTTACACGAGAAGATGTAATGTCAACATCGTCAATTTTCTCTGTCATCGTACTTCGCCGTTACATTGTGACCACTTCCCTAACACCTTCAAACAGCTCTCACTCACGAAATGTCGCTAGCCTTGTACATATCGGCCTGACCCGAGCGATAGATTCAACGAGCACGGCCATGAATGAGGAACGAAGAAAACACGACAGGCTGCGGACGCTCTCGCGGCCATGCAGGTCAGCTCGCCCACGCGCCCTGCGGCGCCTTAGCCTCGAAAAAATCAATCAACAAGATTTCGCTCACTCGCGTAACGAGCGAGCGAAACTCGCGGGAATCACGAAAGTGCGGCGCGAACACACGCACACGCAACTCGCACGCAATCTGCGCAACAATCGATATACAATGAGGCACAACACACAAGGTCCAACAGAGAACGAACTTGTTCCACTTCCAGCCGAGCGTGCTTGGCAAACCGCGGCGGCCTGCAGTATATAGAGAGCGAAGAGGAGATAGCTGAACACTAGGATGGAGCGAAAACAAAGCTATACAAAAGCTACAGACACAGCTACAAACAAGGCTACAAAAGAGCATGCATTCACTCGGCGGAGAGCACAACACCACACTCGCAGGTACACACGCACACAAAGCCCGTTGCGAAATCAACCCCTCCCCCGGTCCCTCTCTTACTTTGTACGTGGTCGCCGTGAGCGTTCGCGCATTATACGGGCCACCGAGCAATTATTCGCGCAATCCGTCCAGAAGCTCAGCGCCGAACCGCGGAGAGCGAGCTGCAGCCGTGGTATCCGCGCGGCCGCATGTGTGTGTGGCTCGATCGGCTCCCACATGTGGGTCCGTCCCCGCTGCTTCGAAGATTCCCGCTTCGCGTGGTTCGACCTCACTGAGACGGGCCGCTGCAGCGGCCACGCAGTGCAGCAGCGCTATATAGTGCTGTGCCTTATCACTGTTCGCTCTACATCTGTACGGTGCGTCTAGGCCTTTCACTAATCACTCAGGCGGTTTATCCAGTGGTATACATATAGGCGAGGGCAGCTCGCCGCCAATTATGCGGCCCGCGGCGGCACGCGATAAATTACATATATACGTACGTACAAGTGTGTATATAGGCAATGTGCGTATGTTCGCAACAGATGGCCGAATGACGTGCCTATATACGAGATTGCGCGTTCGGGAAACCCTCGCGGGTCGCATGCGAGCGGCGAAGGCGAAATAAGAGACCTCGCGAGGGGGCGCCGCCTGCCGAAGATGGATACGGAGCCCGCAAGGCCGAGAGCATTGTTCCGCGAGGATTGAGGAGCGACCGGGAGGCCTGTGGCTGACTCCATTGTTTGCCTCAGCATCGGCGAGAGGCGATCACGAGCGCGCGAGTCATGCCTCCCGGCGTTGTTTCGACCTAGAAAAAGGAGGCGATGCGGACGCACGCTCCTATATATGTATACCGTACACAAGAGAAACTATCGCGGCGGCGGGATGGGGTCGAAATGCGGTGTTCCATCTTTTCGAGACGTCACCCGTAATGCTGTTCTATAGTGCAGGCCGCAAGCCAGGTCGACGGTTCGCCCGGCGCCTCGGCCATGTGATGAAAGTCTGACTTCGTCGGACATGAATATGCAGCGATGGATGTTATAGTGTTTATAAGCCGTAATTGCCTCCTCCAGATGCATGCCGTTGTTGCTGGCACTGTGGATCTTCAGACGCGTTTCAGAAGGAGCACGGAGGGTAGAGAGAGGAGAAGGGGGAGGGGGGTCGTCACGATAAAACGCTTCGCGCTGACGTACGGTGCATGCACCGAACTGTCGGTGCGTGCGTGCGTGCGTGCGTACGCATTCTCCCACAGTTCGTGTCTCTCCGTTGTGTATGCAGGAAAAAAAATAATAGTGGGGGCGGGGGGGGATGCATACCCAGAGAATTCCCCGGATCTCATGTGTGAGCCCCGAAACCAGGTATCACGAGAGTGAACGAGCGAAGAACGGGCTCAATTTGTTGGTTCGTCGTTGCTACAAGCACATACATATATCTGCGCTTGCCAACAGCGAGGCTTTTTAAAGAGTGGCCGCGCGAAAACGATTGTTGGCGCGACGAAGTAACGATAGAATGATTAAATTTATACACTGGAATGCAATCAGCGACTTCAACTGGCCTTATCATTTGCAAAGGCATTGCACTTCTGTCAGTTTGGCCTCCAGTCTGCGCTAAGGAGCACCTGAATTTAAAATAAGGGTCGACTTCCAACTCCACAATAGGGTTATTTGCCATAAAAGCAAATAGAGCTCAAACGGACGTCATTCCACATTGTTGCCACAGCGCAGCCTGCCCAGTAAAATGACTAGCGCTCGCATGACAGGTGGCGGGAACATGTCACGTGACTAGCTGTGACGTCATGTCACGTGATTTCGGTCACGTGTCTAGGTTCAAATTGTCTTGGCGGGCAGTGTCTGGTTGTGATGTCCTCCTCCTCCTCCTTTCCCTGCTCACCCTCACCCCTTTCCCACCCCTTGCTATACTACGCTGTACATGCCTACGCTATGCTTCACTCTCTACCCTCCTTCTTTACCCCATTCTTACCCCCACTTCCATTTCCCACCCTCTTGCTGTACTATACCGATCTATGTTACGCTATGAAACTCATCCGCCTTCACTTAGTAGGGAGCTGAGGGCATGAGAAAAAAGAAGTGCGTGCACACATGCATTGCATTTCACAGAAGAACAGCACGGGCACCTGATGATGATAGCTGTTTTTCTGTTCGCGGGTTTCAACCAACGGCCCACTTAAAGAAATCCCCCCTTAAAAATGAAGAGAAAGCACTCTGTCGAATTGATGTCGTGCGCGTCCAACACTACCCGTATCACCGCGCGGTTCTGTAAGTCTTTCAGTTTGCCTGCGTACGTGTGCACATGTACAGCGCGCACACTTGTGACACAAGAAATTCACAAATAAATCTTGCGTATAGTTACCTGATAGCCTGCGCACTGCACGCGCTATTATCCGAAATATAACTACGTGAGGCTACATATACACGAGCGCCACTTGTCAGTAAAACCCCACAGATAACGTATTCGCTTCCGGCTATAATTTAACGTCAAGACGTACCACGGGAGCAACGCGGACAGCACGGGCACGCACAATGGCCAATCGTCCACGCACTATCAGAGAAGAGGACATCGAAGTACACGCCAGAGGAAAGCGCATTCGTCAAGTTCTTATCGGACGCACAGCAGATAAGCCACGCTTGTTCGTCGCCAACCAAGCATTGGCTAACGAACAGCGAGAAAGAACTTTCTAATCGAATTAGAAGTTGAGACGTCCGAATCCGAGTCCGGAAGCATCGAAGTTTAAAGGAGGCTGTCACGTGTGTGTACACACACAAACACACACAGCACTATATATATATATATATATATATATATATATATATATATATATATATATATATATATATATATATATATATATATATGATAGCGAGGAGTCTGAGTGATATAGGAGAGAACAGGTGCGTACACCAACCACGCACGCAGTGTGTCTTGGGCGAATCGCCTCTATCTATATATCGCTCTTCTTCCTCTGCAGGTCAAGAAACAGGTTTCGTCTTGCTGGACATCCGTGTGTCCACCCTGAAAAACGGACCACGCAGTCGCGTCGGCACTATCTTCGATTCCATGTCGTCATTCCTTCCATACATGTTTGGCTACGCATTTCTGATCATATAAGGAAGAACGAAAAGTCCTCATGTGCACACTTCTCGCTTTTTCCCCCCTTTTCTTCCCTCTGAGCTTACAGAAGAAGTCGGTGATTTGCTAGCCTTACAAGGCGATTTTTTTAATCGGCTTATGCCGTTGAAGTATATAGACAAGATAACGCGGCACACGGACTGCATAAAATTGGTGTCTACTGCGACCAAACGCGTGGTGTCCGACGCATGAAAATGCCCTTTCTTGTTCTGGCACACTTCGTTATGCGTTCAGCTTGATTTCATTTCACTGACTTTTCTTTTCTTTTTCTCTCCCTTATCTCACCTTGAGCAGCATGTGTCGAAGTTCGCAATTATACGACCACATGTATCGAGAGAATAAACTCGTGGGAATCTGATGTCCTTTAGAAAATACAAAATGATTCTTTTCTCTCCGTAATTTAAAAACAGCGCTCAAGGATTATTGTAAGGTTGAAAGGGTAACGAACTTTAAGCATAATACATGTTTCAGACAGATCGCGACAAATAGCCCAAACGGGGATATCGACGATGCTAAACTTTTACATTAATCGGGGCCTCTCACGTCCTGCGTCATCTGTGTCGCATCAACGTGCAAGACCAGGGTCCTTCAATACCTGCTATAAAGCATCACAAAGAAACCTGTACGCCTATAGCACTTCCTCCAACGCTCCGCTCAATTCCCATACCCGCAACAACACTCATTCCCCATATACACCTCTGCGTATAGGAAGCTAAATGGAGACAGCCAAGACTTCCGAGACCGGGCACAGCTAGCAGGAAGGCACCTGTACGCGCTGGCCAATCGCGGAGGTATAGTGCATGGTGACGTGAAGTACGTAGAGTCCTGGATACAGTGAACGCACACAAAAGAGGCTGTCTCTTCGAAGAGGCCCCAAACGCTGCAGGCTCGGGCTCCCCGCTGAGACATCCGCTAGTCTAATGACAAATCATTTCTAGAGTTACCTCACGCGAGCGCGCATACGCTATTCTTTGAATCCGCACGTGCGCATGTGGGTGGGTGTGCATCTCTTGCGTCCATTTGTCTATATAGTTGCGTGCGTCCGCGTTTGTGTTCGCATGCACATGCGTGACGTGCACGCCTGTTCCTGCAGGAGAGATGAACATAGAGGGAAACTCGAGCTGCTCCACAGAGTACAAGACCGCCATGACGGCACCCTGCCGTATACACCTCGCGCACGATTCTGCGAGTGGCTCCGAGCAGGGTCAATCGAGAGTGCGCGCGTGCGCGCGCACGCACACACGCACGTGCACAAAGCGTGCCGCGGACGTAGATGATGTATGGAATGGCACGAGGTCAGAGAGACGTGGGCGCCAGAGATGCAGGGGTAAGAAGACACCTTTACCGCGGCCTTCTTATTCTGACGCTCTGTTTGCACCAAAGTCGTATTGCTTGCGTATAAGAAACTTATTGCCCGATGAACCATTTATCCGCGCTTGCGTTAATGCATGAAAAATAAACGAGCTGCTGCCGGGGGGTCCCCCCAATCACGGAAACGCTTTCACAATGGAGCAGCATAGCAGGCTGCGGCTCGACCGGCCGCGGTGGTCTAGTTGGCAGTCGACCCGTTCGATCGTTGCGGAGTTGAAGCGCCGCCACGGCGGCCGCATTTCGCTGGAGGCGAAATGCAGCAGACAGGGGCCGTGACGTATATGCTGTGCGATATCGGTGCACAGTTAAGGAACTGCTGGTAATCGAAATTTCCGGAGACCGCCTCCTCTATACGGCGTATCTGATAATCATGTCGTGGTGCTGGGACGTGATGTCCCAATTATTATTATTAAACCGCAGCCCGTGCGGCATGAAAGGTATATACAACAGGAGGCGGGGTATATCGCGTTGAACATGCCACTATTCAAGAAAGAAAGAAGTATTATAGTTCAGATTCATCGGTTTCTGCAGAACTGGTGTACAGTTTAGATTCTCCATATTCTCACTGCAAAAAATTCGCATCAGTTGACTAAAGACAGAACATAATGTACACAGGACTACACATAAGGCACGCAGAACCGCAGATTTTAAGAATAAGCTCCACATTATGCGTCTCTAATGCACGAATCTAGATATACTGTTCGTGTTGACGGCGGTTACCGCAGAAAAGCTGTAGAAGCGTGCTACCATGTTCTATGCAGCAGCCAGCGTTCGTATATTGCCGCAAGAAACCCGTCTGAGTAGGTGCATTTTAGTCCTAGCACGTACGCGCGGCGTTAGCCGAAATTACGTAACAAATCACAGTAATTTTCCTTCACTGCAGAACGACAGAGCTGCGGAAACTCCTCGCCACGTGCTGAAGCCGGACTGTGTGCACTAAGAGCACGTACATAACAAAAGCGTCCAGGCTTATATAACGCCACCCTGATGCGCTCGGGTTATACAGTTGCCCAATTTCGCCAATATACACCGCTCCGAGGTCGTCGGCAAGGTCGTGAGCCCGTCCAGAAAACGATCAGTATACGAGCGACGCATTACACCACGCGTGGCGCCGCGCTCGGGATCGCAGAGGTCGAGCACCGCGGGGGCCATGCATCGGACGTCGCCGCACGGCCGGCCGTCGGCGCAGCGCGGCAGCTCCGTGTCGTGCCGCCGCAACAATCGCGCTTTGATTGATAATGACTCGAAGCCCTCGACGGTGACTTCACCGCGAGGATCGCGTGACTGCGAGCACGGAGACGCTCACATGCGGTATAATCCCCCGCAGAAATAAGTCACCGTGCCACCACCGGCGGCACCGCGTGCCTTAATTGTGAACCCGCGGCAGCACGCAGGTAATGATGACTAAAGCAGCCGCCAGCGTGCGGGGTCGGCCGATCTGCTTAGCGGGGGCGAACAGCCGCCGCGGAGAGCACGCGCAATTTACCTGTAGATTGCTCTGGGCTACTACTAAGGTGGCGCACATTGTATCCTTCCCTTTGACGAAAAGGGATAGCCGGCTCTCACGATGCCTACATTCCCATGAATGCACATTTAAATTAAAGAAAAAAAGTAAACGGGAAGCGTGCTAGATGTACGGTGCGTGTTGCGCAGGATTGTCCGCGCACCAAATTAACTTTCGGCGACCGCGCAAGCAATGGGAACGCGAAAGCATTGGTTGCAGCATGCTGAGATGAAACACCGACAGCTCTGCAGCGCCCCAGTTCGGATCGGCGCTACGGAGGTCAGCGTTTAGCAAGAGATCAAAATGAAGCTGCTGAAGTGTTTCAGTTTGATGGAGTAAGTTTCTGTTGCGCGACGTCCGCCGCCACGCTTAAGTCGCTAATGCGATTGTGCAAGGAACACCTATACAAAGCAAGCCTATATAGTCGTCAGACCTAGCAACTAAGATCCCATTTTATTGTACAAGTTAGCAAAGGGAGAGTGTGGCAGTGTACAACGGTCAGAAAGTCATCATGAGTGAGTTGGAGTGCGTGTTTACTTGATCACCAAAGTATCGAAACATCGCGCTGAAGAGTTCGCCATCCCCGTATGCGTGAGCCTGCAAAGAACGGTCGATCCCCAACACTTGCACCCTCTGGAAAACGGATAGAGAAAGAGTTCTTGTTTATAAATTTTAAATAAATGTTTTGTTTCCCTTGTAACAGCACAGACAGAAATCCTTGGAAATGGTCAAATATTTGGCAAGTGAAGCGGCGAAATCTTCACTTTAGTTGTTTTTGTTTTGTTCTTTCATCTACCAATAAGGCTCGCAAATGATTATCATAAAGCTCCTGCGAGGGAAACGATGATATACAGCACGCATTCCTGCTGACTGCGTCAGCATAAGCGCCGAATTCTTTCGCGTTTCGTTCTTTTCTATTTTCTTCGCGCAGCCGTGACGTCAAGCCCGCCATGTTGTCTATACGCTTACGCTGCGCACAATGGTGGCTGAAGAAATGCGATTGTGGGCTCGCAAAAAAACAAAACCAAACACACACAAAAACAAGACTTCTGAAAACAGGGGCGTTGGCACGCGTGCGTCTCCGAGAAGACAACGTGAGCCAACAAAACAGGAACTGATAGAGGGGCGCGCGGTCGAAACAAACCCCAAACAGCTGGAAACAATGATAAGAAAGAGTCGGAGACTGCCTTGCCCTCCACACGCGAGGAAGAAACAAGAGTGGTTAGGCTTCCCTTTACGACCTCGAAGGCCGGCAGCAGCAGTCCGTCGCCGTGTTCGGGCGCGAGTGAGAGATACCACGGTTATCCGGACGACCGACCGAGCCCCCGCGGGCCAAGCTCGCGTCAGGGCACACTCGGATATGCGGTACTCCCGAAACAGCCAGCAGCACGCAGAAGCCCATAACAGAGGCTGTTTGGTGTCGACGGCGGACATATACCGCGAACGAGAGAAGCAGCAGCAGCGCGGCCTCTGCCGCTCACGAACTAACAACGTCGTCGTGCGAATGACTATAATCGCCAGTCTGGGAGGGGGAACCAGGGGGCTGTCCCGCTTGCCGCCGCGTCCGCGGCCCGAAACACAGACGCGTGCGAGCGCTGCCCGCTGATTTAGCAAATTCGTGCCCCTCCGCTGCCTCGGGTAAGGGGGGAGGGAAGGCGGGGGATATAGGAGGGGTGTTGGAAGCAGGGGGGCTACTTGGTCAAGACCGCGATCTCTGAGAAGGCGGGCGCCGTGTATAGGATGCTGCCAAGGAACTTGCACTGGCGCGCTGGCCACACAATGCATGCCCGGAACGAGAACATCCCACCCCCCCCCCGTCTCTTTTCTCGCATGAGCGTAGAAGAACAAAAGGTATAGAGGTACGTAAGCCCGTATAGTGCAAAGTACACGCATATACTTGTTGCATGCCCTCAAGCGGCGCTCGAAGGGCCTCGAAACAAGGCGCGCGGCGATGGCCGAGAGCAAGTTTATACCGTCCCGTATACGTAACTGTGGCGTCAAAATGGGCGCGTAAACAGCGGGTATGACGGACCGAGACCTTTCGGAAGCACGGGGGTCAGAGCGTGGCGAAGGTGCACCCCCCCACTCCCCCCTTTCTCGATCCTCGTTTCGCCCCTCTCCCGTACGGCCCCCACCACCGCCCTTGTACCGTTGCAAGGTTGAAGAACGTGCACGTTGTTGGAAAGAAAAGATGGCCAGTGGCTCAGAGGCGCAAAGGAGGCAGCGAGCTACAGGTTAGAACTATGGTGTATGCGACCATTGTTAGTGCACTCCATGCTTAAGACCGGCAACCTTTAGCACGAAAAAGTGCTGCAGTTACTATATACCGAAGCGGAGAGCTTCATCATGAGCTCGCCTTGCTTCTGCTTCGTAACACCACTCACGGGGCAGAATACCGAACAGTGCCGCTTATTAGTGGAACGTCAACTTAACTTTATAACCCTGGAGTTGCATTTTTTTTTTCTTTTTTGCTGCATTACTAACTCCCACAGCAGGGTGTTGGGCCACAAAACAACTGCCAGCTACCTAGAAGAAAGACGCACGGTGATTCGCTTGTATGTATCAGCCGGCGGCCGTCACAAGATAATGAAGCCGCGATTAATGAATCGGGTAATTAAGATTCTCGTGCTCAGCCCAGCACTTGATCTCGCCGCATCTCACACACGTATCATCGCAGCAGTCATGGAGCCATGTCAATTCTAACAGTGGTGCAATTCCTTTATTTTTTTTTCAAGTGATTCTGTACAAAGCATACTTAGCATACCAAGAACTCCGTCCCCTCCTTTCGCCGAAGAAAACCGCTGGTCACACCAGGCCCGTAGCCATCAATTTTTTTTCCGGGGGGGGGACTTACTGTAGGCTTTGACTATTTGAGAAAAACGCATATTTTCATTATATATTATCGGTAAAAATTGCAGTATGTGCATTAAGTGGCCTTTTGAATCCAACGTTATCGATAGGCATAATTTTTATGTTAGTAGCACTGAACTATGTTATTAGCACTACCCCCACCCAAAGAGAACGCCAGAGTTAGCCACTCATGAACTTCCCTTCGCCTGCGCTCGAAGTCTACGCTTTCGGTCACGCGGCGCCTGGGAACAAGAGGCCGGCAAGCGAGGAGGAATTCGACGGGAGAAAAGCGTCCGGGCTTCGTATAAAAGGCACTAGACAATGGCAGGGTGTTGGGTGGGGGCCTCGAAGAGAAAAAAAAAAGAACTGTTCAGCAGCTCTTCTCGCCCGACATACATGTCCAAGGCCCAATATGCCATACCTCACTGCCGGACGTGTTTCCTTTGTTTCCCCCAATGGAAACACAAGAGGTGAAGGGCAACGTGCTCGAAGATTCACGCGCCGACGCCTCCCACCATCGACAGGAAACAACCACGTCAGGGCCGCACCAGCCGGCATACATGCCTTCGCTCACGACACACTCCTTTTGTTCTCGGACAGTTGATATTGGCCGCGTTACGCGGTCAGTGCGCTTCATTTCGTGCATCCGCGCCTTTCCTCCTCTTTCTCTATCCTCGTTGTTTCCATGTTCGGCATTTATTCTCTCCTCTCTCTCTCCTGCCCGTACGCGAAGTCTTTGGCGGGTATCTCGCAACGGGACGCTCCTGTGAGGAACCGGTCGCCGATGCTTGCCGCAATACGCATGCATGCGAGGCCAGCCCCGAGGCGTCGATGCACCGTCTTTAACAGAGTGGAGCACCGACCCGATCGGAGGGGGGAGGGGGTCCATTGTTATACGACGAGCACGTGCAAGCAAGCAAAAAAAGAAAAAAAGAAGCAAGGACGACGACGCCTCTATATTTATGGCCGCGGCGCGCGCGCGCGCCCAAGAGCAACAAAATGGCGGCGCGCCTCTTGACCTCGGCCCTGGGGCGACGGACTGCGCCGAAGAATCGGACAAACTTCGAGAAAAGGGGGGGACGTGAAATACGGGGGTGCTGCCCGGCTGATAGATACAGGCACGCGCATGTGACGGGATGGCAGCGGAGAGGGTGGAGGTCAGGGGACGAGAGCCACGGAATCGGCACGTACAAACAGAGTAAAAAGGACGATGCTGTGGCGATTGTTACGCGGCATGAAAGGGGGATACAGAGAGCGCGCAGTACGGACGGGAGTGAAATAATACAAAGATCAATGAGAAGAGCAGCACACAAGGAAGGCAGCTTCGGGCAGGTCTAGATGTCGAACCGCAAGTTATATGCGCCGGATGGTAAAAAAGAAAGAAAGAAAGAAGAAGAAGAAGCAAAGGGGGGGGATTCTGAAACGTCCGGACACAAGAGAACTACGCACACGCCGGCGATCGCACATAACACATCGTGATCGGGAGTAAACGACGCGTGTATATATATTCGACGGCGGTGCGCTGTCCGAGAAAATGCCGAGAAGAAAAGAGATCAAACAGAAGAAGAAGAAGAAGAAGAGGTGGTCCCGAGATTGGATCGGATATACCGGCGGCGCCCCGCCACCATTGTGCCGTCCGTTGTCCTCCCCGCGCTGCTTCTTCGTCGTCCTCTACGTCCTTCTTCATTTTGTTTCCCTCGTTTCTTTTAACCTGGATGACCGCTGCCCAGTGGATTTTCTTCTTTCTTTCTTACTTTCTTTCTTTCTTTCTTTCTTTCTTTCTTTTCCGCATCCCGTTGGCCGCCACGACCAGGCGCGCGCATTCCAGCGCGGCTTCGGCGACCGACCGCCATCGGACCGAATCCGCCAGGCGATCGAGTGTCAACTGTCGCCCCGGGGCGGCTTGTCGCGCACAGTCCTTTTCTTTGTTGCGTGATCAAGCGAAGCGTCATCCCGACCGTGCGATGCGAAAATAAAAATAACTATCGAAGCTCTCGGGTCGTACGTATACACAGAGAATGGACGAAGGAGACCGCGGCCGTGCAGCAACTATAGCCTTCTTAAAAGAATAGGGTCAAACGTCGAAGCGGCGAGTTTTGGGAGCAAGTCCTGTTTCTATACTTGGACGCCCGCAGGCCTTTTTTTTTTTTTTTTCCCAGCGTCTGAAATCAGACAGTCATACAGGAGCGCTATCCTATACACGGCAATCACGACTTCGAGTGCAGACGAACTGGTAGTGAATTTTTCTAGCCCCCTTTGTTATTTTTTTTTTTCTGGTTGAAATTGCGACAAATATATCGCCGTGCGGTCGTGTGCATATACGTGTGAAGCAGGCTCGCTGTAAAGGTATATGGGCACGGACAAGCAGAATAATCAACACGATAAGAAACAAAGGCTTCATGCGATCTAGTGATAGTAGAGCTCATTTCACGAAACAGTGCAGCTGGCACACAAAAGCAAGGAGCGCTTCACGAACTGCAGCAAACAAGCGTGCATAAGGGAATGAGGAACTTTGTGGGCTGAGGGTAGCACCATGCTTCATTTCTCTTTCTTTTAACCCCTTCACCCAGAGTAAGGTAGCAACCCGGAAGCGAGTGTGGTTGAGCCCCCTGCCTTGCCTTTCTATACTCGTCCTGCTGAACTGCTGCTGTACGTTTCCCTAAAATAATAATAATCATCGCGATATGCAACCCTATAGTTGACAAACTGATATGAAAAGTGCACACAGAAACCGGTGTTCAAGTTTGTCGGGAAGCACGAAAAAGAAAGAAAGTCAGCCGAGCTGTTGTCCAGGAATTCCTTCACATAAAGTTATAAGATGTTGCATTTTCTTTCTGCAATAATTCCAGTTAACCGCTAACAAATTTTTCGTACACATCATCGAGTTCCTGCAACTCTCGGCGATCACTGTAGCTGACTGACACGAAACGCATCTCACTGAAGAATGATTTGGCTTCGCGACTCAAAGCTTGCTTCGCAAGAATACGCGCAAATATAAGCTCGAAATCCAAGCAACAAGAACAGTTGGCCTTCATATTGTCCTTTCCAGGGAAGACGACAGAAAGTGCTTCTCCTCATTAGACCCGCTGCATATATATATGGGATCGAGCCCCTGAAACCATCCGCAATGATTGCAACACGAACGTCAACGTAGTATCATAACGCGCCCGTTCAAGCGCGCTCTTATTATGCTCCAGCAAACCGGCGCAGCAGTCAGCCGCGTGGGACGAACACGTCGAAAAAAAAAAAAAAAAAAAAAAGAAAGGCTTGTATCAAAGCGTCATACACATATATATGCGCGATGGTCCAGATAGATCGAACTTGTCGTATAGGCTGCGAAATAACGCTCCCGCTGCAGCGAGAAGCAGCGGGTGTCCAGCCGCTGCGGTCCAAAGACAAAGGAGGCCCCAGCGAAACTTCCAACGTTGTACATACACGAACATGTGGCTCGTACTACATACACTCTATACCGGCCTCGGCCACAGTGGTGCCATGCCGGTGACTGATACATTTTATCGGCGGCACCAACGAACACTCTTTCTGCTGGTGCTGTTGTTGCGGCGGCGGCGGCGGCGGCAAAGTGCGCTGCTGCACCCAATCGATTACTGCATGCCCACGGAGCAGCAGCAGCAGCAGCAGCAAGCGCGCAGGCGAGGCTAGTGTGTCTGTGTGCGCGAGCTTCGAAGTCAAGTGAAACACGAACTGAATTCGCAACGAACCCGCCTGTATATACTACGTATATATAAACTCGCGACTGGCTCGTGTAGTCATGTGCTACGCTGTGCACGTGACCATTACGCGCGAAACGGGTGCGCACCAAGGTGTTCGATTATTACTGATCGAACACTTGGTGCGCTAGCCACGCCGAGAGTTCTGCGTCAGCCATATATATGAGACCACTTCCGGTGGCTTAACAAGAGCGGTGGCTGCGCATTCATGTAATTATTTGCTTCTTTGTTTGTTTGTTTGTTTCATTATACGCTACGAAAACTACCGACGTGGTTCGTGCACGAAAACTTGGTTCGCTCACGTGCTGCGAGAAATCACCCAAACAGTCGAACGAACAAAGGCGAAATGTTTGCGCTCTAACCGTTATGCTTCCTGGAAAATGCGGCAACGCGCCGTATGCAACAAGTTAAAGCACCCTAAGACCGTGAAATGGAGCGTAATGCACTGAGTGCCACGAATTCAAATCCCCAAAGGCCCCAGTCCAGCCTCGCCAAGAAATCATTGTATGTAAAAAATAAAAATAGAAACGATAAAAGGATAAAATGATAATAGCACAAGAAAGGGAGGCCGATATCGGGACTCTGAAAAATATCCAGGCTCGTATTGGCGTCGTATACCTTATCTTGAGTAAAAAAAGAAAGAGAGAAAGAAAGATAGAGACAGATAGGTTCAGGATACGAAAACACTTGGCGCATGTATAAAAGAACAAAGCTGCACAAGATAAAAGACGCTCAATGTTGAAGAGAACTGAGCAAACGGCGGAAGAAACAGCGAAGCCGCTGAGCAATGGGGCGCGGCAAACGTCACCCCGGAAGGAAATGACCGCGGTATACGGCCCGGCCGGAACCCATATTGTTTCCGCCCGAGCTGTACTATACGTACGAGCACGAGAGACACACACGCCGCGCCAAACCGAGGCGTTTCCTTGATGGATCTGCGAGCGTTATTGCGATCCCCGTGCGCGGGGCCTTCCACTCGATCGCGCACCGCAGATCACCTGTCAGCGTATAACACAGCGATTCACGCCGCGACAGCTATATGGGGGAGGCCGCAAGCCTAGTGATGGGTTCTATACGTACGCCACACTCTTCTATGCGCCTATATACTCGTCTTACATTTAATTCAAGTTACAGGAATAGTCTGTTAACAAAACTGGTTGCGTCTTGCGATCTATATATTTATCGGCTGTGGCTTTGAAAGAACTCCTCAGGGTGACATTTCCGGCAAGATGGGCATACCGTATTTATCTCCAAATACTGTTGGCCGTCATGGCTATATAAGAGGGTGGATGCAGCAAGTTTGTCCATGACGCAACAAAAAAAAAAGAACAATAATAATAAAATTGCTGTTTTTATACGCGCCAAAACTATACCATATGATTATGAGACAAGCCGTACATATATGTGAAAGGCACCGCGGATATTTCTGTCACCTGAGGGTACTCAACATGCATTGACAATACACAGATCTCGATCGAGCAAGCCAATGCGAAAGTATACCACGGTGCATGACAAAAGCCGGAATTCAAGTAACAGTATGTAACAGCTTGAAATTCAGTTCATATAGAAACCGGTAGCTACGTGCAAGGGCACAACCTTACGAACGAACCAATCAACGCTTGAGCACTAGACCTTTGTCGAATCATCAAAAAAGAAAATGAAATAAAAATATCTCCGAACAGGTTGTTGCGATTCAACAGCTCTATAGTCGAGTGTGCGGCTTTGTTGCCTATACCCGTCTCGTTTAAGGATAAGCAGTGCTCCTTTGTTCGCGAGTCATGCGGAAGCATTCGAAATGCGAGAACTGATCAAGAAAAAAAATAATAAAAGGGGGAGACCATTTGGAACTGTTCCAGGCGAAGACGCCTTCAAGGCCGTGCCGGGACGTACGGTGTCCGAAGTGTTCAAAGCGTGCTCAACTGTACACGGGCGCCGAAGCATGCACCCCAATACACTGCGTGTCGGTGCCTCGCATTCTAACGTCTCATAATGAGCACCTTTTCCTTCTCTAACAATACCCCGCGACTTTTATAGAAATATTCTTCCTAATACCCAGGGACGTTCGGCGTTCACTTCAAAGCCGATGCTCACTGTATAGAACCACGGCATAAAGGTTAATAAGATAATGCGATCACGTTTTCCCGCGTTATCAGGAACGTGAACAGTGCGGGTGCCTTCGTAGCGTTTTCTTTCTTGCAGCTTCTTCGCTTTCGACCCTTTTGTATCGGAGAGTTGTGGAAGCTTATACTTCGGTTATCTACGCGTGGATCTCGACCACTCTCCCCCCAGCCCGTATAGAAGGGAGGAACCCATTGCGTGACCCATTCCTCTCTTCGGATGAAGTGCACGAATGCACGCGACAAGCGGGTTTGTCAGGAAATAGCTGTCGCAATGAATCGCGACACTGTAGTCCCACATAAATTGCGCGCACGCCTTGTTCAACTGATCACCAGTGCGCAAAATTCCGAGAAATACGAGCTCTTTCTTAAGGCCTCTCTATATACAGGGCGACCGGTCTGCCGCGAAGACGGCGTGTGTGTGTGCGTGCGTGCGCGTGTGTGTGTGTGTGTGTGTGTGTGTGTGTGTGTTTCGCGCTTTTATGCCAAGGGCGCACGAGGAATCGCATGAACATTTTAATCGAGAAATTTCACGCTTCCTTGGTGCCACAACCTTTTCTTGTCACTTATTTACACGCTAGTCGGAGCAGGTGGGCGAGGTATTAGCGGCCATGCCAACGTCCTCCGTTCTCGAATTCACCGATCAACTTTTCCGAAGCGACGCTCTCAACTGAGACGCCAGTGTATATGTAATCTGTCACTAAATGGGTATAGGGAGACAACTCTATGCTCCTTTCTTTCTTTCCTTCCTTCCTTCTCTCTTTCTTTTCGCTTCTTTGTTCATCATTCGCCTCGCTGTCAGAACGATTCAGCTTATACCCTGGCGGGCGTTGGCGTCCTTATCGATACTCTCCACGCAACTTCGTCCCGGCATTCATTAGCCCCGGGTCGATTGTGATGCCGGAGAGATTAGGATCGTCCGCAGGCGCCGATCCGGCCACGCATGGTCCAAATTATATATACACACACACATACAAGACATCTATAAGCGAGTGAGAAGAAGGGTCCGAGGTATACAAGAGAGAGAGAGAGAGAGAGAGAAATAAAGAAAGCCACCAGAGTAAGGGGAGCTGTAGAGGGGTATAGGAGGAGGGGACACAGTAGAACAGATGCTGCGAACTTGGGCGAGAGTGCAAACGGGCAGCAGGATCCCGTCCGCATCGCTTGAGACGTCTCCTGATCACAAGACGCGCTAAGAAGAAGAAGAAGAAGCAAAACAGGCGCGCTGAAGATGAAAGCCGCGGAGAGAGCAACGGACGGCCGCTCATCACACGCGTGGTGAGCAGAGATAAGGGCGCGATGGAGACGAGAGGAAGAAGATTAAACGCAGAACAACCCCGCTTCACGGGAGCAAGCGCACTGACCGCTGCTGCTACTGCATGCATGCATACAGCTGTGTGTAGTGTAGCATCGAGGCAAGGAAGCCTTCGTGTATAAGGCGCCACCAAGAGACAAGGGAGGCGGGTGCAGAGGCGCCGCTGTTGTGCGCCCCTGTGTTCGCGTCCCGTGTATAGGTATACATATACAAGGGTGTGGTGGTTTCTTCTGGACGAAGGGGCCGCCCACTTCGGCGGCTACCAGTGTTGGGTGGATCCAAAATGGAAGAAGAACGTGTTACACCTGCTGGCGCGAGGCTCTGAGGTTTCTTTCTTCCTCTTTGTCTTTTTTTTCCCTTCATTTTGTATTGTTTCTGTTTCCTCCTCGTTCACTCCTCCAACAAGAAGAGTTATCATTACCTCCCCAATGCAGTTCCCACGCTACCCTAATGCATCACGCTTAACATCGTGAAGTAATCGCGTAAATTCTGTCTTACAAAACGATAGGCATGCTCACTGGCTGATAAATTGCGCTAATACATAACCGTATAAGGTTTGAAGCGTGAACGCTGGGCGATGAATACGGGGGGCAGTGGCGATAGAGCTTCAGTTGGTATAGTCCAGAAACGCTTGCGCGCCTCTATTTTTATCGCGCAATCCACGTTTTACTTTTGCACTGCAAAGTTCAAACACATAAACACGCAGTTTTAAGGTATCTTTAACGCAGGCTAGGTCGTACTGGCGGAAGAAAAAAAAAAAGGAAAGAAGGAACCTAACGCTTCCAGCTGCCGCATCAATCAGGCAAGCTCTTCTGTTGAGTGATTTATTATTTTTTTTTTTTTTTGCGTTTTACGTCCCAAAACCACGATATTATGATGACCACTTGGGGTTCTTGAACGTGCACTGACGCCGAAACAGCACACAGAGCCTAAGCTCTTCCTTTGTTGTATAGGTGTTGCTTTTCGAGACATTCGGCTTAATGCAGCAGCGAATGCTCTAATGCAGCGTAAAGTGAAGGGAATCGCCCGCAGAACGGGGACAGCTATATATAGTATTCGAATCCAAACGACGACTATCCTATTCTATATAGATACATAGTTCTAAATGTGTATGGCATGCAGCTAATGTCGAGCGAAGACACATACAGCATATACTCCACATACGAATAAGCTTGTGCGGAAAACAGAAAGCCGTACGAGCAGGCATCCCTGTCTTCCTAATCAAAGCGAACGCTTGTACACTCGTTAGCGGACGACGGCGCGTACAATACCACGCCGAATACGCAGACGGAAAGTGCTCGCGAAATGCCTCTTGGACATGTGTCGCCGCCGAACCTGTATGATCGAATCCGAAAAAATGAGGGCAGCACCCGACAACGCGGCCATGCAGGTCCTCGTTCAACTCCATGCGCTGTAGGATCACTGCCTTCATGAAGAGCTTTCAAAAGGCTGAGTGACTTTGTTATCGACTGAACGCCAGTACAGTGCCAAAGCAATCCCGCCACGTTGAATTTCTTCCCATTGTAAGTGCGGAGTAACTTCTAGCCAAGGACGGAATCAGCTCGCACAGGACAGGAAAGGATGGAGAGCATTGGGAGAGGCCTTCGTCCTGCAGTGATGGGATAAGATGGGCTGATAATGCTGCTTCGTGGGATAGGGCGGGGGGGGGGGGGGGGCTGTCGGAATATAATGTGGCGTCTCATGCGTTACGCTCGGAAAACAGCGGTTGAAAAACATGGCCGAAGCATGCTAACCAAAACCGGTTAAAGTGCGTCCAGATTAGGAATGGATATATTAAACCAGATTAGCACAGTAAGATGAAATATACACGTTAAGGGTAGTTAATCGCACATTGAGATCAAATTAAAGCAGAAATAATTTGAAAACGCCGACGATAAACACAACAGAAACACAAGAGAAACACAGGCGAATCAGTTCTCCACAGTAATCCTACAGCCTTCACTGTAGTACAACGTACAGTCTTACGTTCGTTTTTTTTTTTCGTTTTTTTTTATCGGCTGCACGCTAGCGCAATGTCAAAGCAATTCCTCCATGTTACATACCTTTCTATTTTCTTATTCGTTTATTTGTTGTTCATACTGGTGGCAATTTATGAACTTTTGTGTAGATACTACTACAAAATACTACTGCGATCGTTTGGCACATATATGGGTTTGTCTACTCTCCGCGGTCGGAGCTTTAGTAGTTCTTGCGCCATTGCTTGCCGCGCTTAATCTTCCTAAACTATGGTGACATTGTCATTTTTACATAAGCGCTAACAAAATCAAACTTCCGGAACGAAGCGTAATAATGGCTTGCTGCGTCTGTTATAATGACATATTTTGTCGAAAACGACCAATTTGCAGACATACACGCATTCCTAACACTCCTATGTCAGCTGGAATTCATTCCGTCGCACTCGAAGCGATAGCGCCGAAGTGTATGGACCCCGAGACAGCAGATGTGCAAACTCTCACAGTGCACTTTCCGAATCACGGAGGTCACAGTATAATACATAGAAGCGTCGGAGTCACTCAAAACAAAACAAACACACGGAAGCCGTTCTCAAACAAAGGCTGAGATCGTTGGAAGGATAAAAAAAATACAAAGAGAAGAAGCCAGAGCGAGTTGCACGTACATACAAATCGCGTTCGCGCTTGAGCTCGATGCAATCAAGTGCGGCAATCGCGGCAACCTCTGCTTCGCCGCGGGGCAGGATCGGGCGGTACATACACAACGCGTGCACGAGGCGTGATCGACGAGTCGCGTCGCGCGCCTATAGCTGTAGCTTGCGCGTGTATATAGTACACAAACGGTAGCGTAGCCTCGCGATAACGTAAGAAAGGGGAAGCCGAAGTCCTTGAGGTGACTCACTAAACACACACATCTCCGCGACGAAAGTCGGCGATATAGCCGGTTGCGCAAAACACGGAACGAAACACAGAAAAGTGCGCGAAGGAAAGGGAGAGTACTATATAGGTGACGGCTTGTGGTTGCATTCGATGCACGGTGTAACAAAACGCAAGGGCGTCTAACAAAGAAGGAAAACAATAAGACTGATGGAAACGTGCACATGCGCGCATACTGCAGGCAAGAGGACGTAAGAGAGAACAAAAGTATGTCACCCTGTGAAGGAGGGGGCGATTGCAAGATATACGACGAATCAATAAAGAGCTTTAGATATCAAGCACTTCCTGTTGACGAGTCGAACAAAAAAAAAAAAACGAATCTGCAGAGATTGAAACAGAAACGCTGAGAACCGAAACGAAGCCAGAGCTATAATGTTCGGCAGTGGGATCTAACAGCGGTGTTCTATATACAGTATACAAGCGAACAAAGGACAAATGTCTCGGCAAGTTAGGCGAGAAAAATGCGAGAGTGATGGTATACGGTGCACTATATAGCTGGCCAGAAATAGAACAGCTATATAGGATATGACTCGTATGCAAACCTCAATGTGATGCATTTATTTTTGTTTTCTTTTCCGAAAAGTGAAAGTATTGGCACAAGGAAATGAAAGACACAAAGGCATGACTAAAAGACTCTTTCCCTCTTTTTTTTTTTGTATTCCTTCTTTTGGAAAAACCACTGCCACTGAATGGCCAATAATGAGAGATAAAGTCTGTACTTTTCTTCTCACAATTCAGGATGTTTACGAATGTGTGAGGTAGCAGCAGCTTTGTGAGAATTTTCGCGTATAGTATAGCACTGAGCTGGGAAACGTTGGTCAGCGGCCACAAAAAGAAATGGGCGAGGAATATAGAAAAAAAAAATGGACGGTGCTGAGGCGCGCCTGTCACCTGTATTTGCCCGCTGTGCAATCGCTGTGCAAACTGCCTTCCATTAAGCAGGTAAATGCAACTAAACTTTCCCGGCACGGTCGGCGGCGGTGCAATACTCTTCGCATAGCGATCTTTACGACGATTCCGTGCCTTTCGTTTTTCTTTTGTGTCTGCCCTTGAGGTATGAATAAGACGGGGGAAGAATTGAACTCGAAGAGAAGGAAAGTGTTTACTCCGAAATTTCCAGGGATATTACCGGACTTCGACGGCGACCCGCGCACGTGACACATACTTGAAACCACAGCCGCGAACTGGAAAGTGAATATATCTCGAATTCAAGCGGAAACATGGCCCGGTAGCGCACGCGGCAAGGCGAATCTATGGAAATGTTTCATCACGAACCGGAGTCACACAGACTAATCAGAGGGAGTTGCGTGGTCACAATGTACGCCACTGAGAGCTCGAATGCCTTAAAATCGAAATATAAAAACAAGCGCACAACTTCGCGCGTATGTTCGTTTGTAATTTCTGTATGTAACTGCATACGCATGCCACAATTTCGCGCGTATATGTTTGTCTGTAACTGTATACGACTGCTCTACATGCACTGTATGGCCCCGATATATGCCATTAACTTTCCCCGGCACCTGGACCAACGAATCATACTATGAGCCAGTCATCTCCATAGCCAGGACCCAAGAGGACCAAGTCATCAGCGTATCACTGAGCTCAAGTAGCGTATCTCTCCATAAGCAAGTGTAGGGAGGAACTATAAAATCCCATAAACGAAAAAAAAAAGGAAAAGAAAGAACAGCGCCAGGACTGTCCCTCCACGTCCATGCCCACTTTATCTATTATCTATCTATCTATCTATCTATCTATCTATCTATCTATCTATCTATCTATCTATCTATCTATCTATCTATCTATCTATCTGTCTGTCTGTCTGTCTGTCTGTAAGCATAACTACCCCATGAACAAAAAAAAACAACCTAAGTGTCAATACTAATTGTACAGCCCTCTATGTCAATATTCTCATATATTTCTAGCCATCTCTCCGTCAACCTAACTGCAAAGCCATAGCATCGATACTTGTTCTACATGCCTAGGCCATTGTCGACCACTTCCACATTTCCAAGTTATTAAAGGCGTTCAGGGGTTCCTCGACGAAATCCCCATCAACGACGCATCCAAGAAATCGTATACAACGTGGCCATCCGCGTATTCCAAAGCAGCACTCTGAGCCTTTATCTCGCCGAGCCACGGCGTGCTCGCATAACGTGCAAAAGCGACACCGATGCAAAACATAGTAGCCACGCCAAGGTCAAGGCGATGTTTTATGTACCACGGCCGCCCAAACGCACGGGCCAGTCAGTGTCCGGGGGAAGCTTTCCAAGTTTCAACCGCCCGCGGACCATGCACCGAGCGCATCTTCGACGCATAGTTCATTTTTATTTCCCACGGATAAGAAACAGTGCGGCACCCCGCTGTTTTCGTAAGGGAGCGAGCACGCCGCCCTCAAGGACCAATAAAGTGCCGCCCATCGACTATACGAGACCGGTGTACACAAACAGGAGAAGAGATGGACGCTCCAGCTTCTAGAAAGCGCACACGATCGAAGGATGCAAGGATGAAGCGAACGCTTCAAGCAATGAAAAAGAAAAAAGAGAAAAAGAAAGGCTCCGGAAAGGCACACGGTAGTTTTCATATCAACCCGTATAGAGAGGCGCGCGATCACCCCGCTCGTTTTCGTGACATCTCGGGGCAGTTTCTTAAGATGCGAAAGTTGGGCCACCGCTCCGAAAAAGAAGAGATGAGAGGGAGAACGTTAAGACAACAGTGTCGGATAAAGCAAAAGAAAAATAAGGGACAGTCGAAGTGAGCGCGATGCCAGAACAAAACAGCCGCACAGGTCGCCTGGAAAGGGTACATAAGGGGGGAGGTTGAACAAATCGAAGCAAGAGAAACCGCGGCGGCAACAACAGTTGCCGAGGCATTCGGGCGCCTCGCGAAAACGCCTATTCTGTGCTGACCGGCGATAAGAATGCCCGTAGGATGCCGAAGGACACTGAAGAAGAGTCGTGCTTGGATAAGGAGAGAAGGAGGAGGAGGAGGAGGAGGAGGAGGAGGAGGAGGAGGAGGGGAAAACCCTCGAGCAGAGAAAACAGAAAACAATCCAGCGTCGGAGGGCCGCAGGTTCCTTCCTCGCGAAAGCGAGCGCGCACACCACAACGCGCGAATTACGGACGCCGATCACGTATGGTCGATAAATCGGAACAAAGCAACGACGACCAGGACAGACGATGCGGCTAAGAAAAAAAAAAACCTGCACGACGACATTCTGGGCTTCACGCACTGCAGCGGTGACGGCGCCGCAACCGCCGAGAAAAATCTTGTGCACAGGAGGGGGGAGAAAGATACCACGGATTGCGGTAAGGGTGGTTCGTGGTGGTGCGCGGGAGCCTACCCCTGGAGCCACCCCTCTTGAAACAGTGGTGACCTTATCGAAGAACTGTGTCCCTTTCCACACCCAGGAGGCATCCAGTGAGCGCCAAGCACGCACGCTCGCGATTGTCACCGAATCGGCCTGCAGCGAGCCTCGCTTACGGTCAACTATATAGTGCTACGCGCCGCATCACAGCTGGACTACAAGAATGGCTCGCAGGCGTGATCCTTCCCAGTGTGGAGCCGGAGGCCATTCCGTCCGATAAAATGCGACTTGGGTCGCTTGCGCCTCTTCTCTGAAAGAATGTGAGAGACTGGAGAGAGAAAGAAAGAAAGCCCCTGCTCCATTGCTGTAAATTGTCCCCGCTGAGCACCGATAGATTGGCCTCCTATACAGCGAGCAAACGCGCGCAACAGCGGTGGGACAGGTTAAAAGGAAAAAAGAAAAGGCAGAGGTTTCGGCAGGGTCCTATCTGTACCGGGCCGTGCCGATGGCCTGCGGAATTTGCCACAACAGGCAAGTAGACAAAAGGTGCGGCTTTTATTATATCCCTCGCCCCGCGGGCTAATCTCCCTCCATCGTTTATCGTCCGTGTCCCCTACCCCCCTCCTCGGCCACTTGTGGCATCTCTTTCTCTTGCGGTCCAATGCGGGTTCGCCACTGTGTCCTCCTCTCACAAGGTATATATATCCCAAGCCCTTCTCTCGCCCACCTATGTCCAACAGACACGGATGAAAGGAGCTGCCCCTTTCTGTGAAGCCGATCGTGACAGGTGCTTTTATTTCTCTAATCCCCCCCCCCCCCCTTCCCCCACGTTTCGCCTCCGAGCTGGGGACAATCTGAACACCGCAATATACGCGCACTGCAGTCGACAGCGATCCTCTTCGACTCACTTTTACGACATGAGCACCTCGGAAGAACCAGGGTTGCTTGTGGGGCGGGAAGAGCCGAGGCGGCCCGAGGATCTTCATTACATAAATATAATTTTCCTTCCTCCTTTTCGAGCACAGTGGGAGATATAGATAGTTCGAGACGTCGTTTATCCCAAACAACGATCCACGCAGTGCTTGGTGCCTTGTTTGTGTACACGCAGCCGTTTGTCTATAGGCCGGTTTGCCTTGTCTATAGGCCGGTTTGCCTCGCTCGTTCTATATACTGTACGTCCCGCGTCCACTGTGTACCCTCGCAAATAAGTTTCCCAAAGAGGTCCACACGATGTAGCGATGGGAATGCGGCCACTTCTCCTCACCACCACCGACTTCAGTGCCTCCGCTTATTTTCTTTATACAAACACACCAGACCAGAAGAGTCAAACGAACGTTTTCGCGATGCCTGGAAGGTGGCAGAGTTATGGCAAGTAAGCAGGACGGTGGACAGGCATAAGCTGAGAGGCGAACACTGCAATGTGATCACGCTGAGCTTCTTCTCCACCAAACCACGTTTACTCTCCATCAGCGGACCGCTTTAATTTGCTCACGCAGGAAATCGCCCACATGGCGTGGCATCGGTGATCGATACATACCTACAGAAAATAAGCACACGTCTTTCCTACCTTCGGTATTCAGGACTACCGTGTCTCTTCTCTTCGCGACTGTACAGGAGTACATTTGTTTCATAACTATATACCCACCGTTTATTACAGGGTTTGGTTAGGAATACTCTTCCCCCCCTCCACCCCCAACTCCCTCCCTTTTCCGCCTACTGAGGGTGCGTGTAAACCCCTGCTTCATTCGTTTCCTGCAGTTTTCAAGATCGGGGTGGCGTGTGCACGGGAGGCCAGTTCTTGTCTTTCCTTATTTGTTTTTTTCGGTATAGGGCGAATTTACGGGCGTACTTCCCGTGGTCACGTGTACAGTATACAGAGAGGCGAGTGTGTGTGCCCTGCGGCTCGATGATGCTGCGTGGAAGCCACACGGCAGCAGCGAGAGCGGGCGCCTTATCGATGTGACGGCCTTGGAACGTGCGCGCGCCGGAATTCGCTGTAATTGCCCGGACACCACAAAAGGGTGGCGGCGGTGGTGGTGGCTACGAAATGACTATACAGCCTCGGAGGAGGTTAGTGACTCCGAAAGAGACACTGCTGTCGCCATCTCTTTCACTCGCTCACACTTTGTCCTTTTCTATAGATTGTCGCCGTCCAATAAGTGCTATTATCCTTATTCGTGAGGCGCGCTTCTGCTTATTTGTCTGTTTTATGGGCGTAGCTCCTATCGAACGCCGTTTGAAATCGAAATAGCCCCTGAGGTGGAAATGGCCGCGTGGCGACTGCAGAGCTTGGAGTCGCCCCTGTCCGATGGCGTGGGCAGAAAGAAAGAAAGAAAGAAAGAAAGAAAGAAAGAAAGAAAGAAAGAAAGAAAGAAAGAGAACATTTGTCTATAGTGATGCCCTCAAGGCACGTGGTACTGGATTGATGGCATTAAAGGCGAGATGACCGGTTTGCCACTTGAATATTCAACAGGTAGACGGAACAATTATTATAGAGGGGCTAAAGAGGCCCGCTCATGGCTCCTCAGAGGAAACTGTTGTATGCAAATTGCTTGAGGAAAAGAAAGTGAATTGGCATTGGACTAGCATTAGCGCAACAGCAGCGCGAAAAACGATCGAGATTGCGCAAGGGAAGGACGGTGCGAAACAGCTATAATTTTTTTGGTGGCACTTTCCCCTAATGAAGCGTTGTGTGCAAGCCGAATTTGTACGAATAGTTTGACATAGAGAAAGACAGTTGCAGCAGGCTATCCGACACGTCGAGACAACGCTGACTAAATGCGCGTGCGTGCGTGCGCGCGCACACACACACACACACACACAGCAAATATCACAGTTCTCAATGCGCGGTTTAACAAATTACAACAATGTAAACTTAGCCCAGGCACAGCGGATTAGAAGTAGGTTGGTTCGATACTCCCTAGTCCGCAAATTTGTACATATAGAATAGCAGTGTCTTATAAAGGCTCTTGCATCTGGGTAAATTCATAGTAATTAGTCTAAATGTTAGAATAATTACGACATTTATAATCGCGTTGAAAGGAGAGAAAGAGAAAACGAGATTCGGAACATGACAAGTAACGACGATGCGATTAATGGTGCATTCCGGACAAAGAACGTGTCTTTCCATGTCAAGCACAAAGACGCCGCTTCCCCCTCCTCTTTTCTTTTTTCTCTCTCTCTCTCTCCTTTTTACGTTTTCCTGCTACAACTTTGAATGCCAGGACGAGGTGCCTCGCCGTATCCCCATCGGTCCAGTGGGCGAAACAAACGTGCACAGCCGAACCACCACCAGATCCCGTTACTCTTGGTGCTCAAGCACAAAGGTATGCAGACAAAGCCAGAATAATAAACACGTTAGTAAATCTAAACGCTGGAGCAGCCGGCGTGAAAAGAAGAGAGGGAAAGACGCCTTGCCAGTGACTTTATATTGCTCAGTGCTGCTGCCAAAGGGCAGTGAGGTTATTACCGTTTAAGCGCGCATATATATATATATATATATATATATATATATATGCCGCGGCTGGCTCAAGCCATCCGTGACCGTTATATATATATATATATATATATATATATATATATATATATATATATATATATATATATATATATATATATATATATATATATATATAAGTTCCCGACGGTCCAAGATTCCACGTCGCCGGCGGACACCAAGCTCTCTCTCTCTTCGCGATGGTCATCGCGGTCGTAACTCAACAACACGAGCCTGCTAAGTCGACCGTTTTTCTTGCAAACGCCGCAACGTGCCGTGAATATATTTTCCCACCGCCGATATATAGAAACAAGGCTCGCGAGGGGGCGGCCAGTTGGCGGCGTCGGGCACGAGAACGGCGAATTCATTGTGCTGCGCTGATCTTGTGCACAGTTATAGAGCCAGGTCCCTTCGGCTACGTATATACATATATACGCAAAGCTGCGCGCAGCACGTTAGGCTGTTGTATAAAGGTCGCCAGAATGTCCGACGATCGTGAACGCTTGGGTGATCGCGCTTGCCTTGGACTGCCCCACATTCCGCTGAGACTTGGGACTGTGCAGCACGCGTCAAAGAACAATCTCAATGAGAAGGATCCGGTTGGGAGGTTTCGAGAATAAGAATGTACGGCGAAGACTCGGGCTATGCGGCGGAGGCAAGGCTACTCTGGAAAGGGAATACCATTGCTTTACACGTACGTGTTCAGTGTGAAGCGCTGCGAAGCGCGGTGGACCAGGAGGCTACTCGGTTTATGTGCTAAGGATAGAGCAACGCATCAATGCGCGTGCGCATTAATGTCAAACCAGAGCGGTATTACCCCGTGCGCTGAGAAGTTTGGCCAAGGATGTAATAGTGTCATAAAGATGCTGAAGGTCGTTGACTTCGATTTCTTTTTGGCGTAACACACGCCCAGAAAAAAGATTCGCCACCGAAGTTAATACAAAGCAGACTAGCTAGAACTGAACATTTCCTAAGAGGAAAAGAATACGGGGAAGATGCCGGATGAAACATATAGCGAAGTATAGAGAAGTAACGGAATAAACGTGGTGGACAGCTGTCTTCGCAAGCTTGTGCCTCTTATTCTGTAACATCAAAGTTGCTCACGAGCCGGCTGCATTCAGTACACCCCCCCCCCCCCCCACCTTTTTTTTTTTTTTTTTGTCGGCGCCGAAAGCAGCGACCCGAAATGCCGATCTCGTCAATGCGCGCATCCTCCCTTTAGTCCAAAATCGACAACGGCACAGGCGCAATGCGGACTTTTTCGCGGAGGCGCTCGGACGAGAAAGGGCTGCCAAAGAGAAAGAGGGAATCCGACGCAGATGAAGGGAGAAAGAGGAACAACACCACAGGGAGACGACGAGAATAAAGGAAGAGCGACAGAAGAGGAAGAGGAGAAGCCCCTCGGAAAGGGAGGAAAGGGAACAAAAGGGCGGACGGACATGCGCGGACGAGCCGCGCGCAGCTGCGCTGGCAGCGCCCGAAGAATGGCCGCCGACGCCCGCCTCTGTTGCCGCCGGCGCGGCGGCTGACCGCGGCGTTGTCGTAGTCGACGACGCCGAAGGAGGGGCCAGAGCGCGAGTCCCGGGCTGGGCCTCCCCGGGGCCGGGCCCTCCCATTGTGCTGCGGCAGCGGCGGAGGAGACAAAAAAAAAAAAAGAAAACCGGGTCACGCGATCGATCACCGCAGCAGCCCCCCTCCGTCGGTGGCCATGGCTGGCACACCACGGGCCAACAACCGTGCACCAGCACGACGGTGGTGCGACGTTAACGCTGCAGTTGCCGCGGAGATGAAGCGTTATTCACAGAATCAGAACCGGTTGCAAAATAGGCTACACCGAGAGCTCACATTTCAAACAAGCAGCGCGTTAATAAGAAGGGCATAGTGTTCATATGGCTTCGCTGTGTCTGAACGCGCCGCTCACAAAGAAGGCATGGACGACTTTTAGAACCAACATAAGGAACATAATCGTGAATTAAAGAATAATCTGTAGAGGACAGAATAATTACAGACCGATACTGAACCGTTGACAGTGTGGCTGCTATATAAGTGGAGAGCCACCACTAGCCGACACTAGCCAATATACAGCCACCAATAGCCCATAATGAAACTCTTTCAGCCAAAGCTGGACAGGACTAACATTCGGACATTTAGCCATGACATCAATTTAAAAAAAATCACAGCATATCCACGGAGTGAATGATGATGAGTGGGCGAAGCTCGGAAGGTTCATCGCAGATCGTGCCGAGTTCCGGATTAATTTAGTTAACGCGCACGCTAGGAATCCTTATAGTTGAACTACGTACAAGTGAAATCTCCCACCGGCACTTCATTGCAAGTGAAGATCCAGTGCATATATATATATATATATATATATATATATATATATATATATATATATATATATATATATATATATATATATATATATATATATATGGGTGGCCGGTGAACGGTTCTCCAGCGCGAGCAGTCGGTATTTCTCAATCAAGAAACTCGCTAGAAGACGCTGCCTGCGCCAACGTTCGTTGTCTCTCGCGGGTGAGGGCGCGTTCTCCTTTGCGAGCTGGTAGAGCGTTCATCTAAGAAAGAGCGTTTCCGTAGTCAACGACGCCTTTCGCTCTCTCTGTCTCTCTCTCACAAGACAGCAGATGGAAGAGTGAGAGAGCTCGCGCGCCGGGAGGCACGCGCCGAGGGCGAACGCGAGCCTCCCGGCGTTGCATGGCGTTGCATGGCATTGTGAGTGGTGTAGGTTACACGATACGCGTGACAACCGACCCACAGCTTAAGGAGCTTCGCCCCTAAGACATGAACAGTGCTAAATTGTGCTCACAGTGTTGAAGTAAAGGTTCGGTCAGAAACGTGCATGGTCCTCCGCTTGCAACGGAGAGGTCGAGGAAGACATCATATTCAAAAAAGAAGAGGAGAGGGGGGAAACTGTCGATATGGCAGCACAGCAGTGGACATGTGCCGTGGGAAGTTTGCGTTAAGCTATACAGAGGCACGAGCTATAATCGGAGCGATCCGGGACACGCACTGTTCCAAGAACACTCGCCGAAGTGCTGTCCCAGAAATGACGTCTTTGGCCACGCGCCTCTTGTACCTTCGTTTCCGCCTTGTAATTGTCGACGTGGCGTTCAGGTACGATGACCGAGCGGACAATTCCACATATATCTACGCATTCTATATACTACAGGATCGATAGACAGTCAACAAAACGAAAGGATAATTATGCAAACGATGATGGAGGTGTTTCCCGTGGTCACAGACGAAGTTGCGAAAGGACTGGACTAGACTTCGTTATACACAAGCGCGTTAGGAAAACTTAAGAGGAAGACATTACAGAGGCGTAGCGGCGCTTGAGGCTATATAGTGTTTTGTCGCCCACACGAATGCTTACTCAAAGACAAAGTGCGAAGTATAAGCTCGTCGACGGTGTCCAGCAAATTACATGTTTTGCAATGCGAAAGGCCGCGCGTTGCCTAGTTTGCGTGCCCGACAAGAAAGCTAAACTGCGTACATCATGCATCATGACAACGGACGCATTGAAGGCCTTTAACGCAAGCGTCTGCAAAACGTGCCAGCAAGTTAGCGCAATCAGTTTCCTCGTATATAGTTCATGCGGGTGGCCCACCCTCCTCAGTTTGATGCCACATACAGACCATGCAAGCAGTCACAAAGGCTACATTAGTTAAGGATATATACTTACACTTACATCACCAAAGAAGTTCGCGTTTTGTTAATTGATATACACGTCTATAGGAATAGGATAATCGAGAATCAAAGCAGCGGGCGTGCCGAGTGAAAAGTGTCGCGTCACGCTCACCACTTCCTCATGCGGACGCGCTGGAAACTAAATGGAGAGGACGACCGCGAAGCAATTTGTCCCGGATGTGGGCAGACATTGTGGCTTTCGCATTCGTACATAAGAAATATATACCGTACATAAGCTGTTGCCAAGATGCGAGACCTTGTTTGTGCAGCACGCTGCAGGCAATGCATGTAATACGTATACCATGTCATCGAAAGCGGGAAATCACGCGCGGTTTTTTGTACATTGCACAAACACTGGAAGTATATACTTGAGACGAGACAGCGTCATTCTTGTTTCATTGAGTTTTTGGCAGACATGCCTGTCTTTAATAGTCACTTGAAGTAGAAAAAGAGAAGAGGGATGGAAATATAACGAAAAAAAAAAAGAAGGAAAGAGTGACGGAGCAGAAATACGTACAGTGATAGCTCTCTTATTACTACTTACATAAGCGGCGAACAAAATGCGACACATTCTTGTTACGTTCACTGCCGATAGGCGGCGACACGGTCGCAATATGTCAATAGCAGACTTTACGTCTAAGGATGCCGGTTTAGAGGAGTCGCTGGCGGCAGACGCAGAACTGCGAGCAACATCTAGCCTGCGGCCTTTTTCCTAGCTACAATGCATTGATATTTATTTATTTATCTTTCTTTTTGGCCAGGGTGGGGGGGGGGGGCGGTTAAGTGTTCTCAAATAAAGAAAATAATCAACGTAGTACACTGGAAGTTAATCATTACCTCATTTTTTGTCCCTTGTCACAAGCAGTTAAGAAAAACGCGTGCGTCGCAGCGATATTATAGGTTTGTGTGGTGTTGGCTATGGACTCACATCAACATGTGGCGGCACCAGCCTTATTGATCACGTGTTCTTTTCTGCTAACTCGCTATTCATAAATGAAAAGAAGTGTACGGAGAAACTAAAATATACTCTCATATCATACATGCACGTTAAATCCATTCTTGGATCTCTTAGCAGCTAGCTTCCATGACGCCGTCTATAGTTACGGTGCATTCTTAGCAGAATTTACTGCTTTGCTTTAATTATGTTTACGCCTCGTTCGAGAGACCCTTTTATGGCTCGTACAGGTAACACAGGCCAACGCACTATACTCAATGACAAGCGTCAAGGCAGTTCTCAGGAGCGTCATTGTGAGCTATAACTCCTTTTTTTTTTCATTTACTTTCTGACCAATAGCACGCAATACCTTCCTGAATTCCGCGATAAAAAGCTCGAACGCCACTGCGCGGAAGCATTAGCTTTCTGCCTATTGAGGTTGACGCTCGCAGGAAAGAAACCCGATAACTTCGTCCCTCAATGACCGCGCATGGTTCGTCATCTATCGCGGCCGCTTTCAATCTTATATATCGAGAAATCAATGCGCTTGTTTTGTTTTGCTTTCATTCTTTTCTTTTCTTTTTTTTTTACCCTCTGTGTTGATTTCAATGTAATCGCCAGCAATGCGGTCAAACCCAGGGGTTTCGCAACTATCAACTATTCAGCAGCTGCCCACGTACCTATAGATTGCACGACGATGTTGTATACATATCATATATATCGAAGTGAAAGCTCTCTCTCTCTCTCTCTTACGCTCTTTCTAGCAACACGCCTTACCCTCCACATACGACGCGCTATAATATTATGCGCAGCCAATGAGAGCAACGCCGATGTGCCAAGCGCTGTGCTGCGATAAAAGCGGCCGTGCTCGTTTGAGCGGCGAAGGTCGCCGTTCAATCTCTCTTCGACGATTTGCGTGTACACGAAGGGACACTCGTCTACGTTATAGAACAGTCGCCCAGAATTTACGAGCGCGTCTGTCTATATGTGAACAGTAAGAAGCGCTGACGCATACAACGTTCACCGCGTACTCGAAACAAGGCGTATATGATATAGTCGTCAACAAGGCACACAAGACGAAGACGATTGAGGTGTGCTTATGTAGGACATGTCACAGCCGTAGCCTGCCTTCCTTTCTTTTTTTTTCTGGTGGTGACTGAACAGACATAAAGACACACGACTGTTCTTTTACCATCAGTTACAAAAGCCGCAGGCTTTGTACAGAAATTGCGCGCAATACAAGCTAGCTAGGCACCTAATTATTGACAGCCATTTTTTCACTCATTAGCGGAATACATTTATGAAACATGGCGACATCATAATTGAAAGAAAGAAAGAAAGAAAGAAAGAAAGAAAGAAAGAAAGAAAGAAAGAAAGAAAGAAAGAAAGAAAGAAAGAAAGAAAGAAAGAAAGAAAGAGCTTGTTACTCAACTATAATGAAACATCTTGTCCTCTTTCCGAATGCGAGAGCACTCAAAATGCGCAGGGACAAAAGGACACAGACGACCGAAAACATACTCTATAAATTAAAGAATTTTATCGAAGACATTGCAGCCGTAAAAAAATAAAAGAAAATAAACGAAAAAAAGAAAGCGCCAGTGCGTGAAGATAGAAGACGGAGTACGTTGTATAATGAAGCTGTCGCTACGTCATTTGCAAGCGTATACCTTGCACAAAGGAGGGAATGCTCTCTTATAAGCCAGTGAAAAGAAGAACGCAATTGCGGAAGGACGAAATGACAAAGCCGATTCCGAGTCTTGCGACACAAAGATGACGTTTCTCGACGCCTCAAGGAGAGTAAGCTCGGAAGAGGATGAGAAGAAGACGAAGAAGGAAAGAGACAGAGTTTTCCAGTTAATGATAAAGAAGCCGGATTCTCTCGCGTACCTTGCAAATTGGATTGTCGCCACCGTCGCTTCCTAATTAGCAAAAATTAAAGCACCCTGGCCGTACATTCACCGCATTACTCCAGCTTCTCGCCCTGCCGATCCTGTCTGCATTCACCTTGTACTGTTTTTCTTTCTTTTTTTCACAGCGGCGAGCTCTCTCATTATTGCTTTAATAGGTTTGCGCAAGGTGGAACCTCCGACTATTTTTTTTTTTTTTTTGCGTTTGTCTTCACGCATATTATGCACTTTACAGTTTTTATGTCCGTTTCGGGAAGTGAATGCCTGACTGATTTTGAAATGAACGATCGGCTAATGCAAGGCCTCCCATTTATCTTTTATTCTGCGTCAACGTAACATATTTAGCGTAAAAAAAAAAGACAGTATCGCGTGTTCCTGCTTTCAGAAAAAGCACAGTAGGTTCAATATTCAGAGGGCATGTCTATCAAAGATGCAGAACGCTCGGTATAATCTATGCAACTGGTATATTCCATAGCACACAAAATGCCTCCAATGAAAATCGTGCAACCGAAGTTAACCCCCAGTACGCTCTCTTTCCCTCTCTCTCACTCTGTTGCAATGAAGACAACGCCCATCCGATCTATATATATCGAAGTGGCAATAGGAATTCACAACCGTAATCGGCTTCGTTTGAATATGACGACGTCGCGCGAGAGAGGTGGGTGCCATCCAGTAAGAAGGCAAAAAAAAAACAAAACAAAAACGCGAGGAATACAGAAAAGGTAGTGCTGTTTTAAAGCATATGCGTTTTTATAGTCTTATTTCGAAAGAATTCCCTTAGAAATAGCGAAAAGTGGTGTCGGAGATACAAGAATAAATTTCATTCGTGCGGAACGTCAATTCGACTGCATATTTTCCTTGCAAGCGCAGTCAAAGACCAATAATAAACTGCAGGAAGCTGAGAAGCTGTAAAACGCGCACACTCATTAGGAGTAATCGACTTCCGGACGCATTTAAATGAGGCTATGACTGAGCTATTTAACTGAGACCCTTCTATATAGTGCGACATAAGGAAAATTTTCATTTTCGATATGTTTTCAAGGCAAATGTAATCCTATGCAGCGAACTAACATGTTAATTGGAACGAGCCTTGTGTAAAAGGTTCATCGCTCAGGACTCGAGTTTATCTACAACAGCTCATGTATGAGAAAAGAGGAGGACAGAACAGTACAGGGCGCAACAGGGAATAAAGGAGGACACAGGCCTCTATTCATAAACCTACCTTACCCTTATCGCTTGCTTTCCGTATCTTCCCTGTGCCCTTATCATGTTTCATGAACAAATCGGTACAGTGTCTACGAACAAACTTTATTATAGTCTTTCGAAATGACTTCCATTCTTGTCCTCTTAACGCGCCTTAATATCTCAGGGGCGATAAAGAAAACAAGCGATAAGGTATAAGGTAGGTTTATGAATACGTGCGACGGAACACCGGTACCACAAAACAGAAAACAAAAAACGCAAGACTTCAGACGAAAGCTTAATTCGGTTTTGATAGCAAACTGCTTAGTTCATCGTCGTCAAGGTCATATAACATGCGCTTGCAAGGATGCTCAACGAATTGATTCGCGAATGCATGGTCATTTCTCCTTCTATTCCGTTTAGCTGTCGTGACATTGCTCTCCTTGAGAAGCAAACGTGCACCTGCTGTATACGCTTTGCCAGCATACCGATAACAGGAAACAATAAAGAGACAGCGACGGAAGAGTACATCGCCTAATCAGCGATAAATTAATTGATCTTCGGTCAAACGGCGCCCAGGTGGCGGAACAGCTGTTTAGATGACCCCATAGGGAAGTATATGTATGCGGATATATTGAGCTCGAAAGATTCTGATGACGCGCAGCAATACTTTCCTTTTTTTTTTTTTCACGTGTATGTGAAGCACGCCGCTGATTTAGCGATGACAGTGAATGGCCAGAATATCGGCAAGTGACCTGAAGCCCTGTTTTCTTATGCGCTGGGCAACTGCCGCTATTGTTATTTTCACTTATCGGGCCTCAAACCTTAAGCATATAGTGTGTTTAGGAACACAGGCAAGAAATCAAAAGCTAATCTACCGCCCCAGGCCAATCAAGTGATTAAATTTCGTCTATTTCACACGTATAACGGGTTGACAGCGTAAACAAGAACGATGCTACACGCTTGCCCTTCAAGCAGTCGTGTAAGTGGTTTGAGGAGTGTTGAATACAAAACGGAGTGAAAGCACACCTAACATAAAAAAAAAAAAAACTCACCTTAGTATACATGTATGGTAGAGACATAAGTTGCTATTAATGTTTGGTCAATGTCGAAATACGGAAGCCATCCTTGTTTCCACGGCTTCTGTCATATGAGGGGCATGACAGGTAAGCGTTTGAAACCCATCTGATCGAAACTAATTTAAGAAAAAGTAGTATGAAATGCGGAGCTTGGAACCTAGCGCAGTGTTATATGTACAGAATTCGCTTCTGTCATTCTCTTCATCCGATTTGCACTTTGCACATTAATTTTTTTCATCAGTATCAAAAGCTAATTCAAGTAGCGTTAGCCAGAACTATAAACCGCCTAACTTGATCATCATTGCACGAAAGCCTCACACGAACTGCACCTCAAAAGCGCCGTTGATGGTTCTCTCGCAATAACGTATATAAGTAGAAAACAACTGTTACTTCATCACGGCTCTCGCCTCTTTTCTTCGTCGCTTCGAAGAAAGAAAGAAAAGTTCGGGCTAATGCGGTGTGAGGGGTTTAATTTCGCGCACATGCCGAGCAACGGCGCGGAAAAATAAACGAGTTTTGGAAGAGAAAGAATTTCCGAGAAATTAAGTGTGCTGGCTGCAGCCGCGACTTCCCTTTCAGCCCGTGTCAGCCTTTCGCGCATGCGCGATCCATGGCATAGCGTCAAATATTTAACAAAAAAAAATGTGACATGTACAGATAGAGAAATGCACAGAACCAAAAAGCTGAACTCATTCTTTTCACATCGGCCATGGTACATACGCTTTATATCTGTTCAGTCAGCGCATTTGCGGGACAGGCGTAGCACGTGTCGGAAGTGCTTAGCCAGGAGGTTTTTCTTCCGGTGAGTGTGCGTTGGCGCAGGTTCGAAAGCAGACAAAACAAAAGGAAAATTAACATGAGAGCTTGTCCAACCCTCGGCGACCTGAAATAGCTTTCGTCGACTCTCAACCGAACTCGTCTTGAGCTTTTCTCTTCTTTTGTTATGCTTATTTAGGGTAAGAAGCAGAGAGAGAGAGAGAGAGAAAGCCATAAGGTAATCGCCTTCAACTTTCGGACAGAGAATGCTTGGAGAATAAAGGAACTACATAACAAGACACACGGACGATAGAAATCGATACATGTGATATATCGTCGTGAGTATTATACAGTGCAACTTATTTCGTTTCTCTTAGCATTGTTGTTCTTCTAACTTTATAGTTTCGGGCTGCATTATGTAGAAGGCGTCTGATTGTTTTGTTGCGTACAGCTAGCACTGCTACAGTGCTATTTTACGGTTCTTCTTGCTATATAGTAGTATTCTATATAATTCTTATTCCTGTAATTGGTATTTCTGTCTATTGAGCAATTCCACTTATTGCTAGAATGTGATGCTAAGTGCTGCTGTACATGCACTTGCTGTTGTTTCGCGCTAATCGCTGTACCAGACACTGCTTGATGTTTAAACTGCCTTGTCTGGCCTCGTCGTTCGGCTGGGTCACCAAGCTACGTATACGTACATATAGCTTCTAACCCAACGCGACCCATTCAACATGTACGTGCCGGAGAAAAAAAAAAGAAAAAAAAATCAGGGCATATCCAAGGAGTGAATGATCATGAGTGGGCGAAGCTCCGGAGGTTCATCGTAGATCGTGCCGAGTTCCGGATTAATTTAGTTAACGCGCACGTTACGAATCCTTATGGTTCAACTACGCACAAGTGAAATCTCCCACCGGCACTTCATTGCAAGTCAAGATCCAGTGCCTATATATACATATGGGTGGCCGGTGAACGGTTCTCTAGCGAGCAGTCGGTATTTTTTAATCAAGAATCTCGCTAGAAGACGCTGCCTGCGTCAAGCTTGTCTCTCGCGGGTGAGGGCGCGTTCTCCTTCTTTGCGAGCTGGTAGCGCGTTCATCGAAGAAAGAGCGTTTCCATAGTCAACGCGCGCCTTTCGCTCTCTCTGTCTCTCTCTCTCTCTCTCACAAGACAGCAGGTGGAAGAGTGAGAGAGCTCGCGCGCAGGGAGGCACGCGCCGAGGGCGCACCTCCCACACGCGCCCTCCTATAGTAACCCTGACATCTCTCATTACCTTTCTGTCCTCTTTATTTCCCATCATCCCCTCCCCAAGACGCTGCGCCGTGCTCCCAGTTTGGGCTGCAGAAATAAGCGTCTTTTCCTTACCATAACCACTACCACCACCACCACCTATAGTAGCGCGTTCCTAGTAGGTAACGCGCTACTACAACGGACGGACAGACCCAAACCTTAAAGGGGCCCTGAAACGCATTTTACGCACATTGATTTTATTGCACATTTGCTTTGTGTGGGACTTGACGATGACCGAAACACCAGTGAAAGCGGCGAAATTGAGCCGTATTATATTTTAATTTGTACCTGAAATCGGTTTCCGCGCTGACTGCAGCGCCATACATCAACAGTTTCTCCGAGCGGATATGACATCACCATGCTGCTTTGCTGCAGGTTCTGATTGGCCGGGAACAGTAGGGAATAAAAATATACATCGCACATATCGATAATGCACCGAATATAAGAAATTCCAAATTCAGAACGTGTTTTATGCTTGCTAAAGGTACAAATTTGGGCATTAAAACTTCATTTTGCTTGTAACTGACACAAGGATCGCTGTGCGGCCCACGTGGTGGTTGTGGTAGGAAGGCCACAGAGGGCAGCACGGTTCCGGTTCTGCAAGATGTAAGCCGCGTTTTGATTGGAAGCAGCATGCACGCCTTGGGATGCCGATATCTGTCGTCTGCTTTTATTTTGAATTTGTAAGTTGAATAACTTGCGTTTGCCTGCATCGATCTCGAAAATTCTTTTTGCATTTACCTCAGAACAATACAACGAACCCGTTTCGATGCAAAACTCAGCGGGTAAAATATGGTTTCAGGGCCCCTTTAAGGAGCTTCGCCCCTAAAAGAACTGAAGTGCATTCACTCGCCTCCTTAATATTGTGGTGCGACCCGCCAATCACTCGAGATTTCCCGATGCATTAATTATACAAGGAGACAAACTTGGCATCGTTGACCAACCCAGCGGAGGTGCCCCCTCCCCTTGGAGATTTTGCATTCGGATAAAGGATCCTGCCTGCCACCATTACCCAATACCAAAAGAAATGTGCAACGAAAGCAATAACCGAACAAGGAATCTGGTTTACGAACGTGGCAACGTGATGCTCTGCTATGCCCCTTCACTTGTCGCCATCCGGGCAACAGAAATTGAATGGAACGCAGAGCATAGTCTCGGCGGTCCCCACCAGCGTACCTCGAGATTTCAGGAGCCATTTCGGCGAACTCGCGGGGCACCCAGCAGATTCCGAGAGAGAGAGAGAGAGCCCTTTGAAGTGTATCGGTGCTTTCCGCCCCGTCAGTTTGATCGCTGTATCCAGGTTTCTGGGGGTAGAACAGAACGCTCGAGGCGCGACAGGAGCCGAAGTGATATAAGAATTTGCTCCTGTTTTTTCCGAACAAGCAGTGGACATGCACTATATAGTAGGAGCAATGCGACCAAATCGCTCTTCGTAGAGAGACACACAAACACACACTCCGTGCAGGCACGCATCGCCGACTCCATCGCGAGTCGACCTTATCACAACTCGTCGACACTCGGCAAAAGTGCACGCGCACCTTCGGAAAAACTCGTGTAGGCGCGGAGTCGGACAACATCACCGACAGTGTATATACAAGACTGAAAACCGAGTGGCCGGGAAAGTGGAGGTGAACGCGCAAGCATATAGCTGTTGCGACATCGACACTCGTCTTTTTTTTTTTCTTTACTCGGCTCTCGTGTGTGTGTCTGTGCTAGGGTTCGTGTGTGCGACGTGCGTCGCATTAATGCCTACCTGATCAAAATAGACGCGTTCGACAGAGCAACACGCTGCAAAGATATCCGAGCCGGTACGAAGAAGCGCGCATGAGGAACACTGAAGAAAGCAGTACGCACGCTGCGCATGCGCAAACACACGCGCGAACATACATACATACATACATACATACATACATACATACATACATACATACATACATACATACATCCCTGACTTCGAAAGAGAGGAGGAGGAGGAGGAGAGGCGCGATGGACTGGGCAAAGATGGGAGTGTAAAAAGAAAAAAAAAAGAAAGAAGTGCGATACAGAACAGCCCCAGCGGACAAGAGAAGGCTCCAAGGTGGCGCGTGCGGTCGCCGCTCTCAGAAGCCACGTCTTTTCTTTCGTATACTTTACCGTTACGCTGTTTTTATATGAACTTGCTCTTATCTGGATGCAACGACCATGCGCCTGCGGCGGCGACGACTGCTCGGAAGCCACATGCAGTGCTCGCTCCTCTGTACAGCAGTGCCGTGCTGACCAGAATGCGAATGGCTTACGCAACCGTCCTTGGCGTCCTTGCAGTCATGCATAGCGTAAACGCTTTCGGCGCGCACATATCGAGCAACGCGAATGCACGCGCCTCCATGGCGCCACCGATGTCGTCTTAACCAGTGTCACGTTTTCTGTGAACTGTTGTCTCTATTTCGTGGATTTGTGAAAGTATGCAAGAGCGCAGATTTAGACTTGGGAAGTATGCGGAGATTTAGATTCGGGGAAACAAATCAGTGAAGGCGAAGACGTACAAAACGCGCTCGAGCACTGTAAATGGGACTTCGCATTATCGGTTTGCCCGGTGCACCATTCTGTGTCTCTTATGAAAATTAAAATAGCACGCATCTCTGGAGGCGTTGGTAGTCTTGCATGTTGAGTGGTTGCGTGTTTTGTTTGTTTCGGCCTCGCCGTACAAAGTTTGCTTCTCCTTGCGATTGGGAATTCCACGAATAGTAAGGATGCGATGGAGTGCACACAGCAGGAATTCAGACTATCATGGCAGGTAATCTACCCATGTCGCTAAAGCGAAAATCTGCAATCATTGCTCACTGCTAGTACCAACATGAGCCAGGAACTTGAAGGATATAACAAAGGAACTTGAGAAGTTAACGATCACGCAGCGTGCAATGTAACAGAAGATGCTGGGACTAACTACAAGAAACAGGAATACGGCTGAGCGGATCACATAACAAACCTGGGTAGCCAGTACTCTACAGTTGACGTTAAGGGCAAGAAAAAAACGGAGCTGGCATAGTGTGTAGGTACTGCAGTGTGAACAGGTGGTTAGACTTGGTGGCGCATATAGGCGGCCATTTCGAGCAACGGAGCGGATGCATGCCAAACGATGGGAAGAGCAGCTGAGATGGCACAGAGTTGGGTGCAGTGAAGTTAAAGAAAGTGCCAGCGTGTAAAGAAATCTATGGATGGTCAAGGCAGGGTAAATTTTGGAGACCATTTAGAGGAGGAGAAATTAAAAGGGGCAAGACAGGTGGGTTTGCTCACACTAGGTGCATGGCTGCCCTGTGCATGGAAAGAGGGCTAAGGGGAAATGAGCGGTAAGGAACCTGCATGGAAGAGCAATCTGATAACCTCAGTTAACGTTTACCCATTGCGGTAACGTGTGCACGCACTCGAATAGAGAAGCTCAATTACGCGGACTCCCCTCTGTGAGGCTTCAGCACCAAGCGGGCTTTTCGGCGGAGTACACCGACACTCGTTATATATAGGGTTGCGGATATAAAAGAGGGAAACAAGACAGCCATATTTCTATAGTGTATATAACCTTCCGCATATACGCAGAACTCGAGCACCGAGGCCGAACTCCGGGAAAAATGCCCTTCCGGGAATGCATCATCGTGCTTCTGATGCCTTTCAGTGCATCTAAAAAAAAAATGCAGCCCAGTGACCAGCAATGGGCTCCTTCAGTTTCTGAATCAATGCGGTATATGAAATGAAGCCGGCTTTCTATCTTTCTTCTTGTTTTTTTCTCTCTTTTGTTCCTTTTTAAAGAAGAAGAAAGAGAAGACGCCTGGTCGGCCTGCATGTCATTTGGTCGCCTGTCTCCTCGCGCAATATTTCGCAGTGACGCGATGGCGCTGCCTACGACACACACATATTTCTTACTACACGCAAAAGTGCGTAGAAATCAGTGGCGTTCTATGGTGCTGCGTCCTATAGCTCCCTTGCAATGCATCGCCGTCAATGCTTCGCTATACCGAGCGTTTGTTGTATACGCCGAACGTATAAACCGATGCAAAATAAGATTCAGCTAGCCGCGGACCGTTGTACGATTAGCTTGGCACGTGTACGTTGGTTTGCGCTAACGCATATTTAATAAGCGCGACGTCCACCAAGGCAACAACGCGCGGCTCTTTGCAATTCTGATTTCGTAGTATGTGCATACACCATTCCCGTATTATTATCTTTTTTTTTCATCTACTCTTCCTCTGTCTCTAGGACATCCAGGCTAGCAGAGGACAAGAAAGTCGCGTAAAGCTGGACGCAGGAAAAGAAAATGCAGATTCTCTGTTTCATCAGTTCCGTACAGCAGAGACAGGGCTACGTGACCATCGAGTGCAGGCTCTTGCCAAACGAGACGCGTAGTTCCAACGTTCGGAGATGCCCCTGCCTCGCTTCCGTAGCAGCGTTCGCCGCTAGCGCACGGTTGGTCACGAAAGGACACATTTAAGATGCGTTCGCGACCTCGATTTCGTCGAAGACACATGTGGCGTACACAGTGCTGCACATAACTACCGGCACAAGGTGTAGTAAACTGATGACCGGTCGCTGTTGCAAGCAAGCATGCACCCTTGGACTCGACTAGAGTGTGTTTGACCCCCAAGCACGCGGGACGACGATGCATTGCGACAAGCTTGCCGTGGATATATATACATATGCCAGCTTCCCGCGCAAAACCGATGGGTCTGCGTGCAATTCTTTTGCAGATAGCCCGCAAAGTGAGCGGAGTGTTTGTTCATTAGTAAAGAAGCGATTACTCTTGTCAGGGTCAGCACCGCTCCATTGCGACAACCGCCCCCGCAGCAGCCCATAGCATATGTGAGAAGCAAAGAGATACATGGCGCGTGCGTTAAACGAAGCGGATCTCAAGATTAATGCGACGAACTGCGAGACTGTGTTATTTCTTGCTAGTGTGTACACTAACCACGTTCAGAGGTCGCAGTGAGAGCTAAATCGACTGCACGATCATGTGCCGCATTTTATCACGGCCACGTTTTAGGCAGTAAGTTAATATCGCCTCCCGAAGCCGCTGTCCTTCACGCGGTGACCATGCCTGGCTAACATACTGGTATACAGAAAGCGTTTGTATAAAAAAATACGCATCACTCTTCAGGGGACGGTGCTCTATCAGAAAAAAATAAAACGGATCGTTGTATAAACTACATATTATTGCATATCAGCACTAATGATTTCCCCGACTACCGCTAAAGGGGAAAAATGCGGAGGAGGGGGGATGCCTTTAGGATAACATACACACACCTTTTTTTTTCTAAAGACACCCCCTTAATTTCTAAAGGTTTGTGACAAATTCGAAATATCTCCCGCTTCACACCCCCCTCTGACATTTAGGCACAGCCCCTCATTTCTATTTATGGGGAAGTCCCTGATCAGCACGACTGTGCCCCACGAATACAATGGGCTGCACAAGTGAAGCGATGCTGTTGATTTCATTTTGCTTTAATTGTAGCCCTTTAAACGATGTCCATGCAGCGTCTCTTCATTGCCCACGCGACCCAGAGCCAAGTCGAGAGTACCTCTCTCCCCATTAGAAAAACCAGTGGCTGCCCAGGAAGGGACTGAGTATCGAACCCAGTACCTCCCGCACCGGAGGACGCCACCGACGCGGTGAAGCAACAGAGATAAATACAAACAACGAAAACGAAAAGAGAGAGAAGCGAGAGGAGGTGTAAGAAGGCCACCCATAAAAACGTAAGAGAATGCGATAAAATCGTCCGCGTAGAAATAGCCGCGTTTACGAAGCCTATCCTTGACATTCCTGCTACTTGTGAAGCGACGTCAGTGAATCATTCCGTTCCGCAGCCCTTCACTCTGTTGGCCACGTGGCTTTTATAAAGGGCAACGCAGCCCAAGAGTCTCGAGTATCTTCGTATAGCAGCGTACGTATTTCTCCGCAAGAAACAAAAATAAGAAGAAATCTTCTTAGATTCCGTGCCTCTGAAATGTAGAGCATGCAACGACGGGCAGAGTGGTGAAAGCGCGCCAGTGTATACGTTTGTACATACAAGAAAACCTTGTATTTCTTATATAATTGCTGGGCTTTGGTGAATTGGCGACACACAGTGTTTGACGGCACAATTGGCCATCGATGCCCGAAGGGCCCAATCGTGCCATGCATATTGTGGTAATCAAGCACAATATTTTAAAGACGATAGTCTTTCTTGGGATACTTGAACGCAACAATTTTGGTCTGTGTCTGTTTGCCTGTTTGTCACACGATTCAGCCACCCGGCCAAAGCTTAAGCACTTGCCTAACGCCCAGCCATCTTGAACTGGTACCTGCGTTCATACTTGTGAACATTGTCGATCAAAAAGCAAATACTACGCATATCTGAGGCGCAACATCATTACGTTAAGTATGAGGTGGTGTGTTACTAGAAAATACACAGATACGTAATTCTAAAGACCCTATAGTGTTTCTTAGGCTGCGCTAAAAATGCGACGCCATGCACGAAAAAGGCCTCTGCCGACGATTTGGTGCTGCCACCTGGCAGTTGCCCAGAGATTCTGCACAAGCTCATGTTTCCCGACGGCGCTGCCACATGGCGTCCATATCTCACGCGGCGTAGTACGGCCGGCAGAAGACTATCGTCTTTCGACGATATTTGCAGCGAAGCACGCAGATACGCGGCCATTTTTTTTAAATAATGCACGTTGAGCTGCTGCAGCAAACTTTGGACGCACGGGCAGCACAAACAAAACACGCAACCACTCAACATACAATACAAGATTACCAACTCCCACAGGTGCGCGTGATTCTAATTTTTATAAAGGACGCAGAACGGCAATGAGCAAGTCGATAATGCGAACTCCCATTTGCAATACTCGAGCGCGTTTTGTATAATTACTTCGTCTACACTTATTTCGATTGCACAGACACACACACGCTATACAGGATGAACAGGATAAGTTCTCTGCGTGAAACAGACCTTGTCACTCGAGGGACGGGGGATCGCCTTCGCCCTCGCACACGCATACACTGTCGATCAGCATCTTCCTGGATCTACAAGCTCGCGTTCGCCGTGACTGCACACAACAGCCGTTCCCGCGCCCTCGACAAGCAGCAGAGACAGTTTGGAGAACCACGAGCCCGGGGTCTAGCTATCTAGAAAGTCCCAGCCAGCGTATAGCGCGAGTCCGTCGTTGTCGTCGTCGTCAGCGGGCTTCCCTTCGCGACTCATTGACAGCGGGCCCGGATGGTTCCTGTTCCGCGCTCGTGCCCTGGAACCGAAGCACCCGTTTCCGTGAACCGATCGACGAGCCCGCGAGCTTTTTTCTTCGCTTCGCGGAACCACCACCACCACCACCACGGCGCCCCCCTTCGTCGGAGCAATCGTGCGTGCGTGTGTGCGTGTTCGTACGTGGAAGAAAGCCCGTCTCGCTCACTACGCCATGTAGCTGCTGCTGTGCTCGCGCTCAGCTTCTGTACAGCCCCTGCGTGCGTGTTTTGGTTTCTAGCCCCTCGTCGTGGGTCCTTCTTCTCGCAGCGTCTCGTCCCTGCGAAGCGTCGCAGAACACAGTTCGTTCCTCCAGTCGCATGCAGCCTTCCTCGCTGGATTCCGTAATTAGATCGCCCCGCACAGCCTTACAAACGACGTTAAAGCGCTCCACGGAAGCAATATTTCGTTCATTTTATGCATTCTTCGGAGAGCGGGCGAATAGCAGAACATGCGCGATCCCTCGCCGATAAGGTACCTGCCCTTGAATAACATGTTGCAGCAGGTTATTTCAGCGTGGCCACATTCAGGGAGGCACCCAATGCAGGGTATACATGCAAGTGCTTTGTCTCCTGCCCCGTGTTCACGGATTGTGAATTTAAATGTAAGTTCAGCGCAGCCATCATGTTATGCGAAGTAGGCAACGTTGCAATGGGATCCCGGAAGCGGCGCTGCAAATATCTAAATCTCAACGAAATCAAAACTTTGAGACATGAAGTTATTACCGCTGGCAGTATTGGACGTTGCAGACTTCGAGTTGCTTCACCCGGCCAAACTAAGCAGAGGACTAAATGTTAATAATAATAATAATAATAATAATAATAATAATAATAATAATAATAATAATAATAATAATAATAATAATAATAATAATAATAATTCAGTTATTGAATATCATGCCGTCCATGGAAAAAGGAAAACGAGACAGACAAGCACATACAACGCATTGGAAAGCTAGCGCCTCTAAACAAGAACATTGGTTGCATAGGAGATCCCTGAAAAAGCGACGCCAATAAACAATAAGAGTACAAGCGATCGTTAAGCCCGCTTCACCACATAACCTCTAAAGGTGCGCATTAATTTCTTAACGACGGAAAATCCAGCGCCCTCGCGTTTGTTTACATATTATTGTTACTAGAGGCACTAAGACCTTTACAAAGGACAATCTTCGTGTATTCGGCCTACAGTGGGCATGCGTCGTCTACACCTAAAAGAAATTCCTTTCAAGCAATGCACACTACTGGGTCAACATGTTGCTTGAGTACAGGGCACGAATCCTTAAGATTTAAGCGTATACATTTACTAAACGCACGGAAACGCGACACTGCAGGGAAGAGCTTGCCCCACAGCAGCACCGTTTCCTGCCCAGATGTTTCTTTTAATCTCGCTTGCCAAGGAAACTGAACTACCCCAACAGAAGGGATTGGCCGTAAAACTCGAGACCGAGCGAAACAATCGCGCGAGGGTTCCTCGGTCTCCGGGAGAACAACGTACGGCGCATTGCGTATACGTATATCTCTGCTCAAATCAACCCTGAACCTAAACACCTGCTTCAAAGATAATATGCCCCTTATCGTCGGGATATGCCGCGACCTACTCTGAATACGTATCTCAGGAACCGACAGTGCCATGGGAGCCCGCAGTCCGACGGTAAAGGCAGGCACCTATATTGCCGACAACCAGTAAATATCGCGAAATCCAGAAAAAAAAAAACATTGGCCGGCGACATGCATTCGTAATTTCCACCTCTAAATAGCCGCGCGCCGCGACGCAATCGGAATTGAAAGCAGAACGATACTTTAGAAATGGTGGAAAAAGAAAGAGAAAAAAAAATTTCACTAGAGCTCAAGAACGCCAAAGTCAAAACGATGTAAATGCCCTCGCATGCGTCCAGAGATATATATACAAATACACAGAAACTAAATTAGCCACAGAAAGCGAAAAAAGAAAGAAAGAAAGAAAGCTTCGTTACGGGAGACAAACAAGACGAGGCACGCATGCCGTCTCAAGTTCATTGCATTCCAGAGCGCAATAAGCGGAGGTCGATTGAAGAAAGGGGAAAAAAATGAAAATGTTACCGAAGCAAATTGAGATAGCCAGGCACGTGCTTCTGTATATATACGTTTACGTATACAGCTGGCAGCACACGCTTTGGCTGTATCCAATGATAGTGCCTATATGTATGTATGTATGTATGTATGTATGTATGTGTGTGTGTGTGTGTGTATGTGTGTATGTATGTATGTATGTATGTATGTATGTATGTATGTATGTATGTATGTATGTGTGTGTGTGTGTGTGTTTGTGTGTGTGTGTGTGTGTGTGTGTGTGTGTGTGTGTGTGTGTGTGTGTATGCAGCTGGCCCACGAATACGTTAAGTCGCGTTGTCTCGCGCGCGATTCGAGCAGAGATTCGCTACTGTGTCCTGGCTGAAGAACAACAGTATATACAAGAACGCACGAAACGCCATACAAATTCGTAATATCGAGGTTCCCCACTGAAGACAGATATAGCCTTGCAACGAAGCAGCATATAACGCGCGTGCCGTGTTGTGAAAAAAAAAAGACAAGAACCGAGCGAACCCGTTCGCGACAAGGCGGGTATGTCTTTATACATAGTATATTATATACGCCAGCAAGAAAGGACGCCATATACATAGCCCGCAGCGACGTCTTATCGGGTGCTTTCCCCTGTAACCTTCCTATTTTTTTCTTGCCATTGTCAACCTTGAAACGAATGCGAGCGCACAGTGAAATGCGACCCGAGTGCAAACAATCTATATGCGGTTTTCTATATAGTGTGGCCGTGCACCTCAAAACCCGAACAGCTCAGCGCGCTGAAAAATTTGCCCCAGGCGTTTCTTTCTCTCTCTTCCTTTTTCGTCGTCTTTCCGACACAGCCACGGCCGGGTTTTTCTCGCTTCGCACTGAAATCTAGCGGTTCGATCTCGTATTTTTAACTCGCTGGAAACAAAAGGCGACACGCCCAAGCTCCCACCTGTGTATATACAGAGAGGTTGGTCTAGATGGGAGAAACCGCTCGACGCTAAGCTTCGCGATGCAAGGTCGGGCCAGTCCTCCGTGTGTGCCGATATCTATACACTTATATATACCGGAGTCTTTTGTGACGGGAGGAGAAAAGGAAGGAAGGGTTCTTGACTCTGTAAAGCAATCGCAAGTGCGTGTTGTGTGGCCGTATAAACGTGTAGAGCTTATCTATTGTCGAACGTTGGAGCTAATGGAGCTCCCGCGCGCAATGGGGACTTGTTCGAAAGTGTATAGATTAATCAAGTCGGTGGGCACACAATGCTGCCAAGACACGGCGGCGTTATCTTTTTTTTTCCTTCCCCCGTCAAGACCGCAAATTTCGAGCGTGCATATTCGGGTTAAAACCCGTTCTCGTTGATTAGACAGAAAAGTGCACGCCTTTACATTGAAAACAGTTCCAGGGTCGCAGTGTGAAAGGCGCCCCTCCCCGTGAGTTCAAACAGGGCAAACATACGGAGATCGAACAGTTTGAGAGATAGTGGTGGCGGCAGTAAGCAGCTCCATGTCAATTTGCCACTTACAGGACCTACATATAACTGACTATGCTGCAGTCATACAACCGAATATATCGTTATGCACGAAGGTTTTCAAGGCTAGTACCCTGACACAGGCTTTTCACGGCTATAGAAGAGTGCGTTATCGCTTTGCGATCCGGGAATTGCAAAAAAATATCATCTCAAGCGGCAGCTCGGATAATCAGTTATAATGCATGTAGAAAACTGCATTTCAATAAATGCTTCAGTCGGAGAACGCGGGAGCAATTATTCAGCAACGAACATTATTTAGCAAGACAAACATTATGCAGAGAGGATCCTGTGATTTGATCGTTTCGAAATTTTCTGAATGCCCGTGCGCACTTTGACTTCAGCAGCTTGGTTTTCGCCGCCGATCTTCACCGGAATTCACAGCAGCTACAGAAGACATAACAATACAAGCAGCCAGCCCTCATTAGAGGAGATTCGCTCGCGCTGACGGAGTCGCAAACAAGCCACGTTTTATTAACGCCTCACGATGTCGCTACTGCTTCTGCCGTCAACAGCTCCGGTAAACCGGTATCCCCAAACGTATCGAGCAGTCCACAGAAGAAACGAAATCCTCCATTCTCTCTTTGCGTCCAGGAATTCTTAGCAACATATATACGTCGTCGTTGTTCTCTACAGCCACGGTTCCCAGAACCGGCGAGGTTTCTTCTGTGACCCCCGCACACACGTGTTGCTGGGCCAGGCCAGAACCGCGGTCTGGTGGAAGGGCGATTCCGGCCCGCAACCGCCAACCACATGTGCGAGCCAAGTGGTATAATGCAGGCTGCGCGGGGTGAGGACCCGAGGGCGGAGACCCACGGCTGAGGGGAAACAAAAGGAGTCCTGCTCGTTGTCGGGGTCGAAAACAAGCGAGGGAATCCTCTCTCTCTCCCTCCTCTCAGGCCACCACCACCACTGCCGACACCCTATCGGCCGACTCATCATCCGGCGCGGTGGTGGGTTGCCGACGAAGCAGATAGCTTCGCGTCGGTACTGCAGGGAAGGTCGCGCGGTCACGGAGGGAAACGGTAGACGCGACGAGAGGAGTTCGTTTTTTTCTTTTTGTTGGCCGCGCCGGGCGAACCAGATGCCATGGTCCCCCAGGGGCAATAGTGGAGGAGCGAGCGGGAGAAAGGAGGGAGAAAGAAATTAAAAAAAAAAAAAGAAGCTGCTCGAGATTTTTCAAGGTCATGGTCGCTTTGCAGGAGCGCGCATCTTGCGATAGAAAAAAAACGACAAAAGGGATTCGCGCACTGCCTGTGCGCTCCTTCAACGGGCCTTTGTGTCCTCGGTGAATAGGAGTGTTGCCGCTGAAGACGCGAAGTTTTGCGTCGTTACACGTAGTTGATGTTGCGAATTATACAACGCGCAGAAAAGTTCAGCAATTGAGAGGCATCTAATAAGGATTTCGTTGATGAATTTTAATCACATAAAGACTATAAAGACCTGACATGCTGTTATTAGACCCTGGGCGCTGCTCTGTCTGGCGGAAAAAGACTACTCTCATAGCGCGGATAAGCGGACTAGATAAGTAGGCTTTCGATATCAACTAGACCACTTATCCGTGATAATGCAGTACATTTCGTTTACATCGGGCCCTTTCAAGTGCGCTGATTATTTCCTTGTCACTAATCCAAGTTACCCGGATGCAGCGATTGCGGTGTGCGTCTGCAGGGTAGGAATTCCTTCACAATGAAGACTGCTCTCAACTATTCAGCACCAACGGCCCGACTATTAATAACGACGTCCCGGTTCGCGCACGCAACCTGAGGGACGCAACAGGCCACCGCGCAGAACTCTTTCCCCGCGACGACGCCGACGTCACCGTAATGTCAGAGTCAACCCCGCGGACGCGATAACGCGCTCACATCCACACCGCGTCGCCCCGGCACTTACATGATGCGAAAGCCAAGCTTTCGAGCAAGAAATGTAGCCATTTCGTTTGTGTCCCGAGCGCGAGCGCGTTTCTATTAATAAGACGAGCGCCCAGCTAACCTGTCCGTCGTGGCCGCGGGCCCGAAAGAATGAAGCCGCGGTATAGTTACAACTTCCAAGCTGAAAGTACCGCGGCGACGGCGGCGCGCGCATTTATAACGAGAGAGAGATGTCCCCGGCGGCCTCTTGACATCAGCCGGAATGAAGGGAGAGACGACGTGGATGCCAGAGGACATTGTCGCTGTCCCGCTCAAAGCCTCAGGCCACGCAAACACGGGCGCCGTCTTTCTATTCAGCTTCGCGAGACATACCTACAAAAACTTTTAAAAAGTTGCGTGCAGTACGGTTCAGAACCCCGTCCGGGGGAGTCCGAACGAAAGTGAACGGGGGATGCATGCGGCTTTCAAAAGAGCGGCCGGGAACGGATCACCCTCGAAATACACCTGCAAGAACAAAAAGGCTTCCAACAAGAAGGGAGCGGGGACTGCAAAGATGCGCAGCGGCGATACCTCGCGCGCTCACCGTCGCACGCAGGTGAAGCTGCGGGCCCGCAAAAAACAACGAGCCAGCGAGCGCGCGCGCGCACATTTCTCGGCTCGAATGCCGTCGGGCTGCCACCGCCGCCGCTCGGCGCCCATCTTATCGTCGCTCAGGCACAGCGGAAATAAATGAAACTCCCCCCACTCCCGGGGGCCTCTTCTCCTCCTCTTCTTCATGATGGGCGCACCTAGCTAGCTTTACGGCTCCGCTGGAGACTTGGTGTACGATGAGAGAGAGGGCAGCCGCAGGTCGACTCGACGTTGTATGAGCGTCTCCTCGTCCTCTTTCCAACCGTATACTACGACGACCAAGAGCACCGCGCACAGTCTCTTGAAAACTTCTTTTTCGCTCTCACGGGGTCGCCGTATCAGTTTAGAAAGGCAGCACCACGGGCTTTGTTTCTATTTAGGCCATACATCCTTTCGAGCTCTCTGTTCGCCGCTCTTATTATTATACAGATGCACCCCCCTCCCCCCCCCCCTTCCGTGAGGCCAAAGCCTCACGACGAATGCGCGCCTCGCTACCTGGGACGAAGGCGTATCGCGTACTTTTGCCTCCTTTCGCGGTATAGTTAAAGAACTAGTGCCTAAGTATAACGCGTTAACTAACGGTACTCGTTTACGAGTCGGCCGCGCTCTTTAGAAATCTGACAGTCGGCGGACAGGGAAAATAGCGGTCCTGTCAAAACGACGGGGAAACGACGGTGTACGTTATGTGACGAGGAAAATGGCTTCCCTTTGAGAAAAAAAACCCAGTGTGCAGACTTCACAACAGCCCACTGCACTTTCGCAATCGCAAGGCGAATTGCAACAATAACCAGTGGTATCTCATATGCATATTGTCGCGTTTTCCTTTTGCTCGTCAGCATGCAATGTTTAAACTGTAGGATGTTGACCCTTGTCCTTTGCCACAATTTATGGCATGACCGAAGCCAAATTATTATGAGTATGCGTTGGTTGCCACGCGGACACGATAAACAGTTATTACAGTTGCTTGATTTAATATCAACGTCCAAGCACTACGCAAAAACGGGCTTTGAGAGCTATAACGAGGTGGACAGTGACAGATTAATTGCATTTCTACCACCTGCGATCTCAAATAAACGCCAGAAATGCGATCACCATATACAAGATAGACGTGTTTGGGTGTTACCACAATCTCGGTGAAATAGCTGAGACTTATCCCGAATGTAATCCGATGTCTTCTATTTAGAATAAGCAGCATAGGCCAATCTACGGAGATATAGTAAATACGGCCATGAGTTAATACAGTATTGTTTCATTTCAGCCTCAAGAGGCCGCCAGGAATGCATAATGCAAGATTGCCTCTGCACGTCAATCGCTACACGCAAATACGTCTGCCGTTGCGTGTTCGATTGTCTGAATTTTCTTAACGCGGTTTAAATTTTCTTTTTGTTTTAAAATTAGAGCTCTCCTAAAACTAGAACGCGCTGTCCATGTTACCATTCGTCCGCGTACATACACTGGGAAAACGAGAAAAATAAATACGGCGTCTGCAAGGCATCACGGATGTGTCATTCTTGCAAATACTTGGGAGACGTCGTGTTTGGACTCGGACGTATACGCTAACGTCAAGCGAAGCGCACGAGCCTCCGGCCGTTTCGAAAGGCAACTAATGGCGCTCTCGGTTTCGCAAACGCAGTGCAACAGGCCTAGACATCGAAAACACTACGCACTGCGGTCATTATTGACAACTGTCGCGACGCTCAAACGAGAAGTGATGCAAATCAAGAAAGGAGAAAGCGCAACAACTCTGGTTCGCCGACGAAAGCATGCGTGGTTAGCAAGCCTGCACGTATATACATGAACGAAGAATGCCGAGCGAAAAATTCAAGAAAAACAAAAATGAAGATGAGCAAATCTACGGTAGCGAGAAGCGCGGCAGAGAATACAGCATGCGTATACAAAATTGAAGCTGAGACGAGAAACGAAGTCCGAGGGATGTGAGCAGCCAAGTTGGAAGAGGCGAAGGAAGGAAGGAAGGAAGGAAGGAACGGGAAAAGAGAAAGGCAGGGAGGTTAACCAGAAGGGCGTCCGGTTGGCTACCCTACACTGGGGGAGTGGGAAGGGGGAATAGAAAGATGGGAGAGAGAGAAGGAAGGGGAATAATGAAAAAGACGTTGGAAGAGGCGAAAAGAGCAAAAAACGGCAGTAGGAAGCGGCTCCAAAACCTAATCAATGCCGGCAGCCAGAAAACGAGCACTCGAGATGGAGACATCACATCAGTGCTGAAAAAAGAAAGAAAGAAAGAAAGAAAGAAAGAAAGAAAGAAAGAAAGAAAGAAAGAAAGAAAGAAAGAAAGAAAGAAAGAAAGAAAGGAAGGAAGGAAGGAAGGAAGGAAGTCCTGAGCGACCTCAAAATGCGACTAAAGGAAAATTCAACAAAAATTGAAACTACGGTGCCAGTAGGAAATGTGGCAACGGACACAAGAACGGTGATGACAGACAAGAGAGATGATACAAGAGACAGAAAGAGAACGGTGGATGAGGCTAAAGAAAAGACGTTTCGGAGAGGAAAGAGAAGTATACATCCACCTCATCCACGACACACAGAGCGAGGCAAGGAGTCTATAATGTGGTAAGATGAAGTGAAGACGGTGCGGGGCGAAGAAGGCAGACACGCACGGGGTCTCGAGAAGAACGAAGGGCCACCTATAGCCGGTGACTGCGGGTGCGGACGAGGGCTTATTTCATGCTCATCCAACGCCATCCTCCGCATGCACACGCGGTACATACATATACGCCGCTTTCTTTCCTTCCAACGTTTCGTCCCGGCCGTATTATTACCTACACAGAATCGCGAACACGCGCACACCCCGACTTCGACACACAAAAGAAAGGTACACATAATGCGAGACAGGCCGGTTCTGAAGACGAAGTCTGCACACAGCCGGCAAAATAGAATAAAGGAATCGAACGACGAGAAGGCGCGTGCGCCACACGGCCTTTTCTCCGCCATTTATAATTCATTCGAATAAAAGAAGAAGGCGTTGTGGAGAAGAGCAAGAATACGGAGATGGAAAGGGGGGGAGGGGGGGGGGGGGATTTCTGCAGCCGCCGAAACAAGGTCCCGTGCGGCGATGAACAAGAGAAGAAAGGAAGAACAGAAAAAAAAAAACGAGAAGGGTCTTCAGGTATATATATACGTGCATATATGCACGCGCGCAGGCTCCTTTCGGCCGCTCATTCAATTCCTCATTTCCTTTACCGCTTTGCTCGCGAATGAGGAGCAGGTACTATACGATCTTCGCATGCGCGTCGTCGCTTTCTTTCTTTTTTTTTTTATCCGTCCCTTTATCTGTGACTTCGCTTCTCCTTTACGCCAATCTCGCTCCGCTGCTGAGAACATTATTGGCTTCTCTGCCGGGCCGACTACACGAAGTGGCTGCCGGTTATATATATATATATATATATATATATATATATATATATATATATATATATATATATATATATATATATATATATATTGTGCCTGTGTATACTAGATATATGTGGCACAAACGAACGTTCGAGGACGATGTCGTTCGGGCCAGCTGTGTAACGGGGTTAACGAACAAGGCCTCCGGCCACTGTACGCTATATAAGCGCCCACCTATACCCTATACGAAGCACTGACTTGCAAACCTCTATTTGGGAACGCGCCGAAGAGAAAAGGATGACCGACCCCAAAGACGGCAGAATCAGCTGTGCGATGAAGTAGTACGATTCCGCCCTGCAGTGCCCCGAAAAAAGGTCTGCGTTGCCCTTTCTTTTTTTGTCGTATTTGCTGTTTCTCTCTGTTAAGAGGGCTATAAAACCCCTAATGATGTCGTTCATCTAGCTTAAAACGATGCAACCTTGGGCCGAATCGCCTGTTGTGACAATAAGATAACGGGAGGCTTCCAAATGTAAGCGTTTAATTTGCTTCAAAGCAAGGATAGAGGAAAAAAACGAAACAAAAACAAACAAGGAAGTTGATGCAACAATAGAAAATTTATCTCGCTAAACATAGTCACGGCACACGCGGGCGACGTGGGTTATTTTATAGCGTGAACTAGAAAAAATACTCTAGCACCGGTCCAGCGGATAGAAGCCATGAAAGGAACGCATACGCACACATGCATACGACTACCGTCCAGAAGACGCTCTGCAGGAAAAGAAAGAAGGAAATCAAAGAGAGGAAGAAAGGGCTCCTGAGCACCAACACACTATACTTAGATCCCAAAAAAATTATCATTCGCAGACCCCTCAAACGGGAGAGGGCACAATTTTAAAAGAGAGTTCCAGAGAAGCGCCTGAATTATGTGGGCCTTCGGCCCAACGTGGATATACGGGAAACCCTTTCGGCATTCCAAGTGGTCTCCTTATCAGATCAGCATGCTTAACGAAGCATGGGAGACATGCCCGAAACCTCACCGAGCGAGACACCCGGGAATTCGAGGATCACCTTTTCTTTTTTTTTTCGCTTCGTCAACGCATTATATAAGACATCCCGCAGCCAATCTACAGGACATACCTTAGGCACTGCTGCCGTGAGGCGGCGTGCATGATGCCCCTATGCGGTACAGGAAATACAGAGGATATACAAGAGAAAATAAGAGGAGTTTCTAAAGGTCGGTTTGAGTCGTCGAGAAGACCATGCGGCGCTTCCGAGATGCTTGTAGATTGGCGCGCTTCAAGGACTGTTTGAACAATTAAAGAGACAGGCTAGAGAGAGACTCGCTCGCAGCGAGGGGGCACGATATTTTTCGCATCCAAATAATAATAAAGAAAAACGATATAAAAACGAGAGAGCGCCTTATAGTGCAGAGTGCAGCGAGCTTCGTCGACGAAGGCGGCGTGCAGCGCGTTTTTACGGCTGATGTTCGCAAGTCCTTTTTATGGCTGATGTCCGCAACACGGAAGCTTGTATAACGCCGTGAGAAGGGGCTGTGCTTGTCGATAACCTGTGCTATAAGTGATGTCGAAATGCGTTAATTAGGGAACTTATGTTTACCCTTACACGTTGTGATGCCCCTGTGACTATATGGTGTTAGCTGTGCTTTATGCTATGACCCTGAGGCCGCGAGTTCGACTCCCAGGAATGGCGCCTGTTCGGTAAGGAAAGAGGGAGGGAGGGGGGGGGGGGAGATACACAAATAAAAAAACGAAAGAAAACAAACAAAGAAGGTGCACGTGTATTCGACATATAGCTGTAAGGGATCATCATCATCATCATCATCATCGTCATCATATAGCTGCACGCTCACGCTGCACGGTACTGCACATGAAGAGCACTTCCGTAGAGCCATTTCAACTATAGTGCGATTGCTCTTTCTTTTTTTGTTTTTCCTCCGCAGTACACGTTTAGCTTTTGAGAATAAATTCGTTGCCAACATTCGCGATTGTATATTACATACAGCGGTCAATGCGCAATGTGAAAATGCCCTTGTTATATAACACGTCGGTGGTACAAGTTGAAGATCGCTCGCCGCGTTTAGTTGAGCATACAGTTATCTCGGAAGCAAAATATATAACTTGCTTCGACACACATGTCTGAGCTCTCACAAAGCGAGTATTAATTATTGATTTTCTATGCCATGCAGCCCTATGCATTCAAAGCTATCGAAGGAGTGAGACATCACTAGTGTTCGATGTTATTAATGAACCATTTTCAATGTTACACCAACGGGTTTGAGCGAGCATCACTACTGCTCTGCTGACACGCAAAACTGCAGAGTCATAGGGCATATAGGAGTACGACACTGCACATACGCAAGAACAAGGTACAGGTCGGATCGGCGAGAAACAACGCCGATCGCCAAAACGCTGCCCATACGCGGACGAACCCGTGGCTTCAACACAACCGTGATGTCCCGCATAGTCTCGTCGTGACCGGTAGTCGAACCCGCGACCTCACGCGTACCGGCGTAGTGAAAGGGTCGAGCAAAATCTCCCTCCCCTCGCGCGGTTGACACCACGGAGAGGAGAGAGAGAGAGACAGGCCCTCCCCAGCTCGCGCAAGTGTTTGCAACTCGGCAGCGCGGCCAGGCGTGACCGACATGGTCCTCGCGAGCGCGAGCCCATCGTCGCGGCCCCGCCTCTGGCCGAGAAGGCAGCCCGAGGCCTGGCAGCGAGGGGCGAGGAGGCACAAGACAAAAGGCTCGCGCTGCGTAGCTTGGCAGGCGCGCAACAATGGGCTCCCGGAATAGGACACTGGACCCCTTCCAAGAGCTCCTGCGCTAGGCACCGGGTCGCGACCCCTCTCCCTCCAGGGCCGGGGGTGTGCGAGAGGAGAGAGACGAGCACCTCTCAGACAGGGATATGGCGAAAGTCTTCCAAGCTTGAGGCCGGCGGGCCTTTTCGGGGAACCTCAACATCGGTGGTGGTGTCGGCGTACGCCTGGCGAAAGAAAGCAACTGACGGAGTCTTGTCACTTGCGCGGTTGCCTAACGCAGGTGCGTCCGTAGCGGCTTCGCGATACAATCGTCCTTACACGAAAGTCGTCTAATGGTAGCGTGTGTCCAGGTAGTTCTTCACCTTTGAGTCTTATTGCAGCCTCTCCGCAGCTCTCAGCTTAGCAGTACAGTGAGATCTATCGAACGTATACGCCTTATTTTGACACAAACAGGTCGTCCGAAGTGTCTCGTTCATCTATACTTCTAGAACGTGTGCAGTTATTTAGCGAGCGCAAAGCGTACAAGAGATGCTGAGCACAGCCTACGGATAGTGTATACACACTGTTCAATATATAGCTTTTCCTTTGCTGAACAAAAACTTCGAAGAAGTTATGAAAATGAACTGCAAGGATATAAAATGAAGTCTGGCACAGCGGCTGCGCCAATAATTCACGACGAAGGATCCGTTCGTCAGTCACATGTTAAAGCGTTCATGTAGAACGAGAGCAGATCGATGCGAGTCGGCTCTTTTCCATTGCACACTCAGTTATATATACCTCTGTCGCGTGACGTCCAAATATGCTTTCAGGACGCATATCGAAGGGCAACGGTTATAAACTCGAAAATTTGTCGTCAGCCTACCTTTCTCAGCTATACCATCGTGAAGGAAGTCGGAACACAGACCATCGAATTACGCACTATTCTTCAGGCAAGTGCACGAAACGAACTGCAAGGCCAGGCATCTCTGAGGCGTATATACGAAAAATGGAATGGAGTGGCGCACAGCTTAAATCAAGATGTTCACGGAGCCCATTATCACGGAGGAAGTGGAGAACGAGTGGATAGACAAACGTGTGGAATTTAAAGTGCGGACAAAAAGTACAGGATCCTTCGGTATAAACGCCGCTAGACTCAATTTCTGCCGGTTCATTTGTCAGAGGGCTTTGAAGTTGGAGTCACAGAACAAACGAGGAGAGACCAGAAGCAAATTGTTCTAAAGACACTCTGAAATCGCGACCCGAGAAGAGCTCTCGCTTACAATGCGCGCACATGGCAACACCAGGGCGAGTATATGCGTACACAAAGCGAGCCAGAAAGGCAGCCGCTGCACTCGTGGAAACTGCGCCCAAATAGAACAGCAGGCGAGAGGATGCAGCGGCACAGCGGATCGCGCGTCATAAAGGTGAGCCAATAATGAGACACAATCTCGCTCTGTTTATCCACGGCAACGTTCTCCCCCCGCCGATCTCATCGGCACGACCGTAAGGAGACAAGATCAAAGCGACGCACCGACCGACCGACTGACTGACGGTATACACTCATGCGCCATTGCACGGACGGACGGAGAGTCTCCCCGTGTGAAAACCACGGGCTCAGTGTTTTGCTTCTTTTGCCGCCAAACACAGCGAGCAGCCGGTGCCGATGAGCCGCCCCACTTCCTTCTTTTCTTTTTCTAACGCACAGCTCGCAACCGGTCGAATGAATTTCTTCACCCTATCCCATCCCTATACAGCGCCTCTCATCTGGCCCGGCACGCGCGTGCGGGAAAAAAATGCAAAGGAAGAACAAAGCTATTATACCAACCGTCATACCTAAAACAAACGCAAAGAGAGAGAAAGAAAAGAAAAACGAGAACCAGATTAGCGACAGCGCGCGCTCGCAGTCGCACACACACGCGCAGGGATGAGAAGACGTCTGATCTATCTTTTTTTTTCTTCCGAGTATGGTTCCTTCTTTCTTTCGTTGCCTTCCATTTTAAGTCATAACAGTTCGAGATCTACGAAAGTCAAAACAAGCGTATTTTAAGGTGGTAGAGAGAGAATAAAAACAAGTTCGATGTTGCAGGCGACAACTGCACGCGTCCCCTAAAGGTATATATAATATAAAAGAAGAAAGAAAGAAAGAAAGAGGTACGCCCCTCTTTGAAGCGCCTTCCTCACGCCCGTCCCAAAATTAAAGAGAGAACACCCCGCCGCTCGAGCACAAGAACGTGGACGCGAAGACGGCGAACGAATCCTGATGAGAAGACACGCGCGAATCATCTCCAGATCCTCGCACGCATGCGCCCGCACTCAGTGCTTCAGGGACTTACCGAGTGACTGCGCCTCTCAAGCCAGCTATCGTCTCCCCTTCCAATTCGAATGTACACGCCCAAAGTGCCGTATCTCGTTATAATCACGACAGGAAATACAGCGGCAGCTACATAGCGTGCATGTTTGCACAGTGTTACACTGCAGGAGCGGACGCCTCCCACTTAGCACATAGCCTATATACGTCGCAAATGGGTACAAACACTTGGTATCTAGGTGCTGCATTGACGACAGTCCACGGCACTGATGGATGAGAAAAAATAAATAAATAAGGTAATCTCCCATACGATGAAAGCACGAACCGAGAAATTTTTCTAGAGAATTAGTATCGTAAACAAACGTGGATAGATCGCGCTGCTTGCTTCTTTTTCATCTCTCTATACTCTTATGAGTGTCCATGTTTCCATCTAGCTCAATATAAAGAGCATTATGCTATGATTTCCAGTGCAGCCTCGGCTGTGTATATAGCACGCACAAGCGCACGCTAATGGAATTGCGCAAGCTGTTATTATGCCCGGACGAATCCGATTTCGGGCGGTTTTTGTTTGGGCGGCTCCAAACGACAATTTTGAAGGGGAATAAAAAAGGAAAAAAAGAACAAACTCTGCAAAACGGATGCAACTCTGGCAGTAAAAGGGATAAAAAAAATAAAGATCGCACTGAATCCTTCCTCGATAGCTCCGGCCATGCCTTGGGTATTTCAATCAGAAACGGATGTTCAGAAGGCGATTCCATTGCGCTCATATACACGTGCATGCTTCTTGCAGTCCGTCCAATGAGAACTGCAAACGCTCCGCGATAACAGGAATAACGAAAATAACTGAAAAAGAAAAATTAATAATAACGTCGTATTTCAACAGTCTCGAGTGAGTGTTGACTCTGCGCTTTAATTTCCTACCAACCGCAGCAGCTCACCGCTTATTACTATTTTTTTTTCCTTTCTTTCTTTCTCGCCGCTTCTTTCCCTTTCTACAGAGGGAGACCGCCGCGATTAATGTGCTGCGCTGGCGGTTTCCCTCTTAATAAAGCAGAATGGTTCCGCTCCAGCGATGCGAGGCGCTAACAAAGTGTTTGCTCTTCGCCGATTATGCAGATTATGCTAATGCACTGCGCTAACTCGCTTCACCGGAAGTATAACGCTAAGCGAAAATACACGGGCGCAACAAGAGAGCGAAGCGAGAAACGGAAAGAGTGAGGGAGGATACAAGGAAAGAAGATGACGGGCGAGTGCACGAACACGTGGATTTACATTATACCTTTGTCGTTTCTTATGAATATACACGATACACACGCAGGCATCGCAGAGCATATATAAAGTACACGGGATATGAGCACGGTGGCTGGTCTCAAAAGGAAGCCGCTCAATCGAATCTCGCTAACAGCTTTTGCAGCCACGCAAACAGCAAGCTCGCGTACGCCGTGTGAACGTCGCGGTGCGCTGTTCAGCTAAACAAATAGTGCTCTATACTATAGACGACGATAACTTGGCAGATATATACTCCCAGGAGCACCTCGACTAGATCCGCTATATGAGAACACCGCTGGAGCCATGTACCACGTTATGGGAACACAGGGACTTCAAGAGTGAATTCTGTTAACGGTCACGCTTTCGTCACACTTCCAATCTTGTCGTCATCGTCCCTTATTCCTAATTTGTTCTCCTTTTTTTTTTTTTTTCAATTGAGCAAAGCGGATCAGTGCGCACATGCTCAGATAAGCGACCCATGTTATTATAATCATCATAATCTCACAGGTCAACTGCTGACATTGAGCTAGACAAACCTTGAATTACATGAGAAAGAACAAGAAAAGCACCCTTTACTTACCCCAGAGAGAAGGAAAGAAACAAGTGTATACAGAAACACAACGCAATAAAGGGATGCGAAAGTCACCCAAGTATAGCGTTCCGTTGGACAATAAAGAAAAGGCGCGCGACCTTTCGACAGGCGCTTAGGACAACTAATCTCCCGAGAAATCAATAGGATTGTCAGACAAAACGCCGCACAAGAAGCGCAGAGAGGACGTCTCGTGCTGTCCATTATTGACGTCGTCCACTTCCTCCCTCCCTCAACTCCTCCTTTTTATTTCAGCGCCCCCATTGCGCCACGCAGCCGAGGAGTCCGACTCTCACTGCGGCCTCGGGGCGTCAGTCCACCACTGTGCAAGGAGGACAGCCGACGGGTGCACAGTGGCGGTCATTTTTCTTCGCATTCAAACGCCATATTCGCGGGGGGCGCCCACGGGTCCGCCGACAAAACAAAGAAGCGTCGCCAGTGCCAACAAAAGCTGACAGGCCGTAAGAGAAGAGGGACGGGAGGGCGAGTGCTTATGGTCCAGCGCAGTCGTGCCAACAGATACATGCTCGCACAGGAGCCGTAACCGGACGATGGACGAGCCCCGGGCATTGCCGCAACTGTGACAGGGTGCGCGCGCGCGCGCCCCATGCGAGCCGACACAAAGAGACGAAAGCAACAGTTACAGGAAGCCGGAGAGCGCAGAGAGAGCGACACGACCGCTTCGTAACGCGCGCCGGCCGATACATCACGCCGCTGGCGGCGGCTATTCCCTCCAAGGACAACGAGAACAAGGAAAAAAAAGAGGAGACACAGAATCAGTGATCACCGAGGCGCCCTTTCCACTCCCCTCTCTTCCCGTAGCCGCCGCAGTGGCGTCCCTAATGCCTTCCTGAGGCCACAAAAGAGGTTGTCGGTTGGGTGTATGGAGAGCGGGTGCGCTCCGGTGGGGATCCCGTTCTTCAGCGGCCTCATATCCGATGCCCCCACTGTTCGGTAAAGAGCCGCCGCTGCCGCGCTGAGTGTTTCTGTCTCTTCTTCAGCGCAACACAGTCCACATAGGAAGGAGGGAAGGACACTGGCCATTGTGCGACGCGTCCTGCCGAGTAGCATGCTTCTCTGTTTGCGGTGGTCCATTGGGGAACGATGGCGAAACATCTTTTTGATGGCCCTATGTGTTTGTGTGCGTGTGTCTTCGCCGAACATCTCCACCCGAGATATCGGAGAATGGCTCCTTGAACGAGCGCAGGAAATGTCCTTATTCGTCATCGCCGACTGTGAATGCTGTCCAAAGCCATTGCCTGCGTGCGGGCATCTGCGCATCATTCGTATGCCGTGAGATATACGCCTAGCCTTTCTTCGATGCTTTCATGTCCCTCGGCGTAGTGACTACGGATGCTGTGGCGTTCGTTTTTCACCTGCCATGGAACCTTCGCAGGTAATGTGCAGCGCTGCTACACCCGAGGACGCGTGTGTTTGATGTCCAGCCAGGACTGCCACATTTCGATGGCAGCGAGATGCAAAGAACACCGGTGTAGTTTGATTTAGGCACACGTTAATGGTAAAAATTGACTCAGAGTGCTTTACTATACGGCGTGCTTCTTAATGATATCATGGTGCTGGCACCCAAGAGCCTCAGAAATTTTGTTTCTTGTATTGAATGCGTACATCCCGCATATTCATGCGTACGCCAGTTCTCTTCAGTCGAGTTGACACAATCCAAATTCCTACCTGCACACATATCTTTATGAGGAATAAAGAAATCAGAAAGAAATGGTGATATTTCTGCTGCTCAACTTTCACGTTATAACACCAAAACAACCAGATTTTCTTTTTGTTCACTGCCAGTGTCTAGAATGCTCCCCTTGAACATCACTTCATTTTTCACGATTTCCATCTGTCGCAGTACGCGAGACAAGTCACCAAGCCGGCTGAAATGCGTCTATACAAGCTCTTCATTAAAGGGCACTCATCTGCTTTGTTTCTCCTGCAACGGTCAATTCCAGCACAGCGCGCGCTCTCACATCACAGCGCATGCACGCAATACACTTGCGAATTACACGGAGAAGACAGACGATACAAACTACACTTGAAACCAGTGCGAAACGGGAAGGCAAACGAAAAACGGTACATTAACGGGGCAACGTAGGAACTTTGCAGGAAACAGGGGAGGACGTTATATGCTTTCTCTTTCAATACTCTCTCTCTCTCTGTCACACACACACACACACACACACACACACACACACACACACACACACACACACACACACACACACACACTCTTTCTCTCTGATGTTTCGAGCCACTTTACCTTGCGAAAGCATGCACCATCTTGCTCCACATAGCCAGGAAAGAGGGGTATAAAACTCTTTCGTCTTTTTGTTTCAGCTAATGCCCATAGACTTTAGGATAGAAAAAAAAAACCATGACATGAAGAGTTCAAAGCCTACGAAACCACACACGCACACACACACACACAAAACAGTGAGGGTCGTTGCGACGCAAAAAGGGGGAGACTAAATTTAGACGCCGTGTATGGAATATATGCCCACACCAACAACGAGTTGCTCGGGCCGCGAGCGACAGCCCCGGCGCACGCCACGTCAAGACGCTCGCGCGGGCGGCGCGACAACGCCGCCGTTGGAATGAACGGACTGCATGAAACGACGGGAGAGGGAGACGCATCCATGTTTTCGAAACGCTCTTTTTTTCTTTTTTTTTTTAAACAGGGGCCCCTGGCCCTTTCGAAGTATAGCGGCGCGCATTTGCAGTTCGCGAAGCCTGTTAAAAGCGCAGGCTGTCACGGCCGACACGGCTCTGCGCGAGCACCGACAGAGACGGGTAAACATCTGCACGCAACGAGTGCGTGGCTCGCGTCCGCAGTTTTGGTAGGCTATATGTGCAGGCGTATCAAAGCTGCCGCGCATACGTGGTGAACGAAGGGGTACACTGAATTTCGGTTTTGTTCCTTTCTTTGTCTCACAGGTGTAGAGGAAAAATTAAAAAAAAAAGCAGCATAATTTTTTAACCGGAAGCTGTTAGAGACAATAAGAAGCTATAAGAAACAACTCTAAGAAATAGCGCAGTTTTCCGCAAAATGATATACCGACTAGCCCAGGTATATTATTCTAAGCTACAAGGAACCTCTGTACAGCGGAACACATCTTTTATTTACCAGCTGTCTTATTGTTATTATTTTATATGAAGACGTCAAACACACAAAGGACACAGAGGACACAAGCGAAGGAAGGAAGGAAGGAAGGAAGGAAGGAAGGAAGGAAGGAAGGAAAAAGCAAGCAGTCAGACTGCCACTGAGCAAGGCACAACACCTGTCTACCCCTTAAGGAGGCTGGGATAGAAGAAGTGAAGACTAGAGGAGGGGGAGGAAAGAAAATGAAAAAAAAAGGAAGAGATCAAAGTACAAACACGAACAAACAGGAACTTATTTATCCAAGAGATAATCATCCAGGTATGCCTCACTTTCTCTCCCTTTTCATTTAAACAATCTGTGTACCATTCGGTAACAACCTGAACTCGCTATGGTACAGTTCTCGCAATGGAAATGCACCGTGTTTTGTACGCCACGAAACAGAGCCCACAGATATGACCGTAATGGAATGTCCCCCTCCGCCGTGACGTCAGAAAAAAGATGGGCGAATGCAACTGGCCGGCGCATCAATGCGCGCCTTAGTGGCGTTTGACGGCCGCGTTATAGTCATTTAAGCATTAGGTTGTGAGCAACCAGTGGGTGTACAGGACGTTTCAAGGAGATTTGTTGACGCAGTGCATGACGTGACACCGTGAAGTTATGAACCCTCAAAGGGGCCCTCAACACTGTTTGACCAGAGCCAGAAAACGGAGCCAGACCGTCGTTGGGGCCCCTACAGGAACGTGTGAGCGAAATATCATTGAGCTGCGCGCACCAGGGACTTTGCAGCTTGGTTTCCAAAAGAGACGCGAACCGCCTGCTCTGTTTCCGACAAATTATGTCACTGTCAGCACCGATTAGGGCGCTTGACTTTTCTCGGTATTCTTAAAAGCTAGATACATACATTGTATTTATTTCTTGAGCTCAAAACTAACAAATAAAGCATAGTAGACGATCTTTCCAAGGTCATGAGATCAACTAACGCTATGTTTGCCCCCAGCGACGTTATTTGTTGAAAGAGAGTCTTCTTCCAAGTTTCCAAGTCGTACTTCAAACCAAACTCCGTGGGGCGTTCAGCGCAACATTATTCCGCCCACATGTTCACATGTTCACTATACTGATCGGCATCGTTTTCTGCGTAAGTCCCAAATATGTCGCAGGGAGGAAGTAAGGCACTTTATCTGACGCAACTTTCGCCACTGTTACGTCATACCATGCCGCGCACTGTACGCACGCAAGCCGTTTTACCTCAGGCGAGGGTACATATATGTACAGCAGAGCGATCGCACGAACATCCACGGCTCAAAAACTATCATCATCTTCCACATCGTCTTCGGAGAACAATGAGCTGGACATGACATACAGTAATGCAAAAAGTCTGAGCTCGTTCTACTCATTCATCTTCTACGGTCACCGGCCGCACCTCAAAACCCTTTCCCGGTCCTCCCACCCGAACAGCAGCAGCAGCAGCAGCCACGCAACACACGGCGTAAGGGACCTCCATTCGCCGCACGTTTCCGGGGCTAATCGGGTTGAGCGACCTAGACCCGAATGGCCGAAGCCCGCAGGTGTATGCCCGAGGCTGAATTATTAAACTACCATCGACGAGTAGCTCAAGGAAGGGAAAGGAGTGTATACGCGCGTGTTTCTCGACGCCGACCGGTGCACAACGCAACAGTTCTCGAGGCGAGAACTTATCTCTCGATCCTGGGAAAAAAAGAAAAGAAGGATAAAAGAAATAAAGAACTGAAGCCTCGCGGAGGACACCCGAAACACCGAAGGCGCATTAATTGAAGAAGATAAGCTCGCCACGCCAAATAGAAGCCGGAAGGGTGCTACAGGGGACTCGGATAGAGAGAGGGGGAGCTGATCAATCTGGCAGCACCGGTCAACAGAAAGACATGCACCCTCGTGCAGCGGAAGGGGGTGAGAGAGCGGCACCTTCCATAAAGCAGTGTATATAGATTAGAGGTGCGCCACGGCGGGCAAAACAAAAACGAACGGTAGAAACTGAGGAGGAAGGAAACTGAGGAGGTGTCCGGCCTTTTTAAGAATCGCTGCTTGCGTGTATACGACGGCGGCGACTATCGGCCTTCCATCGCGGCCGCGTAAACCAGGTCGAAAAGCAATTAGCGTCTGATTAACGACCTATACACCTACCAGGCCGTTCTCTCGATCGCTGCATGCATGGCTCCCTCCAAGGATGGATGAAGGAAGCAGGTGGGAGTCGCCGCACGTTTGGTGATCGAACCGGCGTTGCTTCTTGGCTGAGTGACGCGTGATGTACGTATATACAGTCAATGAGAGATACAGGAAGGAGTAAAAGCTTCAATCGCGTGAGCATGCATGCCTTCGTTCTCTCTACTGCATACATGTATACTGTAAGGGCTCCGTTGGATTACAAGACGGTGCAGCCAGTGTCATCACTATATGCCCTCGCGTGAACTTCGTGAGTGGTGTACAAGGCACGCGAGAGGCATTTGAGCGTGCTTCTCTCCTCCTCAACTTCGATCTCTATTATTATACGCTTTTCTTTTCGTCATCGATAACATACTGATAAGGATCTCTGACGAGTTTATAAGAACAAAGTTCTGCGCGGCCGGGGTTACCGTCCACGAAGGAAGCGGGGCTGCGACCCCGTGCACGTATTGAGTCCCTTTACTGAATCAACGCACGTTCTTTTAAGGGGCTTACAAGCGTGCGCTTCTACGCGCACCTCGAGGCCCCTTAATTAAGCGAGAGATTGCCGTGACCAGATAACGGACATTATTTGCCTCGCAACACGTCGTATATACTTGACAGAGACGTACACACGCAAATTGGTTCGCGTCGATTCTCTGGATCGAGTAACCTGACTCCTGCATATAAGCCGCGCCACGGCTCCTTGCCACTACACTTTACGAACCTTGAAAGGCAAACAATGTACGGAGAGTTTAACTGATTTCATGAGACCTCGAGCGAATGAAATGTATTCGACGTAAACGTTAAGGATTAATTAGCTCGTTGAAGCCCGTGTACTGTGCCATGTCAGTGCACGTTAAAGAACCCCAAGTGCTCGAAATTTCTAGAGACCTCCACTACGGCGTCTCTCATAATCGTAGCTGGTTTTGGGACGTAAAACACCACAAATCAATCAATCAATTAAATAATTAGTTCCTTTTTTTCTTCTCTCTCTCTCCTCTCCCCCCTCCCTACAGATACATGTTCAGAACTCTCCTCCCCCGATAATACGCGAAATAACTTCCCAGTTTCTTTTGAAGATGACAAGCACCGAGAGCGATATCAGAAGACTTCGTTATTGTCTTATGCAACTTGCTTCCTGTTTCTTTATTCAATGACAACAGCCAGCTTCTACATAATATATATAAACTAACAGCCAAGGGTTACGAGGCGCCTTTGACGAAGATAGTTTCTTCTTTCGAAACGTAAGCCAGTCATACTATGAGGCCCATTAATACCTGTTCTCACATTCTCTATGTACAGCTGCATTTCCATGTCTTCATGTTTAGTCCCAAGGAACGAAGAACAAACCACCGTGCAAACGTGAAGCAAATATTCCGCCAATCAATGAAATCGACCAATAAACCCATCTAGCACACCACCTAGTACAATACCTATTTCCAAACAGCCGAGGAAAGGACTCGTCGTCAAAGAGTATCGCCTTCAGCTCCACCTTTATTCTTTCGTTCAATCCAGTGCCGCACACGTTTCTTCCCCGATACTTCGCTTTCGCGTGCGTGCATATGCCTCGCGAATAAGAAGAAAAAAAAAGAGAGAGAGAACAATAAATGGGGAGAAAGAACGGGTCATACGGCGGGGCCGCAGCGGATGGCGGGACCCCGCTGAGGTGGAAGCCGCGGCGAGCGCCGCTAAATTACGACGTCGTTAAAAGCAGCGCTCCACTCAAGCTCCCGGCAAAGCAAATCACCCATTACCTCCGACTCGGCGCGGCCTTCTTCGCCCTACATGTATGCCACACAATCACCGCCACGCCGGGCATGCCTTCTTTTTTTTTTTTTTTACCCTATTATTCCGCGGGCAAACGCTGCATAAGCAAATGTACTACAAAAACGAGCGCACACGCGCGCGCTACCCCGAGAGCCAGAAATCTGCGCCAAATGCATACTACATATGCTTTGTTTGTCCTTTGCTCGTGTACATTGGCGTTCTCGCGTAATGCACATCTGCATTGAGGAGAAGCACAAGGGAAAGAGGCCGGGCGTGCACAGAGCCTTTAGAGAGGGAGAGAGAGAGCTCAGAGTGAAGCGGGGGAAATATGGGGGAATGGAAAGCAGGGGTAACTATCGGAGAAGGACCGAGCAAATGCAGGAGCGGCGCAGCGGAGGTAACAGGAGAGAGAGAGGGAGAGAGACAACGGGGTGGGATACCGGAGCAGGAATCATGCGCGCTCTCTAAACGAAAGAGAGTAAGGAGAGAAAGGGGAGAGGCGGGCGGTGTACATTCTGAGCCCTGCAACACAATGAATGCTGCGACCGCAGGCCCCCCTTCCCCCCTGCACGGGAGTTGTGGCTAGCGAGCGTTCGAATCTCGTGTCGAATCCATGCACTATACGCAGTTCGCTGCGGCAGTCGCGGACACACACAACACGACGTGCCACGGCGAAGCGCAGTTCTCCTCTTGCTCCCTGGCCTCAACGGAGGATGGAGAGCAAAACCGTGCGGGGAAGCCCACCGCCGACTGACGGTGCGTAGTATAGCGAGAAGCCGGAAGGGGAGGGGAGAGGTTAGAAATGGGGCGCCGGGATTCGCGCTCAATTATGCAGCCTTCCATCGCGGTGGCAGCGGCGCGCCGACCCCCCCCCCCCCCCCTTCCCCACCGACCCACTCCAGAAGGGAAACCCGGGCCGTCGGATGACTTAATTCCCCACAGTACAATAGAGAGGCGAGACGCCGCGGTGGGAGACTGAACCGTACAGCTGTGGGGTGAAGTGGGCTGCCAGCCTTTCGTTTCCATCTTTTCCCCAAACAAGCGGCCGCGCGGTATCCGTCCCTCCGAAGCCAACCCTGGTCGCCCTTTGTTCTCCAGACTTTTTTTTTTCCGTTTCCTTTTCTAGATTTGTTTTCTCCTTCGGTAAGTCTACTTTGGCCTTCCCTTTCCTCTAAAACGGCGGTTTCCTGCAGTCGCCAATTGGGTTTCGTTAATAGAGACGCCGTTACGTCGACCGCGCATAGCGCAAGAGTAGTATCGCTGTGATGTCAGGCGGAGCCGCATCCTTCGCAGCGTTGAAGTCGAACGTTCTTGTTCGAGGAGACTTGGAAAGGAGAGAGGGAGGGAGGGAGGCTGTACGAGGTACACTCCCCTCCGTACCAGTGCGAATACTTTGCCAAATCAAAAGCTGTGTTCCGGAGAACCTAGCTGTAAGGATTTACCGCGCTGTTTCATGTTAAACTGACAACAACTTTCGTTTGCGAAATCGACGTACCGGCGCAATCTGCAATAAACATATTCCCATTACGCTGCTCCGGTTTTCCGAAATTATTTTTGACGCTACTCTTCATATACACTCGTGAATTAAGCTTCATTAAGCTTCAAGCTCGCGTATGTTGTTCTGCACAGCGCAGCTACAACGACTAGAGTATGTTTCACCACCGCTCACTTGTCCCTGGCCAACGCAAGTGCAACTCCTCCAATACAACGACGCCTTGCCAGACCAGTCCAAGTAAGCGCGTCGCCAGCAAAATGAGGTCATTTTACGCCAATTTATCGTCGGAACATAGAGGCATAACCAGGAACGCTTACGGATGCGACCAATGATGCAGCTTTGACATTAAGCAACACCCCAAGATGCAAGGTGAAAATGCGTGCGAGCGAAAGTTCAGGACAAACAAAAATGAAAGACGGACATGTGTAAGGTAACGTCGCAGCTAAAAAAGAAAAAAAAGAAAGAAAGCCAATCGCACAAAACGCAAAGAGAGTAAATATAGAAAGGAGGAGGACACATTGAAGGCGCGAAAGGTGAAAAGAAAATGAAAGCAGACGCACAAAATGGAGAACGGCTCGCGAGAGACGTACTACTACTACGAATAAAAGAATGGAGACGCAAGGACGGCGCATAGCGGGGGCGGCGAACAACGGTGAAAGTGAAATAGAAAAGCAGCACGGCGGAGAGCGATTACCTCGACGGTGGGGTGGCTCGTGTACGTTTGTTGTGTGCGGAAGAGAAGAGAGGGGACCGTCGTTCCCGTGAATAGGAGGCAACAAGTACCGCATTGAAGCCCCCCTGTGCTCAGCCGAGCGCGCCGGCACGCGACACAATGGACTCTTGCGGCGAGCGACGGCTGTTAGGCGCAATCTCGTCGACTACAGCGAGAGAACCCCCTTCTCCATACAGCGGCGGCACAACCCCCCCCCCCTAAACCCCCCCCCCCCCCTTCCACCCATCACGTATACAAACACACGCGCGCGCTCTCGAGCGCGCATCTTCCCTCCATTTATCGCGTCTATTGTTCCGCCACGCGCCCGCGTGATGACGTCACCGTGGACGACGCTAGCACATAGCGCTGCTGCCGTTGGCGCGCCTGCAGGACGGGAGCGTGGCTTGCGACGGCAACGGTCCTTCACTGTCGTTAAGACGCTGCACGGCGTAAGAGATGGAACGATACAGCTGGAGCGGCGGTACGCGGGTGTCGCTAAGCTTGTAGGTTCTGCTGACAACGGCGAAATCCAACTGGTCATTTGAAATTTGTTTAGATTTTTTTTTAAGTGTGCGTGAAGACGAACACAATCTTGACTACATGGGCAACGTTGGGCGGATTCACTTCGTTAGGAGTGACAGGATGTGAGAATACCTTTCAAGCACGTCACGGCAGACAGTGTAAATGACAAGCTTTGATTGATCAATCGATCGATCGATTGATTGATTGATTGATTGATTGTGCGAGGGAGCGAGCCCCGCTATAGAGAAAAAGAGATGAACGTTTCTTGTAGCACGAGAAACAATCTAGTTAGCACCACAAGATTCCTTACGAAAAGTTGCAGTCTGTATTCGTTGTAGTCTCTTCTTTCGCTAAATAAACAACCGACAAATATAATAACGCTTCGTACTCGTCGGTGAACAGTAACATTACCAAGCGCTTCACAAACACGCGTTGTAGACAGGGAGTCGCGCGCCGCGTAAAAGGTTACAGCGCGTATAATAAGAGCAATGGCATTGGGCACGCTCGGATCGCGCGCACGCTCGACGCAACCATCCGAACACACTTCCGTGACGGTGCGCGCGACGACAAACCGGTTCATTTTTAATGGACACAACACGGCACCCGACCGCCGGGAGGTCACCGCGCGCGGGGCAAGGGCAACTAACCTCCAGGACCTCCGCGACGCCTCCCTCTCACTTATTTTTTTTTATTCCACTACAAAAACCTCGTCAGCCATAGCAGGCAAAATGATAAGAGGGAGTTTGCTTTTATGCAGGCTCGTGCGCATACACAAACACTCGCTGGGGGTAATTGAAACAACAGAGGAACCGAACGTAACGTGCTCACGGCAACACGCGCGCGCGCAGTATATACAAACGAGGCCGAACCAGATAGCCTTGCACCGATGATCTGTCTTGTCATGATCGACGCGTCACGGAAGCGATACGCCGCTGCCCCAATAACGTACGTATACGTGTACACACACGAGCACCTTACAAGGAGGTCGCACGAAGCCCACGCCATCGGGCAAGATTCTGCCGAGACGGACAGAGGCGTCACGCAAATAAGAAATTGGGTGGTGAAGGCGAAAGCGCGAAAACGAAAGGTCGCCCGCGCACGCAACTACGTAACCAGGATGCACGCGTGTTGCGTTGCAGCCGTTCCCGTTCTAAGCGACGAAGCGGAGGGAGGGGTGAAAGGGGGGGGGGGGGGGTAGTAATAAAGCCCGCCGACTCGTGGAGAAGAATCTATCTATACGTGCATGGCCTGTGCGTGGTGAGAAGATGCTCGAGCAGCGAGAGGGACATATAATCCGAACCTGAGCGGGGGAGGCTGCAGGCTTTAGCCGTCCCCGAAGCCGGTGCTCGCGATGATCTCTTTAACGCACGTCAGCGCGCAGATAGAGGACACAGGCAGCATGGCGGGGACTTACCTGCAAAAAACGACAAAGAAAGGAATGCGTTGGTATACGGGCAATACAATAAAATAGTAAGCTTATATACAGTTAGAGCGTGACAACCAAACGTCGCACCAAGTTGCACCTTGATCGAGTTCGTGCAGGACCTGTTGGCCACCATACAGCACAATCGGTCGAAATTTGCTTTGTTCCTAAATCATTGTTTGCAGTCAAATATTTATTCAATGACACTTGTTAATTGAATGCGTGAACGTGTCATATGAAGGCTACAGTGAGTAACGCTACACAGAACGTGAGTGATTATTCATTGCTACTCATGATAATAGCGAAGAAACAACAAACGGACAATAACATTGCTGTCTTTACAAGCGGCATGCCCACGCATAACACAGACCACATTCCCCCAGATCGCGCGATATGCAAATCAGAATATAATAGCTACTCTATTGTCTACCGCTATTTTTTTCAGCCTCTATCACGAACCAATGCAGGGCTCAGGCATCATGGGAAAATGCCGAAGCAAGTCGGTTTTCACGGCGAAAAACCTGGACATGTTTCGGTTGGCGTATGTAGGCACCAATGTATACCGTACAAACGGGCGCGCGATTGCCGTGGGTCCAGATAGTTTCGAAATTTCAGACGTATGAAAAGCCGCATCCAGGGAAACCGCATATGCACTAGTCAAAGACAAGGCATAAAATCTCGCACGCAACGACATTTGCAGCATGCACACGCTCCGATACAGTTGGACTCGCAAGCCAAGCGAGTCCCATCCGCCGCGTCGAAAAGAGAGCAGCGACGGCGGAAGGCACTAAAAGAAATGACGAAGGGACAAAAGCATACCCCCTCAAATTCAGAACAAACATAATCAAAATAACAACGCGACGCCAGAGAGCGAGAGAGAGAGAGAGGGGGGAAACCGGCTCCCACAGAAAGCAACACTCGGAAATAAAATCCCAACAAATCAAATGAAGACACTTCTTTCTGCGACTACGCACACGGGTGTATGTAAAAGGTAAGACAGCTTAGGAAGAGACGGCGAAGGAGCTTGTATATGAAAGCTTGGAAAGGGGTTTGGTGACAGGCCGAAGAAGAAAACACATCAGCAGTCGGGGAATTGCTCGCGCTCAAATGAGCATCGCGAGCGCACACCGAATGCGACGGCAACAGCGTTGGGTGTGCGCCCCTTACAGGAGAAGCCGGGGAATACAGCGAGAGGGGGAAGGGAGTGAGGCGCACCGCCATTAGCATATATCGCGCGCCTACGTGTCGGCGCGACGCATCGCTGGTCGCGCGGCGACCGCAGCGACGACGAGCACAATATGAATGATGCATCACGAAGCAGGGCGAGAGGAGGGGCGCAAGCGAGAGAACGCCATGATACAGCGCCAAGGCACGAACAACCGCGAAGACAGGGGCACAAGAAGGAGGAAGCACATCCACGAGACTGGCGGCAGGGCGGCAGCCGCGCGCGCGTGCACATACACACACACAAACACGCACTGACGACGATCCTTCGACGGTGTACCGACGAGCATTGATAAAAGCAGTCGTCGTCGCAAGAAGGAAGCGAGCATCGGGGCGCTGTGCCGCTCCCCCTCCCCCGAATAATATGGACCTCACTCCCTCCGAGCCCTGTGCGTGTGTGTCGCATCGCCCTTGTTCCGAGAGACACTCCCGTCGACAAGGCACGGTAAAGCAGCTGAGCTGCTGCCTGCTGCCAGCTTCACGCGCTGTATACGGAGGACACCTCGTCGCGGCGGTGGCATAAATCAGCGCAAAATGCCGGCGAAACAAGAAAAGAGCCGCGAAGCGGCTCCTTCCCCTCCCAACAGTCATCTAAGGGGAAACAACAACCAGAAGCATGCCTCCCGAAGATGTGCCCGCGGGATTCCCAGAATCGCAATGCCGTGGTCGCCCCGGAATGCGTGTCGTCGCCGTCTCGCTTCCTCGCCTCCAGCGCGAATGTTGTGCGTTGCCAGCTCGCGGCGGTCCGATGTCGTCCCTTCTCGGTGGCCGCGCCGCGGCCCCGCCCGCACCACTGCGTTGTATGTGCGCGGGAAGGAAACATCGCCGTCGAGGCGCCAAGCCGGTCGTCGTTGTGTAGCGTCGCGCTCCAGCGACCAAGTCTCGAGATGTGATATGCAGTGGCGGCGAGAAGAAACGGGTCCTGCACCGTCTTTTTTTTTTTTTTTTTCCCTCTGCGGCGACCCCGACGAACGGACCGCGAAGAGGGCGTGCACAACGATGACAAGCGAGGAGCGCGGCACGCCTTGCAGGGACCACCGAATCACAGCTGTCCCAACCCTTTTGCTCGCCTTCAGAACGGGCCATCAGCAATCGACGGGCCTTCTTTGTCCCCAAAGCTGCCCGTCTACAGCTTAGATTTACGCACTGGCCCATGCGCACAAGAACGTGTGATGCTTGAATTGCTTTTGCGATAAAACTCCGGCCTATCCTGATGCTGGACATATCACTACAGAGACGACAGCTCGCCAATGCCAGAGATCACGGAGGAATGATAAACTGACCGTCCAATACCATGTGCGTACAGAAGCAGCATCCCGTGGAAGACCAATCGTTGTTTTTGTATATATCAACGAGGTTTAAAAGATAATTTCATCAAAATGAACCCGCCGTGGGGTGGTTTGATACCGCGACCTCGACCTTAGCAAATCCAACACCCAACCGCTAGGCTATCACGGCCGGTTAGTGCACTCGCTATAGTGTTGCGTTTTCTTCCTTGAGCGCCATATTTTAATTAAAGTAATAAAGGAAGAAGGGTTTATGCCAGGAATTCGGGGGCTAACAGCAAGGATTTCGTCTGTGGTGTTGGTGATCTTCGCCTGCAGGGTTCGTTAACAATGAGTTCACCATCAGGACTGGCTGTAAGCCTCCAGCTGGTCGAAATTTTTCGGGCACGCGTTCCCACGCAAACGAAAATACCTGCCTATCCTAAAGAACATGAAAAAATACACAATGGGCTGCCATCTCCGCGCGACTTGATCAAGTGGGATCACAACGTGACAATGACGTCGTCAGATGACATTGCTACGTGACAACGACGCTATCGCTTGAAGTACAATTTGACGCGATTATATCATCGCGCGACTCTTGACCGGACCACTAGACCAGTTGACGTCATTACACGGTCACACGGTGTTTCATACCTTAATCCAACGTTAGCCCTGTATTTCTGGCTTCTTGGGCCCCGCGATCCTTTCGCGTCTGTGTTGAACACTCACCCCAGCAGTAAGTGGTATAGCGGTTGTTCCCCACAGGTTCGTCGGACACCCGCTTTCGCCGGGTCGGGATGCCGAGTTGGTGTTTTACCTTTGGAGCATCTCTACAGCGCAATATTCTTTCCTTTTTCCCTGCGTGTAGATAAGGGTCTTGCTCTATATTTTTGTTGAAAACTAACTGCCTCCCAATATTCTTGCGAGTTTTATTATTATTTTTTTCCTTGCGTAGAAGCTTCGTCGTGACAGTGAGAAACAGCCAGCTCAGAAAGTTTTCGTAAACCTCGGCATGACTGGTTAAAGCCACATGCGCGATGTTGCACCATTATACAGTGAGGAGATAATACATACAACGAGCGAGAGGTGAAGACGTTTGGTGAGGATTAATGAGCAGAACGTGTCAGCGAGAGGTGCAGTGATTTGACCGCGATCAGTTTCGAAGTGGATGGCACGTGACGATCGGCCTCAGAAGGACCTTCGATCAATACAAGAGCGTAGTCCGAAACTATGCTTCCGGGGTTTTAAACAATTTATGCCACCTCTAGCAAAGAACACCTAGGCGCAAGGGACAACTAAAACGAAGCCAACTATTCATTCAAACACCGTTAGTTATCGGCCATTACAGAGCTCGCTCCTATAGTTTCGGCTCGAACAAGTGAAGTGAACGGCCTATCGCCGCAGAAATTAAAAAAAAAAGAAAAAGAAAGAAGGAAGGAACTAACCGAAGGAGCGCCTCTATTTTTGCTTTCCCCTTCAACCTTCTCCTCAACTGCGCGCCACCTGTACCTCGTACAATTGACCAGCTTCGTAATAATAGGCCTACTCGGATCCGCGGAACAACCTAACGAAAAGCGCGATACACGAATAAAAAGAGAAAACAAAAATCGCACCGGCCTTTAAAATAAGGTCCTGGCTCTTCTTATTATTTTTTGTCACTCCCATACTTTCGAATTCCGCGCGCAGAGCGGAAGGAAGATTGGGCCTCTCGCCGCGTTCGAGCGAAAGGTAATTAATCTAATTGCCGCAATACGTCAAGCCGAGGCTGACGCTTTCTCGCATGGGATATAGCTGATAGCGCGAAGCGGAGATGCAGTAGCTATATATACGGTTCGCCGTGTTTAGGCGCGTTTTCTCGCTGCTCCATCAAATCGCCCCCGGGGAAAGAGAGGAAGAAAGCAAAAGAAAAAGGCAAAACAGAGGGCTCTAGCTGATGCACAACGTTTAGGCAAGACGTGTATACAGACATACGCACACACATAAAATTGTGTGGCCAGGGGACAACAAACGGGGCAGGTCGACCGCAGGGCTCGACCAACACAACCGGTCGAGTTGACAAGAGTAGAGGGGGTCCACGAAAATGAAGAGAAAGAGAGGTAGGGGGGGGGGGGACCCTCGAAACAAGCTGTGATAGAGGTGAGGAGGGGAAGATAAAGATAGGCATGCCCGTGCAATGAACGCGTGCATGATAGAGAGAGAGAGAGAGAGAGAGATGAAATAATGGTCAAACGAACACTGCGAAGGTTCACCTTCGCGTTGATAAGAGGGCCAGGCTGTACGGTAGATAAGTTGCGACTTAACGATTCACTCGCGAATGTGTGCGTGCGTGCGTACGTATATACGTACAAGCGATGTCGAACGCGTTGGAGCGGAAAGAAAAAAAGGTTGCTTGCAGCAGCGCTGCAGGTGAGCAGGCTGTTGTGATAATTTTTACGACGCGTCCGAGCCAACGTCGTACCTGCGTTCGGACCACTCGTTCCGATTCGCCACGATTGCCGAGCGCTTTCATTTGGGTATATGCGCGGGCTACGTTCAAGTCCAGAGAAAAGAGAGAGATAGAGAGGGGGAGGGGGGGACGAAAAAAAAAAAAAGAAACACACTCACAAAGACACAAAAGGCCAGCAACCGTGAAGCTGCATTTAAGTCCCCATAGATCTGTAATCTGGACTAAACGAATTGTTCTTCCTCCTGAAGAGGGCGCAGGAATGCCGCCTCTTTAAGGCCTCAAGATGCAGAGATTTCATTATAAGAAATCGCCTGGCCGTGTCAGGTGCGTGGGTTGCTCGTTTGCTTCGGCTCGAGTTACAAGCTGGACGCTGCACTTATCATTTATAGGATTGCCACTGTAGGCTGCCGCTTGCCTAATGCGACTTGCAGGGTCATTTAAACCTCGAGGGAGCACCTAGCTTTTACTGACGTACAACCTGCCGCTTAGCTATTGCACGAGGTCTTGAAGAGTGGTCCTTCGTCCATGTATATGTGTTCTTGCAACGCATATCTCCGGCCGCATCCGCCCAATAAAGCACAACAGATGTGAAGATTAAACTACTCCATTAAATTCATCATCTGTTTCCCCCAGCACTTGCCAGGTATACATATCGGCCTCATCTCAACGATTAAAGATAAACCACTGCATGCAGTGCGTGCCTGACCAGACCAAGCCGTGCAGTTCACAAAGCTCTTCCTTCTTATATGCTCCCTGCCAATGGTCGACTACCTTCGTGGCTGGCGCCTGTATTGCATACACTTTGCTCTTAAAGACTATTTCAACTGTGTGTGTGTGTGTGTGTGTGTGTGTGTGTGTGTGTGTGTGTGTGTGTGTGTGTGTGTGTGTGTGTGTGTGTGTGTGTGTGTGTGTGTGTGTGTGTGTGTGTGTGTGTGTGTGTGTGTGTTCCTGAACGCGAAGCCTCACCTCTCGCCACAGCTGCCGAGCTAGATGTAAACATTCGTAAACTCCATCGTCCAAAAAGCGACCTCACCACCCAGCATGCAATACGCCATGCTCCGCAAGACTCCTTTCTAGGGGCAAGACTCCTTTCCAGTGCCCACAGGGTCCAAAACATTACAGAAGGCACCGAAGTATTCCTCCGTCTGTTTGGACTGCACAACCAGATAGGCATCATGTTCGGAGCACCATGCTTAGGAGCTTAACAACGGGCTCGCGAACGGCTCTTGCGCAGGTCAACAAAAGCCTGTCGCGTACACCTATGTCCCACCTTTTCTACTCTACCACTCTATACATTCTTTAGTGAATCCGTGCAGCGCTTTTGAAGCACGAACTGACGTGGAGAGACGCCAAATTCGTATGGCTGTTCGGTCGGAAGGGTATCTGTTGTCTGGCTGTTGCTTTTCAATTGACCTTGCGGACACGTCCAGTTGACAATAGAGACGCCTTTCAGTCGCGAACTTTTCGCACGTGAAAGCGATGGCGCACCGCTGAACCCACAGACCACTTTCGCAACCTCTGCAGCATCAACCAGCAGTGCACGCAATTACCAACGCCGAATCGAGCTCGCTGCCCAGGGCGCTTCGGCAAGTGCGTCGCAGACAAAGGCTCCAGCCGTCGCCAGAAGGCTCGGGGCGCCTTGTCGGGCCGCCGATTGCTGGGAAGAAAAATCGGCCCGCCAATGTCTCTCGCTCAAGGAGGGGACGGCTCCGTTTACGAGCCGCAACAGACCGCGGCAGCGAGCAATGAGATGAAGCAGCCTGAGCAGCATGCCGCAGACCCACCACCAGACCTCGCCGCTCGCGCGCCAACAACGACTGGCCTTTGAGACAAGCGTCGGCCCCGATGCCGCGCGAAACGCGGCTATGGAGTGTGCTCTGAAGCAGCCGCGCTCCAGACCTTCTTCTCTGTTTGGCTGCGGCCGAGCGCAAACACAAAGGCACACGAGTCTGCTGCGGCGTCTCGGCCTGTGCCGCATGCATGGGAATAAAAGCCGATCGCAGGCCAGACCCACCACACAGCACACCAGGAGCTTCACCACACAGCACGACCGGCAGCGCCATAGTGCATATTACCAACCGCTAGGAAGGCCCACTTGAAAACACTGAATACTATATCGTTTCCACTGTGAGTCTGTACCGATTGTTGGGGAGGGTCCTGTAGCGTCCTTGCATTGCATTGAAGCATTGTGGCGAAGTCATGTAGATGCGATGACTGTGCAGCACTCGTGGATTTCTATGTACCGGAATACTCATGAAAGAACGCCATAAATATGTGCTATGGTTTGATCAACTGAGAGTACACTGCTGACAAAGGTTGGGAGACGTGCCACAGTCTATGCAATCAAAGATGAAAGCTGGTACTACACTCCACCCTTACTCCGACGGCACAATTACGTCTTAGATATCGAACGTTTACGAGCATCTGAACTGTCTGATGCGCGTTGGCGAGTGAATTAAGTGAACTGTGCTTATGTTTATATAGAATGCTTATGTGAACTGGTCAATAGAACAGCTGTTTTATTCTTTTAGTTATCAAAAGACAATGAAGACGATTCAATAGGCAATACGACAAACAGCTACACAAGATTGTTCGTGGGGAGCGCTCCCACTGGAATATAAAAATCTGGCTTGCAAACATTGTTACATTAGTGCAATTAGCACGCCTCCCGTTCTCTCTCTCTCTCTCTCTCTCCTTTTAACAGCCAAGATTCCCCAAAGTCCAAGCCAACTTAACCAAACAGTCGTAAGCAACAAAAAACATTGCTGTTACAAGAAAATCGCTGCTGTAACACAGACTCATTAACGTCAAGCGCCAGAAGACGCCAAGTGGGACAACATCCAAGCGCGAGACCACGGAGTTACATCACTTGTGAAGAAACGCAACGCTTTCATTTGAACTCGCGCCAGCGAGAGACGATTCTATTGAAATGAACAAAACAAAAATAAATAAAACTATGAAAACAGGACGACAAAGAACCGTTAAGCGTAGCCCAAATATTAAGTCACGTTGCCCTCAAAGAAAAGAAGAAAAAAAAAAAGAAGAGAAGGAAAGCACGTACAAAGATTTCGCGAAGACGTTCATTGCCCTACGTATGGCTGCTTGTCGCGAGGGCCGTTTTCACTAACTGTAAACAGCGCTCGCATTGTTTGGTCGCAAGAACTCATTCTTCATAGCGAGGCAGGGCCGCAGGAAGTCCTGCGTACTATTGTTAGCCGCCCAGCTATAAAGGCATCGCTGAGGTGCGACAATGCGCCTGTCCCCGTACTCTACGCACACGCTATACTCTATACGGCCCATACTACAACGGAGTGCGCGCCGTACCTCGGACGTCCGAAAATACCATCACACTCGTCCCTGCTTGCGGGACGTGGTCTATACAGGAACCGACACGAAGACTGTACGCGCATGTGTGTGTGTGTGTGTGTGTGTCGCAGTCCACAACACCAGCGCGCCTGCCCGTCTGCAGCTGTTTTTCGGAAGGAAGGATCGTACGGTTAGGGGGAATCATCGCGACGCTCTCGAGGGAAAAGGGGGGGAGGGGGGGGGGGGGGCATATCGCCCCACGAGGCGTCAAAGAGTTGAGAGACTCATTTGGGCGGTGATGGATGCGCGCGCTGCGTCGCCCACGGCAGTGCCCCCCAACTCATCCCGCTCGAAGCCCAAAGCCAGCAGTAGCGCACGCAACATTCTTGGCCAATTCCTCCGGGTCTGCGGGCATTCCATGGCGCAAGCGTGAAGCCGTCGATGGTTCGTTGAGCGCGCGCCCGAGATCGGTCGCCCGAAAACCGGGCGCGCCTCCGCGTCGTCGAAAGACCTAAAGTGAGAAGAAACCCCACGAAGATTCCATATATATATATATATATATATATATATATATATATATATATATATATATATATATATATATATATATATATATATATATACCGAAGTTTAGACCATCCAACGGAAGAGAGGGGGGAGAAGAAGCTAAATGGTCTAGGACGATTCCCCGCACAAAAGCTTCTGTATATCTGTTAATGAATGCAACTTTTGGACAAACGGTACTACTTTTAGATTTCATGTTCACCGCTTTCAACCCCTGCCTTTCTCCTGCGCAGTAATACTGACAAATCTTTTAAGAACACCAGGAACGAAAGAATGCCTCCAATGAGGTTAAAGACTCCTTGGATGCACCAGATGAGAATGAATAGACGTTTCGCTTGTTAGCGGTTCACAAAAATGCATTACACAGCTACTCAAGTAGCGCATAGTCGTCTGCACAAGTATAAGATACGAACTACTTGAAGTTCTCGTTCTCCTGTACTTGGGTTTATGTCTCCATGTGCCTTCGACGCTGAGCACAGGTGTACCCAGCATTTTATTTCTGGAAAGGAAGCGGAGGAGGTGCAGGGGGCGTGTGTGCTTATAAGCAAGGTGTCACGTGCTTGCATGCATACACACGTCCAAGCTGGCACCTTGAGGCAAACAATGGAGTAACGAGAGACGCAGTCTGATAGATTCAATGTCGCCTATATAAAATGGCTTCACCAGCCGGCCGAAAGTGGCTCGCTACGGATTCGGGACTGGTCACTGAGTGCGCGGGCGTATTTTGGATGACTCTGCGCTGCACGGAAAAAAATCGAAACTATGCTTAATACCACTGCGTCGCCAGTACCTGTACGTGCTCCCTGCGTGCTTTCAATCAGCGATGTTCCGCTGCCGAAGAAAACAGCAGATGTGCACATACGTCAATAACGCGTTTTCAATTGGACATCAACAGCGTTCACACGAGGAAGCCATTCAAACACCGGTTATACGCTTGGCGATTCACGGTTGCCCTACACAAAAAAGAACACTTCTTCGGAGCGCTCCAATAGCCGCTGCTGAAGGTATTGGGTACGGTACGAATACAATGCCACGCACTTTGGCGCTCCATTCACGCACGGACAACGCTCTCGTCCTTCGATGTTTCGCTAGGCACCACCAAACAACAACAAGCAAACAAAAATTAAAATAAAACGAAGGCGGAGGTCTTTTCATCGCACGTCGAACAAACGTTGTCCTGCAGTGCCGAACGACCACTACAAAAGACAAGAGCCACGGCCGAAGGGATACACAATGTATGCGTCTTTGCTAATGTCTAACCTTCGCCAACAGTTTCCCGAAGGACACGGTGCAGTCACGAAACTGCAGTCGCTTGTACACCACTTATATAAGAAACGCGCCCTGCCCATGTGTACAACGCATAGGTTGTAACTATCGCTGCTCGCCCTGCAAACACAGAAGGCGAGCGACTAATCCCCTAGTCCGTAGCCCAGGACAGGCCTATCACTCCAAGTTGTCAGCGGAAAGCGGCTGTAACGGATGTGTCTCTGCACCTTTTTTTTTCCCGCTTATATTCTCTTTCGAGTCATGCAAGTGCACATTGTCGAGCAGGAACCCGCAGAGCTCGATCGTGACCGTACAGTGTGTACGGTCGAGAAAGAGCGGGCGGAGGTGATAACGGGAAAAGAAATAAATAAAGCAAAGCTAGCGCAGAAGAGAAGTCGCTTGCGCCGCGAGCTCCAATTTCGTCATCTCGCAGGCTTTTTTGCACCCCCCTGCGAGGAGCTCATTGCCCCTCGCCGCTAATTCCGTGCAGCGCGCGCGAGAGCTGCACTCCTGGCGTGCGTCCAACCAGGAAAGGAGAAAGCATTTTCAACTGGGTCAGCGAGCTAGCGCCGCGATCTTGGCACTGGCGAACGTTTGATCAGATTCTCAGCGCTGTATAGTATACGTCGTTTCCCTTTGTTGCCACGAGAAACCGCAGCAAGTACTCCACGATAAGAGCAGTCTCCTCCCTTCTCTGCACGTCACGCCGTATGTGCTCTAAGAAGGGCAAATTGAAAGACAGGACAGGCGACGGAATGAAACGGCCCCGATCTGTTCTTTGACCGGTTGTGGCTTGCACGAACGAATATCAGCTGCTCAGCTCCGGCTTCAGCTTTGTTGCACCAGAATTTCCCATCCTGAATTCCCAACAGAAGACGATTCTACAATTATTGTCATGAGTGGCTCACTTGCAACTTAGTTGTAAGTTTGTGCGTGAGAGTGTTCCTAGTGCCGAAGCCTAACTGTGACGAGATAGCATGAGGACCATCCGAAGGAGCAATGCAGCAAGTGCGTATCAGGTACCTCACGCCGCGTACACATGTCTGGCCGCTGCTGCGGCGATGTCAGATGCTATGGGATGATCTGCAATAAATAAATAAATAAATAAATAAATAAATAAATAAATAAATAAATAAATAAATAAAAAGCCAGACTAAAATGAATATAAGCACAGTTCCTGCATAGCGCTTCTCATTGTATCATGCACTTAAAAGGCACCACACGTCCAGCTAAACTTGGGCAGTATACTGTTTCTCGACATTTGCGCGTTCGTGTCAGTAACGGCTTAATGAACCGGGCCCACGATTAACGCGTCACGAGCAGCAGCGTTCAAGCCCATCTATACGCATCCATGCTCGGTATGTAGTATACGTGCGTACAATGCATACTGCACCGAAGTAGCAAACTTCGAGTAGCACAGCGCGTGCGTACAGCTCGTATTTCGCGCTGTCTTTGTGGCGGCTTATCGACTGGGCCGTACAGTTGCGCCGTCACCACCAGAAGACCGGACGCCATGACGAAGGGAAAAAAAAAAAAAGAGAGGAAAGAAGAAAGAGGAGTCTTCCCAAAAAGACGGCTCTATCTAATCTGGCATATAGCCGAGAGAGGAAGAGCTTTTCTTTTAGCGACTGCATCCTGTAACAGGAAGGCGTGCAGCTTATATGCCGCCACGTCAGACACACGCCTGGCCACGAGTTGGCCAGGCTTTTGAGCACCGACTGCATGTTAAATGCATGTTACACTACATATACGCGCGTCCTCGGGGTTAAAGGTCATCGCTGCTAAGTTTTACACAGCGGTGCTGCTGTTAAATCGAAGTCGCTCCCGACTCTGCGCTTTTAATGGGGAACACGAGAGCTCCGACGCCGTTATGTTATGCTCCCTAGAATATCCTTTAGGAATCATAGCTACGTTGCAGAGGTCTCGTAACTTAGGCGGATGAATCTGCTCGAACTCGTTTGCACAGGGGACTTTAACCCGCTTGACTGATTACTAGGGGCATACCACATTCACAAAGGACGAGATAACCGAGTTTTCCGAAAATAGTAAAGTAAGCTTTACTGGCATACAGTTTGTGCAACTACAGGCGCCGTAGTCGATTGCGCAAGCAGCCTCTCTATAAGCTCATACTGCATGCGGTGTAAAGTGAAAAAAAAATGTGGACTCGTCCCTGGTGGCGTAAGCCGGCACAATGTATCAGCCCCACCACGTGTAGCTAGCGCACTGCGTACACTTGAACGACACCAGGCACCGCCATTAGTTGGGCAAATGGCACAGTGGCAGAGAAGCGCAGTTGCCAATTTTAAGGCGGGCGTCAGCAAACCATAGATTGTTTAACAGGAAAATATAGATACTGCATGTATGCACAGGAGTAAGAAGAAGAAGGCCCTTCATGTTCTAAGTGGGTGGCTTAGCCGATGCTCACGTGGTGTTGAATTCCATTACCATGATAATGTGTCCTTGCATTTGTCGCATTTTCAACAAAAATTTCGGTGGTGCTATTGCATCAGGCTAAGGTTTTAGCCTGGCATACAAAGCTGGCAGTAGTTCCGCCCGAGCCTCCTCATGGTTGATCATGGATGTGTCACCAGGCATCGATCAACCCAGTGTCTCTAAGGGAGTCTATTAGCAATCGTTGCACCACCCTCTTCCTTACTCTCGCGGGTGCTTTGGGGAAAATGATGCCCTCAAAAGCCGTGTGCGGAAGGCCGCTATTTTGAAGGTTTCGGAACATCGCTGCTCGTTTGAGAGACAGTGCACGTGTCATCTACATTGCTTTCTTTCCTTTTTTTTTTTTTTTTCTGGCGCCCTTTGAATTTCCATTAGGTTCCTAAACATGGGCCTGCATTACGACACGCGAGCATTTTGTGTCATGGTAGCTGGCCACATTCGTTCACAAACGCTACGGTTACGACACGAAACTGAATAAATAGCAACGAACGGAAACTACTACGCTTATGTATACGAGTAAGGAGCATTCGTAAGCACTCTCAATGAGGCACAAAACCCTGTCTATGTGTACGCTCTGTCATTGAAAAGAATGTACAGCTCCTCTCTCAGCTGCCGTACATGACTCACGAAATCCCGAGTGACGGTTGCCAACAATACAGCTGGACATATTTATTAGCTGAGCTGCGCAAAATGGGTCGGATCGAAGGACTTTGTACAGAAGCGAAACGCGTCACTATTCAACAACTGATAAACTGGCAATTCAAAATATCGTGGTAGATTGCCATGTTGCCTCAATGTCTGACACGAAATTCAGCCAAAGACGTAACAATCAATGCGTTCTGCGTACATGTACAGTGACGTTTTCCGACAAACCTAGAGGGGCCGAATCCATCGGGAAATAGACAGAAGCCGTGCAAACCCGTAAGTAGGCTTTCCCCCATGCACATAACTCGCCGCAAGTCGCGCCTCTTGTTGGTAGCAGTGGCACGTCAGAAAGTGCGGGGAATCCAGAGAGGACAAGAATGAAGCCACCGGCGACGCCCTAATTAGGATGCCAACATGAAATACGTGAAGGTGTGCGGAGGAGCGCACTTGCAGGTTTTTCTTGCCCCGCGAAGCGCTCCGCTCGGCAATGCCACTGCCGGTACACATCGCCCGTGACAGTACATTCATGCTTTGATTTCAGCCGGTGCTTCGTCAGAGCCATCTACAAAGCGTTCACACTTCTTTCGATCGCGCTCTCAATACGCAAGGTGCAAAAACGAATCACGCATAAACACATGCGTGGCACGCATTGGTTACGTGCTTATAGGTACCTACCTTCAATGCATTCAGGCTATCGCAGGCGCGCGCTTTCCTCTTCAATGGCCCCAGTAGCCGCCGCGCAACCTCAGAAGAAAAAAAAGCGCGCCAACGCTTTCGGGCGGCAAAACAAAGGAAAATCGAGCGCGTTCGGAAAACCGGCGGCGGCCTTCGCTTCTCGCGAACGCGCTCACGCACTATTAGAGCGCTCGGCACGGACGAGACAATGCAAGGCCGAACCACAGCTGCCGCTGCTGCCGCCGCCGAACCACCACCAGCATTTGTTCGCGTTGAACACGTCGCCTGCCGCTAATCACTTGGATCGGAGCGCGCCATTACTGCCACTTTCCACAATTTCTTTCCCGGTGGTCAAGTCACACACATACAAAGAGAGAGCGCGCGCCTGTGTGTGTGTGAGAGAGAGAGATAGAGAAGTGTACAAACGAAGCAAAAGGATCGCCACAAATCACCGCCACCGCGCTCATGCGAGATTGTATGTAATCCAGACCCACATGCGCAAAGACATCCTCGGGGCTAATTATTTCAAGGTCACCGTGTATAGCGGCTATACGTATTAACGTCGAGGACAATCGGCAAAAGCGGCGCGTTGTCGTCGCCAAGAACGTTGTGTACGCACGTGCGTGTACGCTCCCGTGCGCGCATACACACATTTAGCCACTCTTGCGTGCCTGAAGAAAAAAAAAGAAAAAAGGACAATAATAACCCGTGCAAACGGTGATTCTGTGCGTGGGTTGACGGCGAACGGTTGCGGCTCGGCTCGCCAACGAGCGCAGGCGATCGGGAGGCCTGGCGTGCCTCGGCTTGCCTGAGGGCTTGGGCCCGCCACACTCTTATGGGCGTTATTGGGCAGGTCGCCTATTCTATACACCAGTGCCCCCCCACCCCCCCCCTTCAACCTCTATTTTACGATGTGTTTGTACAACGAGCGTTCAAATGTCGTTATTCTGAGCGACGCACGTCGACGGCCATCAATCAGGCGAGATAAATAGCCTGTCGATACGGACGACGACGCTGCTTTGAGAACCGCGAGCGAATATTAAACGTGCCTGCCGATGTGCAGCGTAAATGACTGCCTCGTCTATCGCCTCCGCATACGCCGTCCCGCGGTTAGAAATTGAATATGGCGAGGCCGACTGGAAATCGACGACGTATTATCATAGACGTGCAGTGCGGCTGATGAGATGTGCAAGAGTCTGAGATTGTCAGGTATCAAAGATTTCCCTACACACTCCCCCCCACCCCCCCCCCCCCCAAAAAAAAAGAAAGATAAGGGGGGGGGGGGGCGTGTACATTTTCTTTGTTTTTCCTAAAGGTACCCCCTAAATTTTTAAAAATTCCTAACAAATTCAAAATATCTGCCGCCTCACACCCCCGCTTGACCCTTAGACACGCCCTCTAATTTCAATTCCGGGTAAGCCTCTGGTCCACTATGCCGAGTGGTCGTCTTATAAGCCGCTAAAATAAGGCGAATTATAGGCAAAGGATGATTGGTTAGCGAAAACGTAACTATAAAGCTTGCTGCTGGCTTTGTAATACCACAGCTTTTATTGAACACGTTTTGCAAACCTACTGTGAACACGCTGATACCACACGACAGAACATCAATATGCACGCACAGATACACACTACGCAAGTTAGCACAGCCGCTTGCAACGTCGAACCGGAGGAAATTTGTCATATTCCGCCGACTGCAGCTCAAACGAGGAAGTGCCTTATTTTTTTTCAGCAAGTAAAGCACAAACCGAGGCACGTCCGTACAAAACCGGAAAGAAGAAAAAAAAAATAACAAAGAAGTGAAGGAGGGCGCCGGTCAACGAAGCGCACGCAGCATTCATTAATGAAGACACGCGGCGCGTTCGTCTACGAGGTATATAGGATCATACATAATGCATGCCTAACAATTGCTGCGCGCACACACACACGCCGATCACACACAGAGAAGAGAAGAGAGAGAGACGTCTCCTCCGCTGCCGGTCACGACCAAGCTTTCTGATCTCGCGTCTGCTTGAATCTTGTTTTTCCTTATTGGTGCGTTTATCGGGCGCGACTCGACTTCCTCCTCCATCATTACGAAGATGCGCGTTCCGCAAATAAGGCTCCGCGAAGCGCAAGCAACTTCCCATTGTATTTTCCGCTTGAACTGCTCTCTGGTGGGGAAGCGCTTCCACGCGTATGCACGGCGCGGCGATCGGCGAAAAGCCTCGTACGTATAGGACACCGCGGAGCCCGCCGAGAAAGACATCTTCAACTCATGCGTGATAGCGAAGGGAGGGAAGGTGAGGGCTTCCTTCAGTACATACACACGGCATAGACGCCACGTCGGCGTGTACATCCCCGAGATGCCATTGCAACATGATCGGCGTCATTAGGGCGCCTATCGCATTGAGGAGGGAGTTTCTTCTCCACCAATCGGCGCAACCATCAGTGATGTCATTATCTCGCCGGCTTCCACGATGCCACTGTTCATTTGTCACCGGTCTATCACGCGGCTGCCCTGTGCGGTGAGCGAGAGAGTTGCCGGCCACTCGAGACACGTGGGGGTGCGATGAACCGCGATAGAGCACAGAAAACAGCGAGGCCTGCTAGCAAAGTGGGTGCACAGGGCACTCGCAAACGCTAAGGAACCGATTGGGCCACGCCGTCTTACACCGAGCACCCGGCGTACGTACGTGTCGATCGTGCGACCCATACGCGATTGGCGGCATATAAAGCTCAGCACTAACGCAGTCCGTGACGTGGCTGCGAAGAATATGACTGGGTGAAATGTCCTTGCAGAATTAATGAGTTCTGAAGAAGACAAAGTAGCGCTTCCATTCACCTTGGTTGCAGTAATCCACTTAAAGACAACAGTTCAACAGCATGCGAAGCTTGAGTATACTTGAAGACCTTATTGTGCAGCGCATTAAAGCCGGTAGCGCGGTAAGGAAGATACCAAAGCCATGGCTGATTGAGGGCCACTCCCGCACCCCACCCTCGCTTGCATGGCATGTCAAATCACTGCCGCCACCGGCTGTAACAGCGCGAAAAATATAAAAACAGCCGCACTCTCTTGTCTTCAGCACCCGAGTCCTGTGCTCACCCATTAACTTATATATATATTCATTTACACTTCTTCCGAGCGTACACCTTCTGGGGCTCTCTGGTGCCCAGAAGGTCGCCATTGCTCCTCGTTTTCCGCTACGTCTTCTTCTTCTTCCTCCCTTCTTTTACGATCAGAACCAATTTAACCGTGTGTGAAGCCAGCTGCAGTTTCCTTATAGCCGCTTACTTGCTTCGCGGGCTACGTGCTTCTGAGGACAAAGAAAGCGGCCGAAGAGAGAGTACTCGGGACACAAGAAGAGCCAGGGACGGGAGTCCTGGAGTACGGCGCGGTACAAGCCACGGTCCTAGTCCCGGGAAGGCGAGTCTGTTTTACGGCCCGCGACCTCCCGCACCACCTCGCGCGGCGCCGATCTCGTCCAAGGGGGTTCTAGCCCTCTTCAAGTGGATACGGCCGCGCGCTAATACGCGCACCAGACACGTCGACTGCTTCTCGCCCTAAAGCGAGGAAAGTAACAACGAAGTGGCGCACACGGCACCGCGGGGGTGGAGGCGTGAAAATGCAGGGTAGAGCTTCGCCGCGAGAAATAAGATGGTCTTCGCAACGAGGCTCTGAACACACAGGCGCTGAAGGCCGCAAGCCGGCGGTGCCCGTCTGGAGAAGAGCCCAGCACCGGAGAAAGCTTAGCGCAGCTTGGGAACCGAACTGCGGTGTCGCAACGACCACGGGGTGGAGAGAGACGACGCGATACAGTAACACGAACAAAGAAGCACAAGCCAAAGAAAAAAAAATAAAAGAAGGAATAGAAGAAAGTGACGCCAGGGACTTGCATTGCGATATGACAAAGAAAAGGAACTGTTGTTTTTTGTTCTTCGAAGAAAAAAGCAGCCCCTCGCGACGCCACCCCGAGAGCAATGCGCGCCTCATTTCATTCTCGCATAGTTGCCGCCGGCGGCCGTCGCCTTACCACGGCTATCTCTTTCCCTCTTTTCTTGCTTTCTCCGAAGACGCCGCGCCGCATGCAAGCATGGCCCTTACGGTTAAAAAGAAAAAAAAAACGACAAAGAATTGGAACGACATTGTCCAGACGACAGACGGCTTCTTTCTTCCACGGCCCATCCCACGCCTCAGCATCTCTTCTTCGGACCAGAAAAGAGAAAGGAGAGGACCTTTCTCTCTCACAAGCGCCGAGCTTTCCCGCAGGGCTCGACTTCCCCTCCCCTCAACTCTTGTCTGTTTCCTCTATCGCGCAGAGCGCCGCCGGTTCGACTTACGCCCGACCCGCGCGAGAGGCTTAATTTTCGTCGCCCATTCTTACTTTCGTCCCATCTTAAGTTGCCGCGGGGGTCTCTTGTTTCAAACGGCTCGCTCTCCCGCCCCCATCGCTTCTTTCTTTCCATTCTTCCTCTTGGTCTTCCTGTCGCTCTCTATCTGTTCCACAATCCTCGCCCTTTTTTTACCGCGCGACGTACTCTTCGCCGTTACACGACGAGTAAGCGAGTATACGTCAGTTCTTCATGCTCCCCTTCGCCATCCAACTTAGCTTGCAGTCTGGTTGTGATGCCGACGTCCTGTTCTCTTGGATTAGGAAAGAAGCGAGCGGAAATATAGTTTGAAGCCAGATGCCAAAGGGAGCGGGCAGTAAAGGAGGCAGGGGCAAGCGATGAGAAGGGGAAGGTTGGAGCACGTTAACTGCGAACGGCTTTAAACGGCACGAGCTGTTTGCGTAGGCAAACGTAACAGACACAAGAGCCTGGGACGAGGAGAAGCAAATGAAAGAAACAGAGCAGCGTAGCAGCGCAAGAAAGCGGATACAGGCGAAGCGAGAGCAGAGACGACCGAAAGCGAAACGTGGAGAGTGACGACTGCGGGCTACGAAGGCAAGTCGCTATCAGCACGCGGGATGCCCTACCCAGACTATCGCGTTACGCGCGGCCCCGTACATTCACGCATTGCATGCTTGCCTGCTCGGTCGCCCGGCTGTCCTCTTCGAGGAGCAGGCGCCGCCTGACACTATGCATCCAAGTTTTACGAGCAAGAGTGTGTACGCACTTGGAGCCAGAACAGAAATTGGCTTGTTAGCGAAGCGCCATGCCTTTCGGCGTTCCTGTTATCTTTTTTTTTTTTACCTGGGGTACGCACAGACGCTATAGTTAGGCCATCAGACTGCACGACAACAAGTGTCGGTATGAATAGTGAGCGTGGCCGGTTCTTCACGCCATGAGAATGAGAACGTGACGACATAGAGAGTAGGGTAGACCCAACCCAGCGTATAGCTGTTGAAGCAGAAATCTATAAGCTCAAATTTCAAAGGAAAATGGCGAGCAGGAAATGTTCCTTCGTAGACACCTCGGGAGCTGTGGTAACATTCATCGTATAGATAATACACAGTTCATTACAAACAGCCTCTAACAAAAACTCGGACAAGAACGAGCAATTATTGTTTGGCACTGTTTGCAACGAATGACCCGTACCGACCAGCTCGCGCCCAAACACTTCTGGAGAGATTATGCAGTGACACCAGCCTTCGATAAGTACATTAAGCTTGTCCGCACTGCCATCTGAAGTAAACAGCAACACCAGCGGCAACAACGCAACTGAGGAAGTTATATCGAGCCAGTAGTCGTCTAGAGAGCATGGTGCGAACGAACTGTGGTGAGCGTGCACTCCCCGTGAACAAGTGTGCGGGGAGGCTGTATAACCGCAGGCGCGCTCCTTCTGTCACGCGGATATAGAACCACGCGTTGGGGACCACGCGTCTCTCTCGCAAACAACGGTCGCCGCGCATCTTTAGAACAAAAGGGTCCCGAGCCGTCGCCCCATCACCGAGCGCTGGCGGCTATAAATATACAGCGGCCGCGCGTCGTATGTATTGAAAACGCAGGGAGACAGAAAGGATTCCGCATTTTTCGGTGGCTCGGAACGCAGGTGCGCCAGGTGCCGCGCTTGTACCCCCTCTGCGCGTCTTCTTCTTCAAGCGCTCAAGGTTTCAGCTGCGGACTGCTTTCGAGACGGCACGCAAGCTGTCTACGTGGCAGAGGCTGGGGAGAACAATGCTGTCGGCGCTGCGGAGGGCCAAGCGACGCCGTGATTCCGGGCTAAGATAGGCCAACCTGGGCGGCCGCACGACGTGGTTTCTAGGAAGCCACTTGCCTCTTTCAATACAATGTTGCCAGGAGGAGCTGGATGGCTCGTTAGCTAAATAGCAAATGCAATGGCGAAACATCGCTGTTCCAGCCATAGCTCCTCCTCTCCCAATGGATGAGCTTACGCGTACTGTTGTAAAGCTTTGCATTGTTTCCAGATTACATTAGTCGTGTCACTGCCTCTACCCCCGTGGTGACTTTTCTAAAACAACCCCCCTTTCCCCTCCTTTGTTTCCTCCACATCGGCCTCCATTCATATACATCGTAACGTACTAGCCTGTAAACTGTGAACAGGCGTTATGAGGCGGAAGAGATCAAGTGACTCTGCCATCAGTAAACGGTATCGCCTTGGTCATGCATTAACGCCGCGTTTTCACCCTGCAAATACTTGCAAATATAGTTACAGCAACAATATTTCCACCTTCATTCCCCAACGTCATCTTACTGATGCTATTGCAGCTGTAATCCTCGCTCAATACGCGGCAGAACAATCGGAGCGCCGTCGCCTATGCTGCGTATACATACACTGACCACCCCTCGCAAGTCGGCACCCCCGCAGTACCCGTATGTACCCTCAACAAGAATATGGCACACGCAGAAAGGTATGATGCCACACTGGGCAGCGCGCGTCGCAATTGAAGATGAAATTAAAGAAAGGACACTACGCCGTTTCCTCTCCTTCTTGAGACCCTTCCACCGATCACTCTATCATATATGGATCAAGGAAGGAACCGTCCGCAAAGGGAGCCAGGCGCGCCAGATCGGCACAACGGGGCAGCATATCCCTTGCAGAGTCCTGCCCGTCCCTCTCTATACTTGAAAGGAGGGCTTCGCTCGTCGTCGGTGTGATCTACGCCTCCGTTTCGGTCCTCGCGCAGATAGAGCTCGATTTATAGGAGCCAGACGGCGGCCGTTTCGGCCCGAAATGAGAAAGAAAGCAGAGAGAGAGAGAAGGGAGACAGAGACTAGCGGAAGAGTTGGTTGGCGCCACGGCAGCTCTGGGCCGGCTTTATTCGCATTAATCCCTCGCCTCCTCCTCGCTTTTCATCCGTCCCGACTGTCTTCACGCCTCTCTCTCTTTTCCTGACACTCACTGGCCGGCGACGCATGAAACCCCAAGACCGGGCCAACCCCTTTCCATCCCTCGCCATTTAGCTTGAATCGCCCGGTTCACCTCTCCTATCGTACAGAGCCCCGAGCCTCCGTTTGTTCTCAATGCCTCCCCGTTCTGTTCTCCGCACAACGCGCTTATAAAAGGACCCGTATCTGTCGCTCGCGATGCCACCGCCAAAGCACGCAGCGATCGCGATGCAGAGAGAGAGAGAGAGAGGGAGCTGCGTACTGTATACGTCTACGACATTGCCTCTTGAGCCTCACTCGGCCCCCTCGACCGCACTCGCTCCTTTTCCTACAGTATATCTCTAATGTACTGCGGGGGGAGAAGCTTTCCAATAAAGACACGACGCCACGTCCGGAGAACCACTCATTGTCCGACTGACGCCATACTATATGTGCACGGGCGCTAAAGGTCTCCAGCTCTTATCGCATCGCCCTCTATTTAAGAGGCTTCGCCCATGGTCTCGCCTCAGAAGGAGCTAGGCGCCGTAATGTCCATCGGGCGCCGAGGAGTAACACGGAGCTGTTAAGGAAGGCACTATACGCTATACACACAAAGCATAGCGCGCGAAAGAATGCGTAATGTATATATACTGTACACATACATATACATATAAAACGCAGGCGCTACAAAACGGCTGCTGCTGCTGCAGCGCGGCTTGGCGCGCGATGCCATCGCGTGCGCGGCGAAACGCTCGTTATCGAAGCACCCCAATCGAACAGGACGTTAAAAGAAGAGAAAAAATATATAAAAAAATTAGAAGACCAAACGCAGACGCCTCGCCGTGACGTGACGGCCGGCCGGCGCCACCATGTGTGCGCGGAATATATGTGACCTGTCTCCTTTCCAGCTTACGTCGGCTTTTACGTTTCGACTACTCGGGACAAAAAAAAATAAAAGAAAAGAAAAAAGAGAAGCCCAAATCCGAGCGAATAAATCCTCTCGCATATACTGACCGGCTTCGGAGGCTTTTATTATTTTTCCTTCGTTTACTAGCTTCCAATCTTTCCTTTTGTTTCTCTCTTCGTTCGCCTTCAACGGGCGATAGCCGAGACTGACGTAGAAATTAACGAAAACTTTCCCTGTGAAAAGCAGCGTAGCGTGTTTACCAGCAAGTCTTCACAGGGGTCTTCAAAGACTTGATATATCAAGTTTTGGAAGGTCCTCGTAAGGACTTGTACGGCGTAAGAGATGTAAATGCGAAACCGAGCACATCAAGCAATCACTCAATCAAGACAAAGGAGCGGCGAATAAAAGCTCTCTTGCGACAGCTTGACGAGCCCGCAGCTCCCATTACGAGGCTTCAAGACAGCACAGAAACGGTCACGTACTTCATACAAATAAAAATAAAAGGTATGATAATTTTGAACGCAGAAAATTCTAACACTGATTGCGCTACAAGCGGCACACACACACACACACACACACACACACGCACACACACACACACACACACACACACACACACACACACACACACACACACACACAAAGCATGAGTAAGTTAGTTTCTCGCGTTTACAAGTTTGAAGCGTAATTTGCCTGATGCGAAAGAAAACAAATCAAAACTAGTTGATGTCTAATGACTGAGAATGCATGGCAAAGTGTGGTACAAGCGTTGCATTGAAAAGTCTCGTAGTGGACCTTTGGTCCCACATACCAAGGGGTTCACTATACTAAAGGCTCATACACCCCCATACCTTATGCGGGTATATGATCCAGGAGCCTTTATATTAGGTAGATTTAGTATTGCGGAAAATTTTTGCGTTAGCATTTGCGAGTCACGCACGCTAAATTTTTGCGGAGCGCTATTCGATAGCGTTCCATAGCTCTTTAGTACAGCGCGAGACGACGACGCGCCGCAAAACGCAAGGCACGCAAACCTTCGCTGCGCCATCTAAATGCGAATAGTGAAAACGTCAAAACCGTCGGCCGTTGTTAGTAACTTAAAAAGAAACGCAAGCGCAAAAAGAATTATTAAAAAGAGCATCGTGCAATAATAATTGCACAAGTGTTGCTGCAGTCTGACGAGGCAGAGTTTCGCTTTCGTTGTGCATGTGTAATGCGGTCAAACTAGAATCTACAGCGAAAGGATCGTTGTCTTGTCGAAGCGAAAACCAGCAACACGATTTATTGTGAATCAGCTAGTCCCACAACGCAGCAAGACGACACGATAGATGCGAAACGGGCAGCCGTCAGTTGTAGGCTGGTTGTAGGGAGCCGCCATGTTCTTCGCGCTAAACAAACTTAGCGAGCGTTTTGCGTCTCCGCTAAATTCGGAAAATAGCGAGCGATCGCTAAACGCAAAGCTGGAATAGCGTGCGGACGCATGCGCAGTCTGACCCCGCTAAATTTTAGCGTTTAGCGGGGCGCAACTTAAGCTGCACTAAAACTCTCTATTATCCCTTGCTGCAACGTAAATGGCAAGAATGTGAAAATATATTTATGCCAAGTCCTATCTGTCATGTCAGTTGCACACATTCCTTCCCATCTGTGCCGCCCATCCTTGCCAAAATGTCTTCCATATTCGATAAATTATGGTATATCCAAGAGAAGGAGGCGATAGTTTTTCAATTTCTCGTACCGCACATCTTGTACCACACTTTCATGCCATTGCTTTTTCGAGGTCACCTTCGCGCAAGGCATTCGAGGTTTTCGCCTTGACGACATTTTCTCAGTCCCAGTTAGTGACGCATTGTTCCTAATGATGCCACGTACAGACCCGCAGAGGAAAACAGCAATGCTATTATTACAAGGAAGCCTTATAAGGATACCACCACACAAGGCGTGGTTCTGAGAATAAAAATTTCTCAAGATTGAGCTCCGACACTGCTCTTTCTGTGCGCTTCTGCTCAAAGCAAAAGAGCGAAACCAAAGGAACAAAACAAAATGCTTTGGGACTTCGCACGAGTCACCGAGTTAATTGAGCGGTTGCGTTACCGTTGGCTCGGAACCAAAACGGTGAAGCGTGCCTGGTGGCGAGGAATGTAACGACAGGAGGCGTTTACTAGCGATAGACGCGAAGCATATACGATAATATATAGAGTCTAGAAAGCTACAAAAACAAGTGTTCGTCTTGCATCTTCATCGACATGCACAGCTGTATCTTCGGTATACGTCTAACCACATTATGCGTGTATTATATATTAAAGAGAGCAGAGGCAAATCAGTCGACCAATTAATAGTATAAGATTTGCTACCCTGTACTGCCTGGCGGGGAAAGCAACTGTAGAGGCGCACGCACGTCCGCATGCAATGAAGAGATTACAAGCGCGGGTGTAGACCGGGGCATTTCAAGAAACGCAGCTCTTCTATGGGCTGCTTTGGTCGACTTTGCGTATAAGTATCACATGTAGGCGCACGAGGTCACAATTCGAGGGCCCCATATTTTGTCACATGTCTGTTATATGAAGCTTTACGTTCCAAACCAACGTCATGACCGTGAGAGACGAAGCACGTATTGAAGAGCTCCTGAAATTTCCACCATTTATAGGGTTCTTTAACGTGCACGGACATCGCACAGTACACGGGGTCTGTCGTCTAATATACACATGGATCAGTCAAAACGGGGAGCCTCTGATCTCAGCGTCATGCGAAGCCACCGAGAACGTTGTTTGAAGGTAAGCCATAAAAAAAAATAAAGACGTCTAACTAGAGTGAGTGGTATGCAACCAAACAGGGGCAGTGTGGAAACGTAAAAAGAGAAGATAGCAAGTAAATGCAAAAACGTGTGTGTGTGTGTTTGTGTGTGTTTGTGTGTGTGTGTGTGTGTGTGTGTGTGTGTGTGTGTGTGTGTGTGTGTGTGTGTGTGTGTGTGTGTGTGTGTGCAGTTATTAACTTAATTTGAGTTAAGCGACCGTAATGATAACGCAGGACCAACTAGAGCCTATACAAGACCTATACTAAAACGAATTTGTCGGCAGTAGCTCCTCAAGATTCAATAATGTTCACTGTCTGTCTGTCTGTCTGTCTGTCTGTCTGTCTGTCTGTCTGTCTGCACAAACGCGATGAACGCGCCCGACAGTGCTGTACGCCTGAAGCAAAGTAAGCAGCAATGTCATTCTTCCTACAGCGAAGTGGTGACGCAACTACAAGACAGTTGTCCATAGGAAGCCCTACGTGGTGGCGTTTTGTTGACAACGCGCACTAACTCGCACCTAATGATAACCTGAACACGGATCCGTTGTAATGGCTTTCTTCGCTGATACACTTTCCTTTCTTGGAACGTAAAATGCGATGATGACAATGACAGTCAGCAGGCAGCCCAAGAGCCTAACAAAAAAAAAAAAAGAAAAAAGAAACCAACACGCAAAGATCAATGAGAAATAAGACGACACATTCCCACGGGTTTTAATTTCAACGTCGCACTTTTTACCCTTTCTTGAACTCCGCCGCAATGCACTATGGTACCGGAACGGGCACGGGCAGCATTTGTATGTCTATATCCTGAGGACTGCTAACGGGTATCATATTCAAATATGTCGATATTACTGCTAAATATCGGCTGAGTTTCAAAAAGTCACTCTTGACGTTGACAAAAAGTTCCATCGAATAGCACACTCACTACAGGCGCATTTGCAACTTCCCTGCTACGATACAGCAGTGTCTCGGTCAAGACCAAAACACTGCTTCAACGCATGCAGCAGGGAAGTTGCAAGTACTGCAAATCAAATGCTGTGTGTTCCTGCGTGAAAGTACCACCTCTCGACGTTACCAAGTAACACCGTAGTTGAAACTCAGTGCAGCTCATAGAACATCTCTAAGACGGTGCAGTTGAGTTACGGTAGTGCGTTGCAACGAAGTTAAATCTAGCGAAACGGGAAATTCTTCAAAATCCCGGGATCACGACAGTTCGTGTTCCTATACGACAGAAATACCTGTCAAGGAATGGAAACACGCTCTTGTAAGAAAAAAAAATACTAAGGCTTAAATTCTCTGTTCACTGGCTTTGCGTGATAACACGCGCGCGTTGTTGCGAAGGGAACGACCGACCCAGCGAGTGCAATGCACCATGCGCAAAGCACCGTGCTCGGTTCGAGTCTTCGAGCCCTACACTGGGGCCAAACCTTGTCGGAAGCGCTCGAGCACAGCGCTCGCAAGAGTCGCTCGTGGACGCGTACTCTGCATGCAGCCGCGCGGCGATATATTATTGCACGCGCGCAGCCTGCAGGGACGACCTCAACCCGGCCCGGCTGTTGTGCTCTTCTGCTTATATGTCTGGCCTCGTCTGGCCCGTTGTTTTTCGCCCGGCTCAGCCAACAACGTGACTTCATTCATGCCTCGATCGCAGAGAGAGAACGCGCGCTTTTTCTGTTTTTTTTTCTTTTTTTTAGCTAAGTCGTATATAAGCTTCCGCTCACGTGACTGAATCGCGAACGCGCGAGATGTAGCTGCGCATGCGCCGTTGCAGCTCGCGCGCGGATGTCGGGAAGGTTGGCACCGAGACGGCCTCCGTTGAGCGGAGGGTGAATGCTAATTTCTGTCATCACGTCAGCGTTTGTGACACCTGCGACAGCTAGCGAGACAGCCGTGAAGGGAAGTGAGTGAATGAACGCGTGTGTATTACGGAGCGCGGGCAAGTGATAAGAGCAAGCGAGATAGGGAGAGGTGAGCGGGAGTTCTTCCGTGAATGTAAGTTCACTGATGAGCGAGTAGTGAAAGAAAGCTCGAGTAAGACAACGAGGAAGGTGAATCTGTGCAGCAGATAAGCGAGATAGTCCACTAATGCACTTCGTAGACGGAGGCAGCAAGTTACGCTATACACCTTCAGATGATGGCGCATGCACTGAAACTATAGCACCGACAGCCCGTCCGGGATTTCACTGTAAAGCACTGTAGAGGTCACAGCCAATAACGTGCACCGGGAAGCGAGATCTGCGTATAATCGCGTTCCCACGCCGCCTTCAAACACAAAACGCACTGCCGTCAAACCTCTTATCATCTAACGAGCCCACAGCATACCCGTGCGTGCATGAATACAATGTAACACGTATATGAGGCTCATTCATGCAATTGCATTTGCATGTGTGTGTGTACAAGCGCGCCTCTGCACTTGTCTGCACTCATATGCGCGTAAGCAGCGTCAATATGCGTGCAAATGGGCGCTCAGCGTTCCATTTGTCTCATCATCCGTTCGCGCAAGCACCAATAACGACGAATGACGACGGGTTGCTAACCCCATTGCCCTATGTTCTATTTACGGTAGCAATTTACTCTTATTCCTGTTTTTTTTTTCTTGGTGTGTGTGTGTGGGGGGGGGGGGGGGGGGGAGAGGGTACTAGGAGGCGCTCGCTCGCTTCGGGAAGTAATATACATCTGTGTGTTCCTGCTTCGCTCGCATACATGATAAAACACGCTCCACGAATGTCACGAAGACGGCGCCTGAACTGGCAAGCATACTATCGATGTCACCTGGAAAACTGATGCGTAGGCGTGTGGTTTCATTGCGCATGCCAATGTACGGTTCGAGAACAAGTTGGCCTATATCATAAATGATATCCAAGCCATCGTAGTGTTTTAAGCGTACTACAGAGTCTAAGCGTCTACCGGTCAAAGTACTCGCGGTATCGTCCCGGCACTTTCGAAGCCGTTCAACATTCCAAAAAACATACCGTTATAGAACTTACTATGACGTACAAACGCGCACATGCGTATAAAGGATGTGCGGTATATACACGTACCACGTAGACGTGGGTGATGCTACGCGAAGGCTCATCAAGTGTAAGACAACGGCGTTTAAACAACCGGCATATCCACACTCTGAGAAAGCCTGACCGAAAGAAAACGAAGCGTTAGCGACATTCTTCTGCCATTCACGGCAATAGATGACGTAATAGCATAACTGTGTATAATCGTATAACTGCTACACAGCTCGAACGGAAAGTGGTAAAGTGCCAGCTAAACTCATTCAAGGCAAACAGAAAAAAAATTACCAGGGCGGCACCCAAACAACACTTCGTTCAAAATAAATAAAACGTGAAATATAGAGAACAGCTAGGCAACAAGGACACCGGGTTTTCCAATCACCCACGCTGCTTCTCCTGCTGAAGATGACATGCAAACAACGCGCGCGCATGCTCTATAAATGGGAAGGACGCTCATGGAAGACACTCACAATGCCCACGGCCGGACGGATGAATCAAGGGGGGCGCTCGGTGGCGCCGCCGGCAATACTCTACTGTACAACGGAAACCGCTGCGCGCGCACACGCACACACAGAGAGACGCAAATAGGGGCGCATATCGACATACATCACGGCGCGACACCCACGCCTCGAAGAACAAGGCGCGCCATAACTCTGCGATGGAGGGGGAAAAAAAACAAGAAGGCGAGAGATCGCCGAGCCGCGTACCTCGCGTAAGTCCGCACGCAGAAAAAAAAAAAACATAAAAGAAGGAAGAAGCAGCAGAAGAGGTAAGACAATAAGGGCGTGAGCCCAGTTTTCTAGGGGGCACACTCAAACGCTCCGCAACCCATCGCGTCCATCTAACACACACACACACACACACACACACACACACACACACACACACACACACACACACACACACACACACACACACACAAAACATGGTTTAACAAATACACCGGAGGTGAATCCCCCGCCGCCACCCTCTCTCTTCATCTCGGCGGAGTGCACACGATTGCTCAACGGCTCAGCACGACGGGTGTGGACAGCAGCAACAGGCCACAATGGGACGCGCGCGCCGAGAGGGCACCCCCCTCTTCGGCACAGCACATACACACACGTCGGGATGCACACGTGTGCGCACACATATCCTAGCTACAGGCATGCTCAGCAGGTCTACGCATTGAATATTCAACGAGTCGGCGCGATGCCCCTCGCATCATCCTGTCTCTCTCGCGCTCTTCCCGCATGCACACCCGCCCACTGGCCGTTGTTTTCTTGTTTCACTCTCACCCTCTATAGCTGTCGTTGTCTTACTCCGGGAGCAACGGCAGCGGCTCATATCGTTCGGGTGCGGCAACTGTCACCAATGGCCTCCTAAACACAGCTACTCCTCTTTCCTTCCCTCCCCGTTTCGCTCTCTTCAAAGCGTGAACACAGCGTCTCGTGCGCATAACGCACCTGTGCAAGCTTACTTTACAACTTCCCCTTCCCGCGGTTTCTTCTCTCGTCTGCTCGTGCACACGAAAACAACGTGCGAAGCGTCACCAGCGAGTCTGGCTGCACGCTGCAATGGCTGCGCATCAAGGAGCCGGGCGCATCTTGATGCACATCTTGATGTGATGACCATCAGGATGTGTTCTTGATGGACCATCAAAAAGCACTTGGACGCGGACTACAGGCTCCAATAGAACCGTTTTGATGTTCAACGACCACGCTGGCCGGGACGTGGGACCTCTGGTGTTTCAATAGTAAATATTTATTTGCTCTCTCTCTCTCTCTCTGGACAGGAAATGTTGGTCCTTGAGCAAGCGGTGTGTACTTCACTCGAACTTGGCAGCGCATGACAGGAATAGGAGCAAGGACCAATTTCGCGTCAAGTTCTGTGTTGTTGTTTGTTTTGTTCTCGCTCGTTCCCAAGACGCTCATAACTTCTTAAGCAGACAGTGTACGACTTACTCACCACGCCTACAATTAAGTTTCTCTAGGTTATTGAGCCGTGAGGCGATGGAGAACACACGTTATTGCAGCCGAAACGGTCTTGTTAGTAAACGCGTACTATCCTCTAACGCGCTATACACTTTTCGAGGCAACGCGATACTATCGGACCAATCGCACCATAAATTTTCGTTACGTGCTCCAATCAGTGCGTCTTGGCCAGATTCTTATAAGGGCACAATAATGCGCGAAACTACGCTTTGCATTTCTTCGTTCTTGATTATTATTCTTTCTTATAACATAAACCGGTCGCACATAAGCCCGCGCACAAACATCTTATGTGGAGGAGGGCTACGGTGCCAGCATATATATATATATATATATATATATATATATATATATATATATATATATATATATATATATATATATATATATATATATATATATATATGCCTTCACTTCTCGAACGCAGACCTAACAACTATCGCCGCGCGCTTTGGCAGACGGCGGAAAAGTGCGCGCGATCATTGACGAAAGAGAACAAAAGGGTGGTTATACGCAGACCCTCCCCTCCCCAATTTTCCACCAACCTCTACACGCACATAAACGAATCGCCACAACAAGCCTCGCACATCGCCGGCACGTTCCGTCCCGCGCGGCTCGCATCATTGGGCCTCCGCCGACGCCGCCGCACACGAAAGCGTGTCTGTAGTCCCGCACCCCCACCGCACACGCGGGGCGCAAAAGCGCGGCAGCATCGGCAGCAGCCGTAGTCCCAGCGTCAGTTATAGAACAATTCTTAGAACGATGCAACCTCTGGCCTCCGTTTATTCTTCTCCCGCAGCACCCCCTTTGGGGCGTCAGCAGTGCAACGCAGCCGCAAGAACAGCCGCCGGATCACGAGCCGTACGGATATCTGTACGGCCGGGAGAACGGCCGAACGATAACCGGCAGGAAAAAAAAAAGAGCCAATGTCTCGGTCACGTAAGGCAATTCTCTTTACTGAGACCCCCCCCCACCCACCTTGCGCCAAACGGCCCGCGTTGAACGCTGTGTCTGCGCCCCCCCCCCCCCCCTACCGCACCGCTATGTAGCCAGCCGCTAAGTGATGGGTCGATCCTTTGTAATGCGCACGCGCTCTTGTGTGCTTCCCCCTTGTTGTAGGAGCCGATGAGGCGCCACTTGCCTGGCAACAAAAAAAGACCAGCCAGTTTCATTCCCCTGTGTATACCTGCGGCCGGTATTATACCCTTCTCCCTCCCGCACACGTTATTTCGTAAACGCGCCGGCGTGCACACACAACAAACACACCACGGCCACCTTTTTTCCATAGAGAGCCGCGGGGTCGAAACGTCTTCTCTGTTACGGCGCGCCGCCGGTCTTAAGTGAGCGCGTGATCGGGCAAACGCGTCCGGCCTTTTAGGGCTTCGAGCACGATTGTCTTCCCGGCACCTGTGATGTCCGTTGTGTTTTGCTTTGTTTTTCTATACACCCCGGCGCGTTCGAGCTGCGCTTATAAGGCACGCCGCTGAGTCGTATAATCTGGCGAAGAGGTGTTTCGTGCCCACTGCGGCTGCTGCTGCTGCTGCTGCGGCCGATAGGCAAATGGACCCGCCGCGCACGGTACCGACACCTCGCCCACGCCGCCCTTTAATTGAAAAAAAAAAAAAAAAAAGACAGCACAGAACGAGCGTGCGCGCGCATCGAACGAGACCAGTTCGGCCGAGGCACGAACAGTCTATCGCGCGATTGTTTCTCTGGTGCGTTCCCTGGGCTAGAGTTTTCGGGGTGCTCCTTATCTGCTTACCACAAATGAGCGGGTTATGCGCTTGCAGCGTATGCGCGCACCACCTTTGAGCGTATCCAGCGCAGCACATACAACAGCGTACAAGAGACGCGGACACACAGAGCACTATACTTCTCGAAGTAGGGCTGTATCCGTTCTTCTGTATATATATATATATGTTGAGCTTACACGCACGCAAGAATGCGATACGCAGCAGTCAGTTGTTCGTGTGTGTGCGGTAACTATAACAAAGCACAGACTTCGATGCAAGGATGGCACCGAGGCCCTCTGTCTGAAGAAACCCGCGCTCAGACACGTACTCAAGGAAGAGAATGTGCGCAAAGCACACAGGCGGAGGAGAGGACATGTCACCCTCGCAGAGTCACTTTCGGGAGCGGCAGACACCGCGCAGTGGGACCACGCGTCGGCGCATGACTCGCCGAGTTGACACGAGAAACACTGTCTTGCTTTACCCTGCCATTTCGTTCGCTTCTCAACGAGCAGTGTGCCGAGAGAGCACTGACAAAGGCGTCAACGAGATCCACGTCCAGATCTGCGTATAAGCACGCCGAAAGCAATGGCCATGTCGGGCAACAGCGAAATCCGGTGACAGGCGACCACCCAGGAATTGCCGGTCAAGCGGGCAACCAGCGGCATTCGGAGCAGGAACAGGATCGCCATCGCACGCATGCAAGTACTGACACACGTACATACGTAGGATGTGCCTACAGAGGACTAAATAAAGAAACACAAACGGTATAGTCCTCCCGCCGTGTGCATGGATGCTCAGTTTCGCTCTGTTTGTGACGATACAGACGTCCACAAGGCACGCCGGTACAAGCTTGAGCCCATTGTCATTCTCTGCGAGGCAGACAGTCCGATGCGCAGAAGGTATGAAGAGCAATAAAGAAAGACGTATACATGCTCGTCTGACTCATGAAGCCTGCTGCTTCAAGCTGCAGGCTTCTGATACTCGTCGAAGACACTGTGAACTTCGGCGCTCATCCATACGTGAGCGGCTGCTGTACCCAGCAGGACTTTAATGTAACCTCGCAGGTCCTTCTATAATATCGTTCCAGCAGAGCCGTTCAACTATCCGCGACATTGCGCGCGGAACAGCAGACCGTAATACTTGTGAACGCAAACTAGAGGAGAAAATCAGGGGAACATGGAGGCTCGAATCTATGAACAGATCGCTAAAAACGATGGAGAACAGGGAATGTCGCTGAAGCCAACGTTTCGACAAGTGGGCTTGTATTTGTCAGGAAGGAGCGGTGAACGCATGCAAGGCAGTTTTAACAAGAGAACAAAGTTCCTTGAGCGCTAGCCGCCAGATACTGCCTTTACATGTGTCCTCTTGTACTGTATCACGTCGTCCAGGCTATCTATATAGCTACACATCTACAATAGCAGCAATAGTGCATTTGCCAGCCAGGCAATAAGTGATTGAACACTGCAGAGAGTGCAAGGGCGTCACACCGCGGACCAGCAAATGGTGCGCAAAACGAGTCTTCATGGAGCACGCTTCCGGTCACGAACCACTATTGCATTCAAGAACTCGCACGGAAGGCGACATAGTAGGGAGTTTTCGAATAGGGGCCCCAAACACTTTGTGGCCCCAAAGAAATAGCGTCGACACTACTGCGCATGCGCGAGATCCAAACTGCCTTTGGGTTTTGGGTTGGGCACGCTATTTCTGGAATTTAGCGTGAGCCCCAAAGAGCCCCAAAGCTTGCCCCAAACTTTTTAGCGTAAACAAACATGGCGGCGGCTCTCGCCTAGGACAAAACTGAGCTGATTTCTGGTTAAGTGACGACTTTATCAATCAATAAATGGTGGCGTAGGTCGTCGCTTTCTTCCATCTCACGCACGCAACAAAAACTGGCCGTGAAATAGCCGGCGTTTTTAAAATCGGTTGTCGAATTGAGAGCTCGCAGGCTTAACGCGACCGGTGGCTCGAAGCTGGATTACCTTGGCTCATAATACCAAATTCTTAAGACTCGCAGAACGATGGGGATTACAAGTAATTTCATGGCCACTGCACGCTTTAAATAGCAGTTTTAAAGGGTACGCTTATGAAACGCAAATGCGTTTATTAATCTTTAATTTTTACTTGTCGCCGCCTGCCTTTTTGGCCACTTTGGCGCTGCAAGCGCAAGACGCAAGGAGCGAGCGCAAAACCCAATTCGAAAACTCCTACTTCCTACGTGATCCCAAGTTAGCGCACGCTAAGCACTTTGGGGCCCCAAACTTTTGGGGCCCCTATTCGAAAACTCCCTAGTAACAACGCTGCTTTCCAAAGGAAGGCAATATAAAATAAAAAATTTGCCTTGAATATGAAATTAATACTATGCGCGGGTAACCAAAAAAGAAAGGAGACACTGCCCGGTAATGTACACCACCTGCGTCCGGCTTCAACGGTTCCGTAAGCATCTCAATATACTAACGAAGAAGAGGCCTTTCACACTTGTCACCCTGGCAGGAAATCGCATCGCCACCCGTTGACAAGACCGAAGAACAGGACCCCACCACTCTAGCACCGACTACGCTTCCTTCCTGCCTTCACTCGGTTTACTGCCCAGAACCACCCCCCTTCCTTCCTACCTCTCACAGCTTCCCCATGCACACGCGACCCCCACATCTAAAAACCGCGGACTCTCGCGGTCATTAATGCCAGCGGTGCCGCATCGGTCGGTCACGCCAGCAGCTCTACACAGCCGAACTGCATCGGCTCCGCAGGAACTTGTTCTCTCCGGTCGAGGTTCGAGAAAAAAAAAAGAAAAAAAAAAAAACAGGCCGTCGCAAGCATCGCAGCCGGCACATATGGGTGAGCATGCTCCCCACAGCCATGCGTGCGTGCGGCCGAGCGCAGTAGCTGCAGGAAGCGAGCACCGGGCAGCCAAAGAAACGTCGTTGTCTTCGATCGGCCTGAACAATGGGCGCCCGGGGGCGATCGCCGGCCCGTCTGACTTCCCCGGCCGCGCCGCACCCCTTCATGCCCCACACTCGAGATCGCTTCCCGCTCGTCGCGCACGCAACTGAGAACCGGACCCAACGGCCGCGGCGACGAGCAGACAACCTGCGAAGGGTGTCGGGGAGAACGCTCGGAAAGAAAGTATTCGCGCGAGTCAAGCTTGTCGTCGTCGTGGTCCCCTCAAAGGCCGGCCGCGAGAACTGCCCTGGGTGCTTGGGGCGACTGCCTGGCCCGAACCGAGTGGCTCGTTCGGGGGCAGAAACCTTGTCAGACACCCCAGCATCCGCAAACGTCTGTGGGAGCGTTAGGCGCCATGGTTAGGCTCGTTTGCACGCCGACATCCTTGCGGGTGCTGGTGTTGTTCTTGCTGCTCTTTGCATTCGTCGCCGCGTCAGAGGCCTGTCTCGCACACATAACACAGTACACATTTACACGTACTGCTTGTTGAAGTGTTTTTTTTTTGTTTTTTTTCCTCAGAGAAGCCATGTGCAGGCGTCCTGAAGAAATGCCAGCACGGGCAGCTCACAACTCTACTCATGCGGATCTTAAAGTCAGGTTATGGTTTTTCTGAAGCGAAGCACACGAACTGGATTGTTTACTGTGATACAATTGTCTCTGACATGTATCATCCGACAACATTTTGGTTTGCTTCTTAACTCTTTCTCCTTGTCTTGTCGTCCACCATTAACAACCACCCGATCTCGGTGATAACGACGACGGGGCACCACCGTCGGCGAATAGCGAGATTCACAACCCTGCAAATTTATTCCCTTATCTATTCTCGCGTTCATGTGTCCCTTTCTCCTCAGGAGTTCACGTCGCCATTGAAACTTCGTCCATCATCCAATACCAATTCCAACCGTTATGGTGCAATGTATGTGTTCCATTGTAATGGTGCACGACACATAGTGGACATGGTGGAGGCATGGTGGATGATGTTGCGTCTTCCTCCAGGGCAAATGAGAAAACCTCTCCCTCTGCGTCAAGTTGACCACCCTGAACCAAGACTAAAAATGAGCAGCAAATCCCATGAACAGATGCGCATGGTGCGCAGCTGTTGTGAATTGATGCTCTCTTTCGTTCACCGTTTAGTCAACTGGAGGCCAGTGGGAAGCCGCGGTTAAGCTGGGTTGACTGTGAATTCAGTGAGGAAGCAGCATCACCCACGGAATCTCCACCATGTGCACTACAGTATCCCCCATTACGCTAAAACACATTCCAGCATCATTGCAGATTATGGTAATGGACGATGGGCACATATTCAAAGGTCTATCCGGTGTCCTTGCGATTATTTTGGTGTGTTACACGTGTACAAACACCGCTCGCTTCAACAGGGATGGATCTGTCGGTTTAGTAAACGTCTTGTAAGCTTACCATGTCTTTCGCATATTGCTTCAGCAAACACTGCCGGTCATCAATACGCTTGACTAATAATTATCGTTCTGTCCTGTTAACAATTTAACCGTGATGAAGTCAGGAAACATACTGTGTCGATCGCCAAACTTTCCGATCACCCATAACAACACTCTATACACACCTTCCACTCAGTTAAGTGGCTAAAGCGCTTCAGTATCCAGCCACTATATAACTAAATTTTAATTGAGTCGAGCTGACTCCATATATACGGCACAATGGCAAGTGTTCGTCGAACGCCTTTTTCGCACTTCTCGCGCAGGTTAACGCAAAATAAACCGGCCGAAAGCGGGAAGTTGCGCGCCGCTGTGCCGTTTACCGCGGGAAGCACGATGCCGCGTAGTCGCTCACGACTAGTAATGAGGATGGATCTACAGCAAGAACGAAACAATCTATTACGCTCATCGTGACAAGATGGGCACGACGCGCGGAACAAAAATAGGGTTTCTGCAAACATGCGGTCAATACTTTCCCGGTCTCAGCGTTGTCCATAACACACACGTCGCACAAAAGACAAAAAACAAGAGCGACCCCCATTTCTCGCGGAACGTATAATTCCGCCTACAATTATCCGCGAGAGCGCGAAAAAAACACACAGACACGTGTTCTTTCTCTTCGGTATGCCTGGTCGGCAGCGCAATTAGCGGACATAAAAGCTACGCAGAAACGCCTTCACGAATGCTACTGTATATACCACCACGAGGAAAACTGAACGAAGTTTCGTTTTTGTTCTTCCTTCCTGAATAACTCCGCGGCGAACCAACAAGATACATGCATAATGCACGAGCGGACGAAGCGCCAATACGTTTAATTGATATTTCCTTCGCCGGTTAAGGGTTTTCGTGCGTCAACGCATGCGGGTTAGGGAAAAAACGAATTGCGCAAATACGCCAAAGAAGAGAAAACGAGAGAAAAGAAAAGGAACAGGGACTGTGTGTATAAACATGACCCAATTCGATGCAGGAAGCATGCTGTCTATAGGCGCTTAATTTCCTTTAGCTTTATACCATTCCGTCACGCCATAAAAAATTAATAATGATGGTAAATTAAAAGAGGAGAGCGAGAGGGAGGGGGGGGGGGTAATTCGTTATAGAGAAGATGCCACAAAATCTGATGTAACAATGTCAAGACTGTTGGCGGTGGTGAACATGAAATAACAACACAAATCCTTGCGATTTCAGGCTCTAATTCTGTGTCCACAGATTTACAAGACCGGCACGCCGGACAGTGACGTATACTACAGCCGGAACTCACAGAAAGCCGCACCGATATAACGATATCATAAGAATGGTTACAATGTAAAAGAAAAAAAAAAGGGCAAGCTTATACGCCAGATAGTCACCAGAGGCGACGTCTATACCGCGTCTCATATAGCTACAAATGTGTCACACGACGCGTAGGGTATACCATGTATGACAGGATTCACATTTGCACTGTTGGCTAATTGTAGCGACTAGCCAGGCGCATTCTCTGTGAAGCACATGTACCAACTCACTTCGTCGACATCACGTCAGTGTCAGGGTCAGTTCGGCATTCGTGGTCAAGCTGAACTGTTCTGTCGAGAACAAGTACATGCACGACTCGCCAAGCAGAAAATGTGACAAGCGATGCATACCACGCGTATTCTCGCGCTGTTCTCGTGTTGGTTGTTTTTTTCTTTTTTGCGGTGAAGCGTCAATTTAACTACCTCAAAACAACATGGAACTGCAGACGGCCAAGAACGCGCTGATGGGACAGCGTATTAAAGAACTTCAACACATCTGCGAACGCAAGTTCAGCGTACTGTTGTAGTAACTTAAAGGGGGCTGTTGGGTTTGTTGATGGAGCGAGTTAGGCAAGGGACTAAGGACCCAGACAAGGGACCAGATGCCAGGGACAAGACACCCAGGGACACGGAGCCCAGGGACAAGGGACCCAGTCGAGCGCAGAACTGCTTCAGTACGCGCTACATATGTGGGGCTAGCTGTTCGTTTAGCTCAAAGACGGCGTACTACATGTGTCAGGAGAATAGGAAGCGAGGTCGGTTTCGCGCATATATACAATAGGGCCCTGAAAGACAAATCAAGCACGTTGCTTTCATTGTACATTTGCTTGATGTGGGTCTGAATGGTGACCAATGAAAGTAGCGAAATCAAAGCACATTTTATTGTAAGTTGCCCCTGAAATCGGCTTCATGTGCCGACTGCAGCGCCGTATGCATCAACAGTTTCTGCGAGAGGATGCGACGTTCTTATGCTGGTTATGCTGCCGGTTCTGATTTGCCCGGAGCAGTCGGGAATGAAAACATGTGTCGTACATGCTTGCAATGAACTCACTATTAAGAAGCGTGATTTATGTTTCCTAAAGCTGAAAGCGCAAATATGCGCATGACAAATTCATTTCGTGTGTCTGCTTTTATTCTGAAATTGTTAGTCGAACAAAATGCTTCTGCTTGCCCGCGTCAATGTGGAAGATATTTTTTTTTACATGTATTTCAGGACAATACAAGGATATTTGGTGGATGATATTTGGTTTCAGGGCTAACTTAACACTGGTTAACTCTTCAATGTATTCTTCCCTACTTGCGTTTGAATTTTGAATAAACGTGAGTTTTTCTTTTAGCAGGCTATGGATATAGTGCTACGTAAACTTCTTTAAAGGGACACTATAAAGTGATAAATTTTTCTCGCATTAGTAGGTTTGCTTCTCACGATACTAAAAACACCAATCTTGCGAGGAGAAGGCCTTCGCTATATAAGCTATAGGAAACGCGCAATATGAAAATACGGGTAGCAACGCCGCTCTGAAGTTCCAGCACTAAAACCTTTGATGTCAGAGATATTTGACGGCGTCTGCTAAGGCATACATAACTATCTTTATCGGTAAGAAAGACCTACATTGTGTTACGACGAATCCACAGGGAGTTCCAGAACATTTGACGGAGCGAATTTGGAGAGAGTGCGAAAAAAAAAATGAAATCGACCTTCCGACGTGATCAGGTTCCGAAGTTCCGGAGCGAATTTCAAAACTAAAGCTTCGACATTCATTTCCTCTTTTAATACTAAACGTAAAATGTTCTAATTAACAACACTCGAGTTCTCGAAATATACGTAGATAGGTTGTATAGTTAAGGTATAAGTAACGGTATAAATTAAGGTACGTATGTCGAAACGTTGGCTCCAGAGACATTCGCTGTTCTCCATTGCTTTTAGCGATCTGTTCATCGAACTATAGGTAATTATTCCAAACCACGCCACCTTTTAACTAAAGTTAACTAAAGTGTCCCTTTAATAACAGGCGCCTGCGTTTGCAGCCAAAGAAAGCATGCGGTCTCTGCTTGCCTTAACAGCGCTGTACGCAGCGTATCGAAAAAGAAAGCAAACGACGTCGTCTCGCGCCAGTCGAGCCACATAAACGCGTCGGAACGCGGCATTGAGCGTCGCGGCGACCGAACGCGTGTGCCTCGAGGAAACAAAAATAATCAAGACCGATGGCGCAGGGAAAGCCCGGCGCGGCCATCGAAATGCACCTCGGGCACGTTTTGTGTCTCGTGAATCGAATAAATACCGTAATTGGCCGGTTGCGCAGGCGCGTCCTCGGTGCGGAGCTGGCGACGGCGCATGTATATACGAGACTTGGTGTATGGGACGATGACGCTTTCGTGTAAACAGGTTCAATGTATATAGACACTGGAATATACACGTGGAGAGAACAGAAAGGCAAAACACCTTTTGTTTTTTGCGCGCTGTCCCTCGTCTTAATATTTCCACACCTCTCTGCACATGACACGCCCGGATAATTGGCGGCAGTATTTTCGTTCACGGCTATATACATGTGTCCACATATGTAATGCGTGCAATTCCGTCTTGACAGAGTCATACAGCGGAGCTGGAGGACATGTTTGCGCGAATGCGTTGTTTCATCGAAGTGGTGCATGTAAGGTCGGCGATCTGCAGGAACGGGAGAGTTTCGAAGCGGACAAAAACGTGTACGCTCCGATCGAACTGCATGCAATTAGAACGAGATGACCCTTTGCAATGCGCTACGCTAGGCGACACGTATTGGAAAGGTTACCACAGGCAACGGATTCAGAAATCGACCGAACGGCTATATATGCATTGCAGAGGTGTAGATCAGTGTAGATGAACAGAAAATATACGTGAATGTAATGCATAGGTATATTCGTCCTCATTAAAACTGGTTAACCGGACGGCACAATCGCATCCTCCACACTGACCTATTGGCCAGACGTGCTTTGTGACTTGTCCAGTTCCGGTCACGACTCAAGCACTTGCACTCGTAAGTATATTTTTACGAGCGATGCTTCCCAGTTAAAAAATACACCAGCCTGGTTTGGTGCGTCCTGGTGTCTCCTGGTGTGCACACCAGCCTGATCTTGTGTCTTATGGTGTGCACACCAGCCGTGCCTGGTGTGCATTGTGTGTCGGCTTTCAGGAACTTCCAGGAGTACATGTGTGTGCTATCCCTCGGATCCCTAATCCTATGCTCTGGGAAGGTACACGTCCTATTATAGTTCTAATAATATAACAAAAACCATGACTGCGTATTAGGTAGTATGCGCAAGGCTACGTGGCAGTTTGGAGGTCCACCGGAAAGTGCCTTCAGGTGCCTGCAGTAAGGGAATACAAGTTTCCGCGTCATCTATACACCCAAGGCGACATGCAGCGCTCGAGGCTCTTAATTAGGAATCCTGCGCGAAAACCTACGGCGTAATGCTTTTCTAAAACCCTGCCTTGTCAATGGCGGCTGATAGGAATCGAGGGACGCGCTTTATTAGTGGGGTCCCCGCGCCGACAGAAACTACGGCTACACGATGGTGTAATGAGGACAAGGTCTGGACGGGACAAGAGTGGCCGACACTGACCGCGCTCATTTTGTGCTCGGACAAGCGTCAGCCATATAGCGTGGGCACTGCCTGAAGGCACAGAACCGAAAGCACCCCCCCCCCCCACCTCCTCCTCACCCCTCCCCCCCCCCCCCGCCCCCCTCTTTTTGTATACTCCTGCTTATATGAAAGCACTTCTGGCAGGAACTCAACCGGTCACATTAGATGTGTCTGGACACGTGTTCGGTTCCCTTATGCTTTCTTACACTTCGTTATTCTCTCACATCTTTCTTTATACATAAGTTCGTCTTCTATAACAGGACTCGGAATTTAATCGCATGCTGAGGGCCATTTGTACACACGTACTGAGGCTATGTAATGAATGATATACTGGTGAACTATACGGTAAGAAAAGAGCATGTTTAGGCTACTCATCAGGACCCCTGCGACGATGATGATATTGATGCCGAGTGCAGCGGATGGTGGTGGTGATTACGATAAAGTTTTTATCGACCAAATGTTTTCTTGAATACCTGTCATGTGGGTCGCTCGCTCGAGTGGACAGCCGTAAGGGTCAGCTGCTCCGCTTAAAGTAACCGAAGACATAATCTTGTTGTAGGAGGATGCGGTATTGAAACACAAGGCCAGGTACTGCAAAGTGCAAGCGACCGAGCTTATGCAGCGTGATTTAAGTATTAAGCATACAAGCGCAAGCGTACAATGGAAGTAAGGTTCCCTATACCCGGAGAAGCTAAATGTTTCTCCTGCATTTCAAGGATGGAGAGTGTGAGGTTGCGGGAAGCAGATGGCAAAACACGCACACATTACGATACACTAGACGTCCAGAAGCTGTAACGCTGCCTCAGCTCTCAGTTTGAGAGGAGAGATAGAGATAGATAGAGACAGAGAGATACGCAAGAGCTGTGGACAGCGCAAGAATGGAACAGTGAACAAGATACAAGCGTCAGACTCGCCGCCCGTACAACAGCATCCGTTTCGCGATCAGAAAACAATGGCTCTTTGTGGTGCGCAACGCCGGCTCAGCGGTTGCGCGTATCGAATAGGAGGTCCCAGGCAAGCAACATGCATTGGCGATGAGCAGTTGGGGCCGCTGAGTTCCGCCGCCTCCTTTACCGGGAATCACTGAGAGATGCAACACACACACACTCTCTCTCTCTCCATGTCAAACCTTCGACTCTCCCTTTCTGTTCTCCTCTGCAACGGCGCGTGTTCGAACAGCTGCTCGCTCCAACGAACGAGGCGGCGGCGCCGCCGATCGCGACGAAGACCCGACTTCGCGGAACAAGCTGCTGTGCTGCCGCTTGTCTCCGGAACTGTCGGGGCTGGGCTCGCGGAAGAGCACGCGCAAATGGAGAGAAGACAATGAGGAGTGACAGAGAAAGGAAGAGTTGGAAAGGAAAAGAGAAAGAGAGAGCAAAAAGGAGGAAAGAAGAGAAAGCAAGGTAGAGATAGAGACAAAGGGGAAAGAGAAAGGCAGGAAATGCACAGGGCCTGTAAGCAAATCAAGCGAAAGGAATGCATAAACGCCAAATCTGCAGCGATCATATCTGCTTGCCAGCGAACAAAAGCTGGTCGAGGCAGTGCGAGCAATGTTGACAAGGTGTCGCAGCGCAGCGAAGGCGTCGGAACGTCTTAATGGTGTGGTGCTTGCGTACGAGAGCAAAATAAAGAAGTCAATGAGCAGAAAGTATACCTGCTTATGGGCGTCTCTATTTCTTTCTCTCTTTCCTTGAACACGCACTTAACAGTTAGCACAAGTGAAACGCCTCGAACGCTCCATGCCCTCAATTAAATAGCGTAGGCAGTACATATTTTCACAACTGTAGCTGGTTAGGTTCACACCTATAGATACATCATAAGGAACCTCCCACTCCTCGGCTGTCGATCGTTCAGTTACGTATGAAGGAGCTTATCCAGACAAGAGTAATGAAGTGTTAGGCTAGGTTGCTCGTGCCAAACTTACATTCTCCCGGGGTCGTCTAATTTCTCTCAATTTTTGTGTCCTTGCATGCTTGTGTCAGCGTAATGATTGCGCGAAAAGAAACGTGATAAGCGCAGCACAAGATCGGGCTGTCCGTTGCAAAGGTCTGCGCTAAATGCGCGACTGGAATAAGCCAGACAGCTATAGGAAGGGCAGGACGTCTTCGCTGCATTGCTGCGGGGATGGAGGTACAAGAGCAAGCGCTCTCCCATGCCGGTATAAATTAGGGTTCACGCGAAACGGCCATTAGGCAACGCAGCACAAAGGCGATCACAGCTCCTTTCTTCGTCACGTAATACTTTAACACTGACTGCAGCGCACTCGCTCGCCTCGAGGAAGCAATGACAGCGCGCGCTCGAGCTCCGTCGTGGTGTCACGATCCCCGCAAAGCAAGACGCAAGGCTGCAGAGGCACACGCCGCGTGCCTTTTGGCGATCGTGGGATACGTAGCTACTTGATTCGCGACGGTGTTGCGAGTCCAGACACCCCGGCGCCGGAAGGCGCCTGTCCCTTTACCCTCCTCGCGTTTATAAAGACGGGCGGGCGTCGCCTCACGGTCCACTCGAAAGCATCGTCGAAGGCGCCGCACGCTGACGCAACGACGACGATTGTCCGAACGGCGAGACAGCGCAGCGACGGAGGAGGGCTGACGGCGTGGCCACTCGTCCCACTCAATAACAATCACGCACCCCCGTATACGAACAATCGGCGCGCGCGCGCGCGCCCGCTTGTGTGTGCGCGCATGATGAGAGCGCGCGGAATCGCATCGCTTGCGAAAGCGCTCGCCGACCGAAGCACGACAAGCAGCGATACAGCAGCGGCGGGGACGGCTAGTCGCCGTAGGGAGAGAGCGGGAGATCATCCGCTGACAAAAGTGACAGCGACAGCGGAAAACGTGCCTCATTGTCTAACGAGAGAGACAGGGGAGACGCCGCTGCCGACGGGCACACCGAGCGAGCGTGCTTTGCTCGCTTGCTTCGCCAGACAGCGCCGCGGACACGACCAAGGTTGTCCCTTTTGCCCGTGCGACTATATGACGACGAGGATCGCAGTGGCGATGTGCACATGCAGGCGCTGCTGTTACTTGGAACAAGAGCCTGGCCAATTCATGCACGAGGTGTCCCTTCTCCTCCCCGGCTTATTCTCCCTCGCCAGCACGCGTCGAAGTACTGCTGCTCAGTTCGCCCTCTCTCCTCCACACCATTCTCGCACTCCCTCTCCCGATGTAGTCCTGCAGCGCCTCTAAAAAACAGAGAGAGACGCATCCGGAGCACCTTCCGTTCCTTAACTAGAAGGTGAGGACATACATCCAGCCCAGGACAGCACAGCCCAGTCCAGGACAGGACAGCTTAGTCCAGGTCAGCCTAGTCCAAACACGTGTGCTGCGGGTCGGCGCTCACGAAATATAGCTTAGTGGATGAGGTTATGTGCAGTGAGCCTTTGTGTGCCATGATCGGCCCTTTTCAGTTAATGCACTGCTCGTGCGAGCCGTCATCCAGCCAGACTCCGTCAAAATCATGGGCGGACTCCAGAGGACAACACCGTGGCGGCTAGGGAGCCCTCGTTGGAAATATTTTATAACAGTAAACCTTCAAAGACGATGCGGCATCGGCTTAAAACTGCCCGTGTGTAAAGATCGCTACATCAGTTGGATCTGTGCGGCCAACGTATATTATGGTATATATAAGTAACGTACATATAGTAACAAGACATGTGAGAACGATGTTGGTTATCAAGTATTATGTGCAGTCGGTAACCCAGCCGGTTACGCGTCGAAGCGCATACGAAGACACACGCAGTTGCGTTTCAACGTACACATGCATAATATATAGTAAGAACGCATCGCTGTAGCTTGTTTCGAATAAGCTTCAGCAAAACGATTGCAGATGTTTTCTCGAGACAGAGAGAGAGTGGGCTCCACGAAGTGAGATCGAACAGACGCGTCCTTATACATATATATCTATATACTTACGCGTAAGAGCACTGAAGGGACGCGGTCCTAAACAGCGACTCGGGTGCCGCAGATGTCTCCTCGATCAGACTCGGGGCCGTTCTTTTTCAATGCCGTGTAAGTCCCCATTGTTAGGCGCCGCGATGGGTGAAATATTTATTGACGCTCGTGATCTGCGCCGGGGCTTCTGACAACAGTTGGGACGGCTTTGTTTCAGTGCACACGCGAGAGGGAATCGCCCGATTGTTTCTCCGTAGAGGAAGAAAAAAGGGCGCGTGTTTTATACAGCGGAATATAATAGCGCTCGCTGGAAGACAATCAAAGCCTAACTCATATACACGCCTCGCGAGGTGCCCGCACACAATGCGAAGAGACTCGCGCCTGCACAATTCGAGCGCTACGCGGGCGCGCAGAGACCGTATTCAGCTGCTATATATACTTGCTATGTGCGTACACCGTATAGAAATGGTATTATGAGAATCCCCCCCTCCCCCTCACCCTCGGCAATCCAGCACGAGCCCATTGCCAGATGCATGGAAGGTCGCGATTCTGAGAGTATACGGCTGCTATTTCATGAACCTGTTAACCATCGAAATTGAGGGACGCATATTAGAATTTACACGCATATCTTCTTTCCCTCGTCTATATATGTATCTGTGTCCTAATCTCTAGCCCAAGAAAATTTTCGAACTCCCGTAACTCGGCTTCCGTCTTTCCTGTAACCGAAGGGAATGCAATCTGTCGTGGTGGCCACGAAGAAGCTGGTGAACACAACAGATAATAGTGAGTTTTATTATATCGGAAAGCAGCAAACGCAAAGATTTAGCGTAAGGTTAACGTTACCGTGGAACACACCGCGCATGCGCAGAACGTTAGCGTATACGGTACCCTTACGAGCGTTAGCGTTGAACGATATCTTCAGAAAATAGGGTAGGCACGTAAGGGTATCGTATACGTTAACGTTCTGCGCATGCGCGGTGTGTTCCACGGTAACGTTAACCTTACGCTAAATCTTTGCGTTTGCTGCTTTCCGATATACTAAAACTCACTAATGAAGCCAAGAAACGCGTAAGCGAATTTAAAATAAAATTCCACCTCGATAGTAGAGGAGCCTGAGTCCGTAATATTGTGCGAGGGCGTGCAGCCAACCACAAGCACGTACACTATACATGGAACTTATTTCCAACTTGTATATGTAACCTTTTTACGCCGAGGAGTCGCCGTATCCGTAGCGCGCTTTAGTGTTCACTGAGATCGCGTAGTCAGCCATAACTGGCGCCACATGTGGCTGTGAACAACGGATACCAAGCACTCATTCAATTGAGGAAAGTATTAGACCAGAAAAGGCGTCTCAGTATCTCTCATATCACTAAAAACGAATGTTCCTAAGTGAGAAACATCCTAGTCCTCTCACAGAAGGTTTCTGTATACCACTGAAGGGGAGCGACTTCCTTCCTCATCGAACTATGGACATTCGCCTTCACATGTGACGCCCGAGCGTGTTTCCAAGTTAGCCGTATATGCTCGTGTCAGGAGGTGCAACGAGCGTACAGCGATGAGAGGGAGCTTATAGTTAATCGCCTCCACCTGTCGTCCGCCGAAGCAATGTGGGGGCATCGCCGCTAACGATGTCCGGCGATGTCCAGGGTGGCGTGCAGCACAGATGCAAATGGCATCGCCAAGATACAGAAAGACGGCTCGGTGGGCTGCGAGGTTTCTCATATATACCATCTGGCGCGCTTCGTCCGGCAAGAGTTATGCCGCGTTTCTCGCCTGCATGGGCACCGCAATAGACATATCCTCGAAGGGCTATTGTCGTTGGGAAATACCGAGCAAAGTGATCTCGTACTACCGAAGCAAAGCAGGTCGTATACTTAGGAGCGGTTACGACTCTTACGGGGCTAATGCGTGTGCTGCGGACACTATCGAAGTTGTCCGCGGCGTCTGCGATCGTAACCGAGCCGATAAAGAGACGTCGATGACCCTTGAGTAGTGTCCCAGACGTCGAGAGAATGTGGCTCGAACGAGTGTGGAGCTCTCGAGTCGCATTCATATCATGCTGTTCTGCCGCAATAAATGTGGCTAATTCTAGCCTTGCAGTTCCATGCCCACGAATTATACTTGCGAGAAAGGCTGCCAGTGGGTATGCAGGATGTTTCCAAAACAACCGGCTGCATCTCACTGACCATTCCGTTCAGCCACTGCATCCAAACAGGCCATCACAGGGTCAATCGTATACGCCGTTATGTAGTCTTTGGAAGTAGCTTTTAGACGGTCTTTAAGTATTCTGTAATCAAATGGCAGTGGTCTTGAGTAGACATTTGATGATGTTTCGAGCGGCTGTCCTCGATACAGAGTACACATACAAAAGCTCGACTCGACTACGCTACAGAGCGTACTGGCGACGTCTCATAAAATAAAAGGAATTCTAGCATACACCGACCTCCCAGCCGAGGGCTACGGATGTGTTACTGCAGTTATTACGAACAACAAAGCTCAGTAAATGACACCATAATATTGACAAGTGTCATCCTGTGCTGTGAACAGCGTTGATTGTGGGTATCTGGTCTGCTTCTCTCTCCGGCTCCTCGTTGTCTTTCAAGTTGCCTTCCCAGGTCTTACTGTAAGATAAAACCTGATTATTGTTCTGGTTAACTCCTGCACCTCCCTTCAACTTACGCTGCGTCATCTCTCCGAAGACCCTGTCCGATGGCCCTGTCCGGTGGCAGAAATTCCGTACGAACAAAACGCTTTGTTCGATCAACCGCGCAGCTGACGTGGCTGCGCGAAGATATACGCCACAGCAAGCCCAGAATACGCTTCCATTGTCTCTCCGTCCAGGCAAAAAAACAAATTCGAGGCCGTAGAAGAAGGCAGCGGGGAAGGAGGTGAAAGATACAGGGAGAGCCGCGCGGTAGCGTCCAGCAGACCCGTTCGTCGATGACGGGCCAGACGTCAGAGCCGCGAATATACATGCGCATACGCGGCCGGGTGAGAGTGCAGACGCTGCCGATTGCCCCGGACAGACAGACAGGCAGGCGGAAGACCTCGGCAATGAACGCGCCGGGACGACGGAGGCAGGCGCGCCGCCCACGGCACAAGGTCTCCAAAGGCCAAGGCTACGGTACGCGCACGCGTCGATACAGCCGCGCCGCTAGAAAGCCAGCTAGCAGACTCGCAGGGCCTGCAGTGGCAGGCCGACCAGAAGCACCTCACCCCCCGAACCCCTTTCGCCCTTCAGCGGCGGACGCCAGCCAGCCGTGTGTACGAAGCGGGCAAGCCACTCGATCGTGCGTTCGTGCGTGCGATATACACCCGCCTACAACACAATGCACCCGACAAGCCACCATTGTTAGCTCGCCCCACCATCGTGGCGGCTCGCTCGCTCTCCATCCTGTCGGCCGCCGGCGCAGCAGCAGCTGCAGGAGCGAGATCATCTTTGCACGAGGAGACAGCCGCGATCGCCGGACTGCGGGCGCTTTTCGGAAGGCTGCAGATTGTATTTAGGACCGCTGAGACCAGATCCCCCGATACAAATGCCGAATACACGGTTCGTGTTTCAACCGACACGTGTCCCTTCGCTGTTCGAAATTACTTAACATAAAGAATATTGCCATGAACGTAATTATTAAGTACTCGGTGAGTGAACAAATTTCTTGGATGATGGCCACCGCCTCAAAAAGAACGCTCGCACAACTGCGCCCTTCGTCGTCTTCTCTCTGGCGATGGATGCTTGTAGTTGACAGCTTGCTTCTGGCAAACGATACGTGGGAAGCTTACTTCGCATCAGCAAAAGTGGATTGCCAAAGAACTGCCAACGGCACGGTCTCCCGAAGCATACAACGCGTTTGTTGAAGCCAACTTGAGGCTCCAGCTACACATATTACCCGTAATACATTGTTTCAATTAGTTGTTCTACCCACATTTAGGCTCAAGAAGGCTGGTCGTACATTTTGGTTTACTTCTCTCTTACAAACACACTCTAACTCTCTCTTTCTTCCTCTCTCAGAATGGGAGTACAGGCAGACTTGTTTGTAGCGCGCGTTGTTGTCATGCAGGCGCACATGACTTTGTCACGCGGAAAGTGCTTCAAGATTCGGACTGAAATAATGCCTTCGTATATGCAACAAATATTAGAGCAGTAGGGTGGTTTTGGTCTTCGACTTAGTTAAGCTCACTTCGTATCCCTTTGCTTCATCGAGGACACTGTTCCCGAAGCTACAGCGTGGGTACGTGACATGTTTCAAATGAGCCAACATGTGCAGACATTTGTGAATGATCAGTAAAGCATATAACAGAACATGGTAGGCTACTTGATCGGTTTGAGTCTTTAACACTGCGCCTGACAACGATCGCAAGAAGTCCAGTGTTTGCTGAGGAAATGTGGGGTCATTTCGTTATGCACGACGTATACAACTTGATTGACGTAAAAGCTGCAATGAAATTTAATCGGCACTGCACCAGATTAATGCGGGAACTGACTATTCAAATGCAAAATACACTGTGCGCAACGTATGCAGCGGCATCTATGTCAACTAAACGTCATTATTTGAAGAGCCAGGTTCACAGGGAGTGAGAAAGCTATCAGAAGACGAGTGGGGGAGAGGTCAATATATATAGGATTAGCATCAGCAACCTATAGCACACAATGTAAAGAAAAGGAATGGGGAAGAGACCGACGAAAAACGTATAAAACGTATATATATATATATAAGAACCACACGCGGCCGAGATAATGCAGAGTAGGAGTACCGGGCATCGCTTAACAGTAAGTAAGCAATCAGTCACATCAGATCACACCACATTAAACACAAGCCGTTCAATAATCCACTATACACGCACACTGCTTACATCTTTCCATGCCTATACTGACGGCCCTTCCGGAAGATCGCCCACGCTACTGCGAGTGGGTGGTGTCGACTTAAGCTATGTATACGTAGGCGTATAGCAGGTGCTGCAAGCCCATGAGAAAAACGCTAAGCCGTTTCGGCGGTTAGGCGATCTATAGCACTTTCTATATTGTGTTGCAACCTGTTCGATTCTCTCGGAATCCGCTTAACGAGGGCGCAGAAATAGCAGCTTGTTGCCTAAATGTCACAACGTTCCAAAGCGATACTGTCGATCTATGCATAATAAACCACCCAACAGTGACAGGAAAACACTCTGTACGCGAGAGCGTAGAAACATTGTACAGCCTCACTGGTATGTACTTTATGAACATGCCACGTAAATGCAACTCTATACACAAAGCCCGGAAGAGCGTCCGCGTGGTGGACTACACGTAACTTGACCAAAAAAATGCTGCAGCTAACTATAACTGAACGGCCCTGACACACCTGCTAAGCAATGCGCAGCGTGTATATAAACGAGCTTACGAAAAATGCGTTAGAAATTCATTAAGGTTTACAACATGAAAACCCCATAGGCGTAATTGGCCAGCTAGGCTTCGCTATACAAGATGTCCCACACCAGTGCTCACTGAAACACTCTGCTCTTACGAACGGTTCGCAATCGGCGTGTTATTTTATTATTTTATTTTATTATGGACCGAAATAATCAGTGACGATATGATTCACCGATTGCGAAACTTGAGATTGCTAAACGTTTGTGAAGGGGGGAAACGTCATCAAAACGATATCCGCGTTCATTTTTTCTGTACTAAGCTCCTCGCCCCCCCCCCCCTCTCTCTCTCTCTCTCTCTCTCTTAACTTTGTCTTCATGCAAGCACACATTACATGGACTAAGGAGGAAATAACTTTACTGAGTCCGGTGGAACCCCTCCCCACCCACTCTTGGTTTAGTGGTCGGCAGGGGTCGCGAGCTAATGGACTATATGTATGAATATATCTTGATATTGATCTCTGATGTTCCAACTTCTGATGCTGTAATTTCCTAAATATTTTATTTGCATATATATTTTAAGTGCGAGCTAAGTGCAGGTGACTGTCGTAATGACATTTCGCTTCATCATCGCATAAAATAAAATAGTTTCGAGTTTATGTGAAGTAGGTGTTCAGATTTTCTCGCGAATATGTAAAGAAAGAAAAAAAAAAAGGCGGATATTTCTTGTGTTCTGTTTGGCTTGTTTGCCCGGATGCATGTCTCCCGCAAAACTACCTTTGATATGCATTCTATTCTAAAGGTGAGTGAGTGTGCAGAAGAGGTTGTCGTCATGCGTAAAACATAACGCCAACGGCCATCACTCTATAATATAAAGCTAACTTCCAGGATGTAATATTTCGCTGCCTGACCTATATACTGCTTTCCAGAGTCTTCTTTTTAACAAATGAGCCCATACAAGTGCCTGCCGTGATCGATCCATAGTCGCTCAATTAATAACCACAAATGCACTATCGAGGCATTCACGCAGTCACAGCAGCCACCTTCAGATTCTCCGGTTTCAAAAAACGCTCAAGTTATTCCGGCCACGGACTCTTTCAAGTGCGTTCTTCTTATTCGCCTCGCGTCGAAACGATATTCCGTATGGCCGCAGTATAAATGGCTCGCAATAAGTTATGCAGGACAAGGACAATGATTAAAATTAACCGTACACGGCGGTGACCCTCTCGCCTGTACTCGCGGCTGTTCAATGCGTTGCGAGAAGTCCAAGTGCAAATGTGAAAACCGCGGCAGGCTTCTTTTTTTTCTTCTTTCTTTCTTTCTTTTTGGAGTCGGATGTCTTCATTAGCATTGAACTGGCAAGCGTATGAATTCTTTCTTCTCTTTTTTTTTCTTTTTCTCTTTATTCCTGGGAAAAGGGACGACGTATTTAAAATAATTTTACCGGACTTGGCTGCCTTATTTACTTTAAACAGGTCGTTCTTAACCGTCCTACTTGTGTTGTGCTATACAGGAGATGTGGAGACAGCGGTTTAAGGTGTACCACACATTGCCTGGCCGGTCAGCGATACGTTATTGCCGCTTTTACGTCCCTTATTGTAAAATGTGTTTCCATTTGTTCGCTCCCATCTTTTCCGTGCAAGAGCTGGCGCGCGCGCTGGTGTGTGTGTGTGTTAAATTTGTCCCCCTGGTATGGAAAAGAAATTAAAATAAAGTGGGGGTAGCCCGCGCCACCAGAAGGTATATCGGGCTTAAAGCCAATCGCACCATAAAGAAATAAGTGGAAGTGTTCCCAAAAAGAAAATTTTGTGGAAAAGCCAATTGAAAAAAAAAAATGTATGTATTCGGAAGCAAGGACTGCAGGGCTTTTCCTTCTATAATAAAGGCAGGAGATGAAGACCGTGGTAATGTTAGTGCCAAGTAGAACGTAGCAGTGAGAGCTTCCAGCAGCAAGAGCGTCCTTGTAACAAGGGGAAAGCGGGAGTGCACTGGTAGGTGTAGTTTAAAGTTCCGTGACCGACGACGTAGTGGAAGCCACAACTCGAGCCAAGCGCCTCGGCCTTGCATGGCGGACCTGTAGGCATGATCTGGAGATTGAGGCGGAAGCATTCGGTTGAAACTTTGAGCAAAGAGGAGGTGAAACCTGCGATGAGAAAAGGTCTGCGCAAATACAGCAGGCGGGTTTTGTCATATCAATAAGATGACATGAACAATGGGTCTATGTGGGTTGAAAAGTTGATGCTCACGTCATAGCTGCCGAGGTAACCTCGCCTTTTTTTTTTTTTTTTTGGCGTAACTGGAACTATAACGTGTGTGTGTGTGTGTGTGTGTGTGTGTGTGTGTGTGTGTGTGTGTGGTGTGTGTGTGTGTGTGTGTGAACTAGAATATATAAATTTACAGCCGGCAATCGTAAATGTTGTGAGTTTTGTTTTTGTTCCCAATGTGCAATAAGGAAGAATAACGATCAAAATAGGCATCCTACACGTGCTATCTATACCGGTTCTTCGATCTGGTTTCCATTTCCCGCGACACCGATCCATCTACTCTGCACGCCCAATGTCTTTTGTTCGTAACAGTCGCGCGAAACCTTAGGCGCATACATATTTTCACTTAAAGGGTCTTCAATGTTGCCACAGGATCCCTTCGCACGTTACTCCTTCTTCAAATCACACATTTCTACAGATTAAAAAAACAAAGACAACAAAGCATACAGCTCTGTGGGACTTTGATTTTATCTCTTGCATTTGACCTGCAGTCTTTGCTATAATAGCATCAGGTATTGTCTAAAATTCTACGACGCTAGCGATTCTGCACTGAGCTTTCTGTAAATATGGCTCTCGAAGTGTGAATGTACCATTTAAATTTCTCGCTCAGATAATACGGCATAGCGCGCTGTGCAACCTCGGGAGATTGGTTGCGTTTCTGTGCATTACGTCCACCTGGAGAAGTTCAAAAGCATCGCCAGTCAGTAGTCTGTATATCCCCTGACGTGCAATGCAGTTTCATAAGCAACACAATATAGGCTGTGGTTAACGGCAGAGAAACGTATTAAGACGCAAGAATTTTGAGCATGAATTGCAGTATGATGTCTTTCCATTTGTCCACGTTGGTTTCGTGTCGCCTCCGGCACAAGTGGCCTTCGCACGTGGTGTAATACAAATCTCTTACAGTTTTAAGAAGGGCCATTTGCCTGTCAAGCAATTCGCAAAATTGCACCAAAATTGATTCGTATCTTTGAAACAACGTGTAAACGGATATGCTACCGCATAGGGTGGCCAAAGTCCACCCCCCCTCCCGCCCTCTCTTTCTTTCTCTTTTTCAGTAACGCTGCATAGTTGGCCTTCCGTGTTGGCGCCTTCGTGCAATTAAGTAGCCTTCCGGACGCCCGTAAACTACACACACACGCCTCCCGCAGGCTCAATTCGTCTTTAGTGCTAGTCAGCTAACGCAGCGCCACTAATTACTGAGCGGAGGCTGGCGAAACAAATCGCACAGGTTACAATCTAAAGAGCCTCTCGTGACAGTCGCAGCGAGCGAGCGAGCGAGCGAGCGCTGGGCCGCGCACCACAATCGCGCAAACGCGCTATAAATTTCACGGCGAGACACATTGGGAGCAAGTCGCCTGCGGTTACACGAATACTGTCGGGCGTAAATGGCGACGTCCTTCCGTGCCCACGGGACAAAAAAAATAAGCGGTAAACGTTACGACGCGTAAATATACTCAATGAAAACGAGGCAAAAGGAACGGCATGCGTGAAGATTAAATAAGAGGCATATGTGAAGAAGCATCAATGTTCGAAGATTCGAACCTGCACTAGGCGAACATGAACTCAGAGAGCAGAGAGAGAGAGGGAGAGAAGCAAGGAAAGGCAGTTCAGTTCACCAGACGCGCGTCCGGTTTGCTACCCTGCGCTGGGGAAAGGGATAAAGGGGCGACAGAATGAAAGAGAGAGAAGAGCTCCAATCACGGGCACACATGCACGAGCGCATTGTTTATATAGAGGCGGAGGCATGGGCTTGTCAACTTCAGGTACATCAGTAACGTCTTGGTTGCCTTCTGAGTCATCGAAAGCACATTGGACAGTACCCAAGAACCTTGGCTGCTGAAAAAGGCGTCGAGTGCAGTCTGTTGAGTACCATTAGAAGTTGGTATAGTGCTGGGTCTCACAATAAATGGGTATAGACAGCAGCACCTTTAACTATATGCACAATGGGCTAAGGAAGTGCTACTAAAGAAATTCACTGCATTAAAGCTTCTATTTCGAAAGGAATGTCCTCCGTCCCGGACGTCCTGTAAAAGGGTTCGGCGATGTCTAGCTTCCAACTGAAAATATCGGTCGATCCGGAAGGCAGTGAAGTCTAACAAGTGCCTCAATGAGTCACGTGACTTCAAATATGTACCGCCCTTGCTTGAAAGCTATGGAGTCGTTAGCACTGCGTGTCTCGCGTTGGCTGGTGGCGGACTGCTAATGTCGGCCGTGTAATGTTGGTTGAGTGAAGGGAATGTTTACAATCCGCTGGTATGACGCCGACACGGTCCTCATTAATTCTGAGTCCGTCGATCTAGTTGTTCACCGTTTTGCTAAACTAAGAAGGACTGTACTGGAATAAAGAAACCTGCGTTATATACCTGAGCGCCGACTGGGCTGTTTGAAGCGCAGGAAATGTTCGTATACATGTGTTTTTTCATCGATTATCAACGCGGCGTCAACTTAGAACCGAAACAAAGCCAAATAAAGGGACGAGGACACGTATTTGTGGAATTCGATGACAACACATCAACATTCTCGTAATTGGTATGCTGAGGCACTAATTGTAGATTTAACACACCATATGCCAATAATAAGACAACTGAAACTCTTTGCCAGTCATGATGAGCTCTCGTGAATGAAAGGGCTATCGAGAATTGATCGATAACATGCAGTGTTCGGACGTGGACAGCATGGCGCCGTGGGAGCCGGCACGAGCTTGTTACGCATTACTAAACACGGGCACTGCCCTCTTAAATCCAGGAATTTAAAAGAAAACAAATCACGCTTTTGTGTAGCTTTCGTTTGCGGACAGAAAGGACCACACAAAAGAAAATAGTCTTTAGATTGCAATCTTGTCCATTAGCCGCTTGAAGTAACCACCGGCCCTTGCTGTTGCCAGACATACATTTTAGCACGGGATCTTTTGCCTGTGTTAAAATATATCACAACTTTCTGCACGGCAATAAAGGACATTTTGTGTGTGTGTGTGTGTGTGTGTGTGTGTGTGTGTGTGTGTGTGTGTGTGTGTGTGTGTGTGTGTGTGTGTGTGTGTGTGTGTGTGTGTGTGTGTGTGTCTCGAGAACTACCCCCGAAAGTCCCGCGTGTTGTAGATCTATTTGAATCGCTCGCGCCAAAAAGTGGACTTGACGTCCCGATCTCGGCTGCCGACGGTGCAGTGAGCTCTACAGCCATAATATGTAGCAACAACTGCGCGCTTATATAGATAGTTTATCTCATTCAATTTTCATTTGTAACCGGAAGCAGTAATCGAGCGCTTAAAATACAAGAGGAGTTGACGTCATTTCAAAAAGGTACAGAGTGGAACAGAGGGCGCTGCTCCAACTGCTCGATTTCGTCGTTTTCTCAGCTACAATTGCTCTATTGTCGCCATTCGTGTTCAGCTTAGCATCTGCCTTAAGTGTGCCTCTGCAATATTGTGGCAAACAGTGATCAATGACAACGTATAAGTAGTATATTGATATCAGTCGGTAAATATATGCAAGGGATACAGCGAAACATTCAATGCAAACAATGTGAAATCCCCTACACAGTAGGTATATATTGTGAGCCATAATTATATACTTCGCGGAACCCTTTGTGGTAGTTGGTAACGGCTGAAATGTGGAACCACGTACACAGCGCAGCAATCTATAATATATCAATGTGCATGACAGCTAAGCACTTGTACCCCACTTTGTAATATGGCTGACTTTCCCTTTCACAGATTTGGAATATATCGTATGTATGGCATTTTCCCTAAATTTCACTGTTAATACAGTCCGTTGTGCAATACAATTCAATCATAAACCTGAAAACTGTATGTTTTATAAAATCTAACAGTCTTTCATGTACCTATGAGATTGCAATGTATTTTGGGTATGCTCTCCTGGAATAGTATATACAGGTAGTCATCTTCAGTGCGGCTTATATATGGCCATAACTCCACAGAGCAAACTTCACATCACATGTATAAACATGGCGGGTGAGCGCACTACAAGGCAAATAAATAAAACAGCAAGTGATGTAAACGCCAGCACATCCTCGTAAAAGTAACGAAAAACCCCACGGTAAAAATTCTGTAGGAAAAAAAAAAAAGGTGAAATTACTCCGTTTACATAATCCTCAAACACTGTAATCCGCAGGTGAGTGATTTTCCACCGGTCCTTGGTTGCTTCAAACTTACGCTTGGGGAATGCCACAACGTTTACACCCAATTTACGTCCCAAACTTTTCTTGCACCTACTAAAGTGATTCCCTTTGCACCACGATGGTCTAGTGGCTACGCATGGTAGTCGGCTGCTGGTCCGAAGGGCGCGGGGTCGAATCCCGCCAGCGGCTGCTGCATTTAGATGGAGGCGAAATGCTGAGGCGATGTCAGTGCTCGTTAAAGAACCCCACGTGGTCGAAGTTTCCGGGGTTCTCCCCTACGACGTCTCTCATAATAATATCGTGGTTGTGAACGTAATACCCCGGAAATCAATCAATAAAGTAATTAGCTTTTACACGCGAAAGGAGCATCGTCGCTAAGAGTTCAATGCCAAAATAAAAACAAAACCAATAGAGAATACAATCAACCCTGGACGTGAACCCTGCACACTATCACTATATTTGACACTTTATATTGTGGGAGGCCCTATCGCTGCGATTTAGCAGCGACGCGGATATATACAACGACTGCTGCTGCGTTACATTTGAATAAGCATCTACCCGAGATAATTCAGCCTTACACATGCTTAAGGAAGCATGTCTGCCACAACATATACATAGAGTCGGAAACGAATAAACGCTGTATCTGTCTACGGATTAAACGCACAAATGGTATAATTAGTTCCGTGCCTTGCTATGCGCAATAGTTCACTTACTTGTCTCAACGTATAAGTTCACTGCAACAAAGCGACAGCAATTAAGCTGTTAGCACCCCAGTACACGAGGCACATATGCGATCAGAGCTATGCGTGTGCTGGCTGAACGGCTAGGTTTTATGAGAACCATTTCGTGCGTTTAAACTATATAGATGCACAACTAAACATAATGTTAAGAACATACACTCGCTCCTGAGGTGACATCGCGTATAATCACCAATCACTGTGTGCCATTCTGTTAACATAACTCCAAATTACACGTTTGCTTGGCCGTATTAAGCCACTTTTCAAATAGACTCTTCTTTTAATTATTTTTTCGGCATACCCACAGAGGAATAATGTCACACTCGCCACCCGAGCAGTTCTTTCGAGATCTTCGTCCAATCGCATTCCTATCTATAAATATTTACCCGAAGCAGGAACGTGTTCTGGAATGCCGTTTCTTTATGGACTGAGCGTGTCACTTTATTACAAGTGCGATTCCTAACACCAAACATTACGCGGACATTAGAGCGCACTTTGCAAAGCAGCTGCCTCTTATACACCAGCGGGAAATATATTAAAAAATAAAAAAATAAACAGTGTTTGTCGCATTTCTACACTAGCCTGAGCGCATGCGACAACGGTGACGTGCTTGCAGTTCAAATAAGAAACAACATTCGACGAGTCCACGAAGGTAATTAAACGTAATGATATGCCGATATAAAACCGCTACGCACGTTCGCAAGATCATAAAGCGCCCGGAATACACGGTTCACGAAGAACAGGTTTTAACCAGATATCACATCGATTGGTTGTTTTTTAGAGTCGATGCTCTATAAAGCAAAACATGACCGTTATTTTCTGTTCACGTTCTTTCTTTCTTTATTTATTTCTTTTTTTTTTTGCTGCAATAATGTTGCTCTGTTATATATATATATATATATATATATATATATATATATATATATATATATATATATATATATATATATATATATATATATATATATATATATATATATATATGGCACGCGCACGCAAAGCATCTCCGCGCCCGAAATATTGCGTTTTCTTGCAAGTATATTGCTATTGATTACCTACCGATACAAATAAACGGAGTCCACGATGTACGCGAACCATTTCCTCTTGTTGTTGCTAAGTAGTGCAGAGGAAAGGTTTCAGCTAGGTTACTGACGTACTACACTGACAACGCATCCTTACATTTATATACTGTAAATATTTATCGCGACCACCGAAATTAAGACGAAGCAGACAATGCGCTGATAACACAACGCAAAGCATATATCTACGACTACATCTGAAGCTGTTATCCACAGCGACAGAAACGAGTTAAGGCGAAATTGCAGGATTGTAAGTTGTCAGCTAGGATCTTTGTCCTTCCGCTCGCCGTGTACAATGAGAGTCAGTTCAGAAAGAACAAAACATAACTTCCTGCCTTTCCAATTATCCAGTAGGTTTTGTAGGGATGCGAATATGCAAAAGTGCGAGCTTGAACATGAACTAACTTGAAGCGTGTAATGCTGTGACAACTGAGCCGAGAGTGAATCTTACCAAGCGGTAGATGCGGCTGGAGAAAAAAGAAATTCCGTAGTAACTCCGCCCCAGCTTCGGCCAACTGGCAGGACGGGTGCATAAAATAAACATACGATGAGGCACGTCTCAGTGGCCACCTCCGGATTGATTTGGAATACATAACAGGCACTCAGATATACTATATTACAATGCAGCTTTATTTTTACTTATTATTCAATGCGGTCACCTCGCTCGGGATTCAAACCCGCGCCCTTGAGCTCAGCTGCGCAACGCCGTATAGGTGAAGTCAGCATGGTAATTATTATGTACGAAGAGCGACCACGAACATTGGCTGCACTGCCTGCCATGCAGAAGTTCATCCAGAACATCGATTTATGATGGAGGGGGTGGGGGATACTATGTTATTGGGGTTTGGGGGATGGTCTAGCGAGATTATTTCTTAGGGGGTGTGGGGATCCTCATGGAGGGGGTGTTGGGGGATGCGTATAAACCCCTGTGTACCACTGGCGTCATATTATCAGTGATACGTCCAGTAAGAGCACTTAAAAGTCCTCAAATGTGTGCCTGCAGCCTCACGATGCTCGTTCTCTGTGTACGATAAGCCCAAAAGTTCGGGAGACCTGAGAATTGAGAAAGCTTTGCAGCACTGCTGCAGGCATGGGCGCAGTACGTGTACCCTCGCAACAGGACGTCAACGGAAACTGGCTTACAAACTCCTCGCACATGGCGCCATCGTGAGGACAGAAGAGGGACCTGCCGCCACAACCGCCACCCACGACGGGAGAAGGCAGCAGACAGTAAAACCGCTACAGTCTCACCCCCAACGCCCTCCCCATCCACGTTAACCTCACCCCCCACCACCTCGGTCGAACGGCCGACCGCTTCCCCCCCTCAACACCCACAGCTACCGCCAGTCGTGGTCGGCGGGGCTTCCCCCTGGTTGCGCAAATGCGCGCTCTCAATCGGGCTGGCACGCAAAACATGCCACAGGAGTGCTTGCGTGCTGCAGCACGTGCAAACGCACACATCTGTGTAGGTGTATGAGCCCGTGCGATCACGGTGTGTTGTGGATGTACCTAACCTACAGTGTTTAAGGAACAAGTGCAGTGTTTTCGCAGTGCAGTGCGCGCTTCCACCCAACTGCCTGATCGTCGCTGCGCCATTTATATAAATGTGTTTATCTCGGCCACACGACATAATACAGTGAATGCTAAACGCATATAATAAAGGTGTACACATTGCAACGAAGGGCTTCATTGCACATTCTACATAAAATGTGGATCTATACTCGAAAACACAAATACGAACGCTTGGGGGAGTAATGGCACGAGCTGTGCGCATGATATTTTGTTTTGTTTTTTTCGTCTGTTTCTGGCTGCAATGCGTTACGAGCTTTCCAGACTTACACCTCAGTTCAATAGAATCGATAAACTGGATGATTTCCTAGAAATTTTTTAACGCACGCCATGTGTGAACTAGATGCGCGAAATGCCACGAGACAAGAGAATATCGATCGCATACAAACGCAAATTAGAAAAACGAGGTTGCTTCGAAGAGAGTTTGCTGGGGCTAATTGGCTATAACGTGTCGCATTCGAGAACTTTGTGCGGTTATCTGATGTTACCAATGCATACCGCGGCCGAAGCGAATAAGAATACGCTCAGTGCATTTATCCAGTTAAAGCAATGTTTCCTTATTAGCGTCGTTAAAGCACTGGGCGTTTTGGCATAGCTATAGTGTTCAGTTTGAATGAGAGAAAAGCTGACGCTTCACTGAGTTATTAGAATGTAAGGGCTGCGAGCGAAATATGGTCGCGACGCAAAAGGATCACATACAGATCACCCTCATACACATATACATATGCGCCATGGGTTTCAGCGATGCACAATCCTGATAGATGCGATCATATATATACGCGTTGTCCTTGCCGCCCCACATAACGCGGTTTACCCCGGCAACGCCAGCATTCACTGGCTCGGCGTAATCCCTCGCCAGAATGTAAAATGCGAAAAGCCGAACTAGGGGCGATAAAGAGGTATAGGTATAATGCTGTTGTTCGACGCCTCTGTGCATGTATATTGAACCCAAATGTTATCAGCGACACGTTATATAAGTGCCGAAAGGCTTTGCCTTAACTGAGAAGCCGCAAATATCACGTTAAAACGTTCTTCCATTTCTGTCACGATAAACACACTGTCGTTTAACCCTGTTCTTTCTGTAGGCAGTATGCGCGGCTGTCGAGCCGGATTATTACTCGTTATAGCCAATGAACCATAAAGGCTGCTTGCTATATGCAAATGCACACCGAGTTCAAAATCGAAGCCAACAGAACATCGAATACAAAGAAGCGACCACCTGCGGGCAGGTAAACCAGAGGGGCAGGCGTTAAGAAAGCGTTTTAGCTGAGCATGAATGCACCAATAACATGAACCCTACAGGCTATAACTTTCTTTGGGGAACTGGGCTCTTTCTGCGGTAAGCAACGAACCCGACACAGTGTCGACGTACATATGAATGTTTACCATTTTTAAACGTGCGTGCATGCAGCTACAAAGAATCAAAACTGAATGTCTGAATATCTGTACGCATCGCGAGGAAGAAATATGGCTCATGAGTTTTTTGGTAACGAGTATAAACAGCGATATCAGAGTGAGCCAGCACAGTACAATATAACAGGACGTAGCGTTGCACATCGTAAACCATTTGAGAGGAGGAGGGACGCAGATGAACTAGAAAAGGAATGTAGCAATAAACCAATGCAGATGCATTGTCCACATAACAAGTTTGCATTGGCGCAGACGACAGGATTACTTTAAAGCTTGGCGCAGACGACAGGATTACTTTAAAGGAAAAAGAACCGGATACGAAAATCCAGTAGGAGTACAGATGGGACAAGGATGCCATAAATCAATCTCGTGTCTACGGTACTGGTAGGAAGGGATTGAATTCAGAAACTTCCTTAAACAGCACTTAATTTGTCCCTAAAATGATTACTAAGCAGCAAGCACTTTTGAAGCCTGTGTATTTATAATGGAACAATAGTCGAACTGAAGAGACGTCTATCAGAAACGTATAATACCATATAACAACATATTTAAAACACTACAGAAATTATACAGTCGGCCGGAGAAGTGTGGCAACCCATATCGCTAATGGTCCGAGAGAAGGAGGAAAGAGGGCGAGCTATAGAAAAAAAAGCATGTAGCAACAAAAATACGCAGCTGCATTGCCTGCATAAGAACCTAACTGGTGGAACGAAAACGAGCCATGCCCGCGAATGAAGAAGCTACTGTCCTCGCAATTTCGAAAAATGTGTTTGCCTGCGTGCGAGAAGTCATATACGAACCATGAGCCCTGCACCAATTCGTTGTGGCTTCATATATGCTAATGAGTTCGCACATTCACGCTGTTCAACACGTAGCAAGCAAGGACTTCACCCAGTTTCACTAAGTGCCTAATTCTAAGCACTCGCTCCCCTCCTGGATGCATGAATTGAGGGGCACGTTCACGCTGCACAAATTCACGATCCACTACCAGCAGGCCAGCTCGACATTAGCGCGCGAAACAGCGTTTACCGTCGCAATGGTAACTTGTGCAGAATGTGCAGATCAAACGGAAATCACGTTGGGCTCGGACGCATCCGCAAAACACACAGCGCCCCTCTCCCAATCCAACGCTCTTCCCACCTTTCCTCCGCACCGCCCGTTTCCCGCCCGAGCAGCTCGAAAGCGAAACGAAACCTCGTCCACAGTGATACAACGGACAAGGTGCATTACTTCACGTTGCTCACGGCGAGAAAATGAGAACCTACCTAGCCGGCGCACGCCGCTACGGTCCGGCGACCACCATTCAATGCACGCACCGCTAAGAACGGACCGCATGCCAGCGAGGGCGCATGCATGCATGCATGCGACGCGCGCGCACACGCGAGCCAAGTGCGGCCGCCGGTCAGGAGGTGGGAGCACTCACAGAATGACCATTGAAGCACGCCGGGATCCGGTCGTGGCGGTGGCGTTCTCGTTGCCGGGTCTGGTGGGACACACAAACACAGTCAGCCGACGATGGTGTGATGCAGTACGGGGACAACGTACGAGGCGCCCCCCCCTTCCTTTTCTAAGACCGATGCGGCGGTGGGCGGGGTGGGCGCAAGCGAGCGACCGCTCTCGGGGCCCGAGCACCGGAGAGCAAACACACACAGCACTGGCGTCACCCACGGGCTCAATGCGAAGAACACGGCGAACAAGGGGTTGTTGTCGGGCCGAGCGAAGGAGAAGAGTGGAGCGTGGTGCCGGCTGCTGGCTGCAGGCGCGGCGGCAGGCCCTCTCTAGCGGCGGCTGCGGCTGCAACGGCGCGGCGAGACGGTGATGGAGGGCACGGGCATCGGCTCCGGAGAATGGGCCGCCTGCGACACTTTGTCTCGCGCTCACAATGCGCGCCGCGAACAAGCGCCCGACGGGAGCGCGCCGCCGCGGAAGCGCGCTCAACGTGGGAGGCGGGCCCGAACGAGTCCATTGGAGGAGAAGTGTCGTGACGTCACAAAAGCTTGCTCGCGGGGGCGGGGTTGCTGGGGAGGCGCGGAGAAAACGCACGTGACGCGTCGCCGCGGCGTTCCGCCGCACAACTGCCACGCGCACGCGCGTAACGCCGGTCGAGAGGACGCGTACACTCGGCGCGCGCGCGTTCGAGCGTTTGCGCGGACGCGGTGGCCGATGGACGAAGATGGTGCCGGTTGCCCGCGGAAACGAGAACGCCATCCGATGTTGATGTTTCGCCGGAGATTCTCGCGTACAAGATCCGAAACCGCTCGATGGAATTGCCTTGCCCGCTCTTTTTCTGAGGAAACGAGCACATTCGACCACCGGTATTCAGGATTGTTCTGCTGCAAGTGTACGTTTACTAACTTACCTGCAATTTTAGCAGCACGGAACCACTCGAGAAAAGAACTTCACCGCAAGATTACTGTGTCACTAGACGGCTCAGCTATGGTATTATAGCTATGTTATTATATAATATTACATTATTATTGTCTGTTATTATACTATAGCTTAAGTATTACAGTCATATACGTAAGTGTGGTCTACTTCACTAGCTGAGACTCATTGATTTCACTAAACAATTAAGCATGGGAAGTGAGATGCGTATAGTGCTTGTGGTTGTGTTGCGTGAATTAAAAACGACCTTCCTCTCTGAATAGATAATCGCCACCAAGTCCCAATTCAGCTTACGCAATGATGGCGTCAGCAGCGAACCAGTCCGAAAGGCTATAGAGTTGGTCGAGCTGCTTCTCAGAACTCGCCCATGCCTTCTCTCATCTTTACATAAAAAAAAAACACAACAACAACGAAACTATACATCGCACAGACAGCATGCCGTCCACACTGATTATATTTTCAGTGACACCTTAAACGGCTCTTCTCGGCGCTTTTGGAACCTCAATTTTCCACTGAGCAAGGCCCATGATAGAGATAGAATAAAAGAGAACATAAGTAATGTAATCCGACGATCACCTGCATATACTCTCAATGCGTATAATTTATAACGCAATGATCATAAGTATGTTTGATTTCCTCCGCCACTCGGCCATTTGTTTCCCCACAGTCGAGAGACTACTGAAATAATTCATGCATGAAATATAGATCTGCACATGAGCGTACCTAAATAAATGATTAAAAACGATGTTAACGAGATGTCTCAAAGTTTACCAGGTATTATTTTCATGGAATTCAATTACACATGTACCAAGGGCTTTAGTTCTCAGGGGAAGCATTATAGATCGCGTGGTGCATATATGTGGCCGGGTTTCATATACGCATTATTCGTCAGACCTCCTTTCTGACAAGGACCCATGCTGCGAAGCCAACGCCAGCCTTGCGGGCATATCTTTCCAACGCAAGCGAGTTCACTGGTCTCCCAGAATGATCATTAGTGTGGAAAAGGAAACATGTGCCACATTTCCGCCTCCGTCTTTTAAAAATGTTTTCACTTCGTCCGAGGCGCTCTTCTTGTCTGCAACAAAGAAAAACACGAGATTCTATAAAGAAGTGCCGTTACATCTGTGATCTTCGTAAGTGGGCTCAGAAGTGTGATCACTGCGAGAAATACCTCAGACCTCGAGGTGCGCCGTTCACTAAACTGTCGCAATTCAACATGTGAGACCGTACGTATATAAGGCAAAATGACATTGATACGGCCCCGCTTGATAGATTTTTTCAAGATTATGTGGTCCTCTCCCTTTACCTCGGCCAACGTCCCATAGGTATACTATAGGTATAGTAGTACACGCCACCGCGATATAGGAGCAAGAATTTAACTTAATTGAGACGAAGTAACATGCACAGGTAGACGAACTAACGTGAATTATTTTAAATCACAGATGAATAAAAGCGGATTAATGCGCATCAATTTGAATTAAAGTGAGTCAATTAGAGATGGAATAGATTCAATTAAATATGAATGATCAAATTAGCATGAGGTAACGTGAACTTAGATTAAAGTATGAAACAACGTAATCGACTGAGAAGGTCGAAGTATATGCGAATGCCTCGTGAGAGCCCACAATATCGTTTATTTGGGACGTTCTCCGATTACGACAATGGCCTGTCAATTTTTTAAAAGAAGTTCACGTTAAGTAAATAAGATGTTACGTTGTTAAAAACCCCTAATAAACGCTCGACTGGAGGAAAAGAAATAATGTTTTGGCATTTGCCATCATGTTTGTATAAGCGCTACCGATTCCCTTTACTTAAATGAGAAAGCCATCCGACATTCTTCTTTTTTCTTGTCGTCTCTCCTTTCTATTATCTTTCATTCCCCTTATCCAGTAATTACAGTAACGTAGCCAGGAATTTCCTTTCGGATGACGCCCACTTGATGAAGGCCTTCACTATTTGTGCAAAGCACGTATTTCTTTTTAACTATTGTCGATAAAAATCACAGTATGTGAACTGTGCGACTTTTCAGATACAATTTTATGAATAATTTTATATATTTAACGTTGTGATGAATCTTCTTAAAAGTATTAGTAATAGTGCTCAAAATGTCAGCGGGGGAGGATGGGCGGGAGGGCTAGCCTCCCCCTCCCCCTGGCTACAGGCTTGGTGAATTAGCATTTCGGAGATCTGACTGAACAAATCTGTTCTGTCTGTGAACCAAATGACTGTGCAAAGGCTTACATAAGCCCTTGAATGTCGAGCCAACTTTTTTTATCTCGATAATCATTAATCTGCCACAGCGCATATACGACACGCGATACATGTTTCATTCGTATGTTCACTGCATAAACCCACGGGATAACATCAAAGTACCATATATATATATATATATATATATATATATATATATATATATATATATATATATATATATATATATATATATATATATATATATATATATATATATATATTCGATTGGCTAGTGGAATGAGATCAAAATCAATAGGTATGCCGACAACGTATTATCAGTCGCAGTGCTAAGCAACACCTATATGTAATTTCGGCGCAGACACGGCGAAGTATATAGTGAACCTTTCTTCAACCCATAGTGTATTAAGAAACGAATAAACGAACACGAACCAATAATACTTCCTTGCGACACAAACACACACACACACGCACGCGCGCGCCCACCCACACACAAATTCATCGGTCCTTTATCGCACTCCACGACGGCTTTACGGATATTGCCATTCCGCCTTTTCAGAAGGAATCTTTGGCGTGGATTACATCACTTAGCGCTAAATTCATTTCACACCAAATAAAGGCAATTTGGCATAGGCTGCTAAGGTTAGCATTGAATCACACGTGGCTCATACCCGTGTGTACACCTTCGAGGAATGCGGGTATATATGCGAAACACGTGATTTTTCGACTGTTTGATCAATTTCTCAATGCGAGAACATTGTGTACATTAAAAAAAAAAAAAAGTTGGCTCATAAGTGCACAGAGAACCCCGAATGGTCAAAATAATTCCAGACTGCACAGCATACGGGATCGCATCAAGATATCGGCAACCCGCGAAGCAATATTGCTTACACCATCGAAGGCTTTCTTATATTCGAAATTCAAGTACGCTTACCCTATCTCTCATTAAAGAAAAATATTGCACATGACTTCGGATTTTTATAATAGCAGTGTCACACTTTAAAAACACCGCTTTCTCTCTCATGGATTGATTGGATAAACTCATAAAGCTCCAATCTTTCTGTGCTATACAATACGTTGAAAGCAGGCCGATTCTCATTATTGCCTGCTGGTTACCTCGATGTGTAAAGCACCTGCTCTTAAGCTGGAGCATCGTGTTCTCTACGATTCACAAACAACTTATGGTAAGCGCAACTATTTTTCATGGCGATAAATGCGCAAATACACACTAGACTCCACACTGGATCGCAATGAATTCATACCAACTGGCCCGCTTATCCACCCTTCTGTAACTATTCTTGTTTACAATTGCCCCACTAAAGCATTTCCTCAACATTTTTAAGTGACAACAGCTTTCCGTATATAACAAAACTTGCTTTGCATTACCTAATCATTTGTATATGGTAAAATTAAATCTATGTATACGGTATACGTTCACTTCTACCTTCAATGGCCATGCATTCCAGAAAGTGACAAAGCTTATTCCCGGTTATAGCCTGTTAAAAAAGGTTTTATTTCATGCTAAACAGAACTTATGAAAACTGCCATGGAATTTACAGTGCTTATTTAGCTTTCTTCTAGAGTATAAGTCATTGAGCACACGAATGTCACGTCTTAGTTTAGGTCACTTGGCGTATACGTTATAGTCCGAACTGATAAGTGCACCTTATACTGCACTAACCGGCCGAATGCACAAAACTTCTCCTTCGCGTTGCTTGCAGTTGGTTGGATGGGTTCGCTAATGAAACGTCCATCTACGGGATGGGCTGAAAAATTGTGTAACGAACGTATTTGTCGTAAGATGTTTCATTTCATTTCATTTTTATTTCCCTAAACACCCCTGAAGGGATATGTTATTGCAGATACGGGCCCTGATTTGTTTTGCCATTTCTAATTTGTACGACGGTAATTCTGGGCATTACTGTGCCGTTTTCCAGTTCATTCGTTGCTTCCTGTGCTTGCTTGATAACGACTTTCTATATCTCTCCTGCATATGCAAGAAACCGATTTGTTTTCCTTTTCATTTTTTTTCTAACTAGTACCGGAGCCTCTATCCTTTACAATATATATCTATGCAAAAATAGCTTGGGTTGACGCTAGTTTATAACAGAATTGACGATGCGGCCCTTAGAGAACGACGGTTTATTAAGTCAACGTTTCGGTCGGAGCCCGACCTTTTTTCATATATATATATATATATATATATATATATATATATATATATATATATATATATATATAAAGATGAAGGGGGACGCGGCGGAGGAGGAGATAGCTTGAACTAAACGTCGCCTAATGTCATTTCTAAAAGGGTCTTTCGCATATTTCATACTATATACGATATACATGGAGATCAATACGTGAAGCTTTGGCGTCAGAATTCGAGAAACATATCGATACCGATCTCCAGAATGACCATATTTTGGACATCAATCTCGATATGAAGAAAGAAGTCATGTGCGGGCTGGCCAGCTAGTGAAAGGACCGCGGTCCGTGCGCAGACTCCTGTCCTACACGACAGAAACGCTCGCAAGCAGTGCCTCACAATTCCTGAAGGTGTCAGATAGCTGCGACACGCAGTCAACCCGTCTGTACTGCGTACCCGCATCATTCGTCTCTTTTCTTTCTTTTCCTTTTACTTTTCTGTGTTATCTTTTTTCCTTTCCTCAGCATGGGGTAATAGACCGGCTACAGCTAATCTCCCGCTGTGTTTTCCTCTCCACAGCATGCCTTGTCACCGCCTACTCAAGAACAAAGCTGGGGTGTGGTCAGCGGAAGCTGGAGCATATGCGAGGCATCTGTGTTAACTGCGCTATATCCTGTTTGCTGGCGCCTATAGGCACGAGCCAATGAATACTGATATATCAGCAGTGGCTATCTACAGGCTATCTGATTTTTTGGAGAGAACGCTCATTTGTTTTGTATGCGCATTGCACAGCACGATGGCACGTACACGGCCACTGTTCTTCTGGCCACAGCCTGTACGCAGCTCTATTATTATTATTATTATTATTATTATTATTATTATTATTATTATTATTATTATTATTATTATTATTGTTGTTGTTGTTGTTGTTGTTGTTGTTGTTGTTGTTGTTGTTGTTGTTGTTGTTGTTGTTGTTAAACGCGCGGGCATATACGAGGGGTTGACGTCCACGACTCCACTCTGAGCAAACGGTATACTACATACAATGCGGCCTGGAAGACAAGTAATAGTATATATCACAACCAATTGCCTTTCTTTCTTCTTTTCGATCTTTTTATGGGCAACACCCGGAAATATGACAGCTTCTGATGAATGTCTGAATGTAACTTCCAACAGAGCACCGCCGACGCGGCGAATACGATCAGGTCTATAAATAAATAAATAAATAAATAAATAAATAAATAAATAAATAAATAAATAAATAACGAAGCGCTGCGGTGCAGTGGAACTTGAACTATATTGTTGACATGTACAGGCCATACTACTGCACCGTTTGTCACGGCGTGCCGAATAGCCCCTCGTGATGACTGCCATGCATTCATATATATATATATATATATATATATATATATATATATATATATATATATATATATATGATCATCCACCCCTCCCGCCTTCCACCGAAGAGGATACGGGAATATAGCCGGCGTGTCGACGACAGCGGGAGCAGAAGATACTACAAGCACGTCCAGCTGGCTATCTTCAGGGGCAGAACTGGTTGCAGCGGGCAGCGAAAAGCACGGCCAGCCGAGAGATCGCAATTACGAAAGAAGAGCACCCGCACCGCGCGCCCACTGCATCTACGCACCGGTGGTGTGCGTGCGTGCGTGTGCGTAAGAGTGGCGAGTGCAGCTATAGACCACACGCGCCGGAGCCCAAAGCGAGGATGCACGACTTTTCGTCGGGATTGATTGGCAGTCGTGAAGCTCGTTAGCACGCTGTGCCTGCGATGCCCTCCTTTCTCCGTTCACTGTGTATATCATACGCTCGTTTCTCCCATCCATACTGCTGTATATATGCGCTCACATTCTTCGAGTCCAGCTTCATCATGGGCGCAAGGGTGCGCGTTTAATACACACACGTACCCTGCCAGGAGCTCACCGAGCGCGGGGTGACGTAAATGAAATGCATGAGGTACAGATCCCCTTTGCTGCACGCAGCAGTACGATGTATATATCCTGTACCACTGTACGTGAGGAAGTGGAGCTGCATATACTTAATTCGTGTAACGAAAGGGGACAGTTAGGCCAAGGAAGGCATATATGTAGAAGTTTGTAGTTTTTAACTGTACTGAACTATGACATAAATGAAAAGGAATTAAAGTGGACGATATAAAGCACACCAGCCGTCGGTGGGGAGCGAACCCACAACATCCGCGGATAATGCGTCCGATGCTCTACCAACTGAACTACGCCGGCGGTCGTTCCATTGTTCCCTTTAATGGCTATTTCTGCATATACGATAGATTTTCAAAATGCTTAGGAACTACGAATATCTGAAATTGCTGTTTGAACGCAGTTCCATTGCTGCCTTATCGCGCGGCGACAAGGGCGAGAGAGATAAAGAAGCCACGGAATGCATACTAAGTTCACAAACGCTAGTAACCACGTAACCGAGTATTATAGAATGATGCGAGAGTATAAGCACAGCTTGTGGCATGCTAATAAGGGCTATTTAGGAACAAATGCAGTATATTCGTGAACGCTATTCGGGGTGTCGTGGACGAGAAGAATCATTGATGCAGTATACGGACGGCGCCCGTGCCAGGGCATGCACTGCCACCAATTATCTTAATTCACGGATAGCTTCTTCAGTTTACAGGGTCGCATGCTGGTATCGCCATTGTTAAATGTCACTCATAAGTCGCATGATTTGCCTCTCTGAGTAAACGTTACGTTCAGCGTATTTGCTAAATGACATTTGACCCATTCACACCAGCCGAAAAAATAATACAGTTTTTTTTTATTACAGGGGTTTTAATGTATGCATGGTGGGAATAAAAGCACTGTTGTTGTGTAATAAAGCACAGTGTTAAAGCACCCAGTACCTCCACCAAGTATGACGTCTCGGTAGCAACGACGTTTATTAGGACCTGCTACTCGGAATCGAAGCAGCCAAGGCCCACACACGGTGATGATGATCCCGAGGCACTGAAGATGAAGATCAACCACAGCAGGATGATGATGATAACGTACAGATGAGGAAGAAGTACATAATAAACGCCCACACTATAACCGCATCACATGAAACGATATAGGAATGAGGCAAGAACTTTCTCGCTCTTATCTTCGGCCAGCTAAACCTCGACAGGGAAGTTATAACTCAGATGCTTGAGTTCCATCGCTCTGATCACTCATATATGTCTGCCAAGCAGAGCCCTATAAGTGTACAATATACAAACGATAGCAAACAGGGCTTGAATTTCCTGAAATCGGAGGACGATATGTTGCAGAACGATATCCTGCAACATTCATCAGCCACGCTAAAGAACTCCTATATATGCTGGAGAGCGACCTCAGCAGCCTCGGAAACGGAAAAGCAGGTTCGCATACGTGCTACACCCCAAAGCCTATGGAACACGTTCAAAAGAGAGCGAAAAATGGAACAGTCGCCGCCATTTGTCGGGCTTTTGTTCCTTTACATTCGTTTCGTTTGGCTCGCCTTCCTTGCAGAGCCCATATGCACAAGATTCTAAAATAGCCGTGTAACGCAGGTTGCTCGGAGACAGGGGACGCGGTGAAGGAGGTGAAGTCGCGGCAAGGGGTCAAGGCGGCTGAGATGTGTTTAACTTGACCGTTGCGGCCTCCTCAATGTATGATCCGTCCGCCATGCCCGTGCTACCGCTTTTGCGTATACTTGCGATACAGTCACACGGACACGCCTTCAACTGGAACTGAGACGTGGATCATATGCGGTCTTCTTTCTTCGTTCTCTGCCAGGCAGAAACAACAAACCGTCGGTTTGTGCGACCCTGTACGGGAATCCCTCTCGATACATCGAGCGCCACTGCAGCAAGCAGCACCGGAGGCGCGAGAGAGGCGCTCGGAAACTCACGCGTTGCGTTGGGGCGAGGTGTATCATTTACAGCGTGCGCCGTGTCATTACGCACGCGCGCCCAGAAGAGGGAGGTCGGTTTCGTGCATATGCGGCCGCGTGCGTGCAGCGGCGGCAGAACGTGCCGAGGGTCACTGCGTAAGAGGGCAAACACAGAGGTCCGAGCGGTTCGTACGTGCACGCTCATGTACGTACGCCCGCTGCTTCCTTACGGAGCCGTTACGCACCGCATGGACCAGAGTGTCTGTGCGTGTGTATAAGTGCACGTGATACAGAACCTGGTCTGATGCGGGAGCGTGAAGAAACAGCGCACCGCTATAGAGCTTCCCGCGAAAGATGGACCACGTGGAATATGGCATCGGTTGCTCCACTCGACCGGAAGAGTGCACATCTTCGTTGGCTCAAAGGAGTGCTCGGTTCTGTTCGCATACAGGTGTAAGCCGTCATCTGCACTGTATTATGACGCTCGCTTCTGTTTCCTCATACACTGGCGAAGTCGACAGGATTGCTTTAAGGGGACAGACACCCTGCGGGGCATAGCTTCAACGACAGAAATAGAGAGTCCGGACAGTGAAAAGAAACTCTGACCAATTCACTTCAGCATAAACACGAGAGGAGAAGGGCGCTGTTCCAGGGATCTATACAGCACCCCCCCCCCCCCTCTACATATACCCCCCCTCCCCCTAGCACCCCGCCCGGTGGATCCTTACACCTCCAAATGTTTTCCAGCTAACATGTGACTCCGTATCGATATCCCCCACGTTCTGCTGACACCATGGGTAACACCCCGCGCCTCCCACCCACAGGCCATGCATAGGTCTATGCTGATTAGGAAATAAAACTGCTTCCTTCAGTCGTCATTCGTTGTCAAAGCAGCAGTGAACATTGAAGGACCAAGTCCTCAAAGTGAACGGGCACCTAGCGAAATGTAATGCCAATCCACATTGTCTACCAATCCACATTGCTAACGGTGTGAGAAAATAAGAGAAGAGCTATAGAAAACAATGCAACGACAAGCCGGAGCAGTCGCTTTTAATGCATAAAAGCTTTTTGTATTGGCGCAGTCGACAGCACTGCCTTGAAGGAACACCTCAAGACAGCTTCAAGGACAGAAGTACAGAATAACAAGGAAAAGGAACTTTGACTTTCGCCACAGCGCAAGCGTGACAGAGAAAAGCCTGCTATCTATGGTATTTATCTGTAAAGAACTGGACTCCAATGCATCCTTATTGTTCCATGATTTGTTGTCAGAACGACTTAACAGCTAACAACACTGAAATTAAGACCGATCATTATAATGAACTAAGTAGTCGAATTCATGGGGCACTTACCGAAAATGTAAAGTCACATTACCAGCACAGGGAACACGACAGCCCGCCCGAGTACAGTGGCCTAGTTGTTATGGCACTCGGCTGTTGATCCGAATGTCGCGGGATCGAATCCCAGCCGCGGCGGCTGCAATTCGATGGAGGCGAAATGTTGATGTCCGTGAGCTGTGCGATGTCAGTGCACGTTAAAGAACCCCAGGTGATCGATATTTCGGGAGTACTACACTACGGCGTCTCATAATCATATCGTAGTTTTGGGATGTAAAAACCCCAGAAATCAATCGAAAATGACAGTCGGTGGGGAGAGTGTAACGATCCACATCGCTAACAGTCTAATAAAAGAAGAGGGAAGAGCTAAAAAGCAATCTATCAATAAACTAATGCAGCCATGATACGTGCCAAAAACAAAAATAAGTCCTTACGTTGGCGCAGTCGACAGGATCGACTGATTCAAAAGGGCATCTCGAGACACGGCTCCACAGATACATAATGACAATGTCACGGAACTTTCGCCGTTACTCCAACACAAACATAAAACAGATCTAGCATCCACGCTGAGTCTATACGATGTTATTGTAGGAAGGGTTGGATTCGAAAGCCCCTTTCCATGATCCTTACTTGCTGTCAAGATGACTAAACAGTAAGAAACATTCAAGACTGCACATTACATTTCACCGATTGGTCGAAGTTAAGCGGCATCGACGGGAGATATACCGTATTACTAGCGCAAGAAAAGTTAGTCGGCGCGGGGCAGAGGGCAGTGATTACACCGCCAAAGGTCTGAGAAAAGGAGAGAAGGAAAGAGCTGGGAAAATAACGTATCAATAAACGGATGCTGTCACACTGTGTGCATGGACACTTCGTTAAAAAATTTTCCCATAAAACTGTCTTTATACGGGAACGTAAAAGTGACAAAGCAGTGCCCTTCCTCCACACAGTTTTTACTTGCTATAAAATCTGCCCAGAATCATCGCCAAACGTTATAGTGCTCCTTTTATATACATATTCTGTAGTACGTATTGATTGGCTCTTCAAGTGAACACTAGTGAAACACTAAATCAACTAAACTGATAAATTGTGTTTGGAGAATGCTGTTATCGTTATTTTCGCTGTGACAGGTTTATTACTAGAGGCGCAAACGAAGAACAACGCTTCATTGTTTTGCGATTTTGTGCTGAAGCCCCTTAGTAACAGTCTGATGTCGCAGACTGTAAAGTCATTTTTAGTATATTTCGGTCATAAGGTCTCAAGAAAACTTTTTGACACTTGGCGTGTGAAGTCTCAGGCGTCGTCAGAACGCAGTGCAATTCATTTTTACCGAAAAAAGTAATGTAGGCCTCAGGAAACGCCGTCAAGGTCTGTGACGTCATGGCTAATTCTTGCGGAAACCCCGAGGGGGCTTCGCTGTCCGTATTTTACTTTCGAGCGCTTTCTCGATCACCGAGTGCCTACCTGTCAGAAGACTCGCACTGTTGGTGTTGCGAATGAGAAGTCTAGTAATGGGGGGTGGGGGGGGGGGTGGAATTGTTATTTCAAATGTCGCTTTAAGATCTGCTATTTTAACTACGATTGCGGTGTTTTTACATGGCAGAATTACGATATGGTTATGCGATTATACGTAAATGTAACCCTTTTCGTTTTGATACAGGATACTGACACCAAATATACTCCCCAGAATGTCATCGGTACGTTTCATCTGAACTTCCTCAACTATATACAGTACAGCCATCTGTTCTTTTCCTGCCTGACGCAGTGGAAAATTATTCGTCCCGCAAACGTTAAATGATGAACCGTCACAATCAACCCGTTCAATTAAACGCGTGACGCTCCGCAATCCCAGAATAGAGATCGAGTTAGCCTCGCTTTACTAACCTAAGCCAATCAATTAGCCGAGGCACTGAATCGAGACGGCGCGATCTCAACGCGGCCGCCGAGCTCTTCGCGAGAACGTATCTGCAAGGCGGCGACCAACTTTTTCCCACCTGCTCCCAAAAATGAAAGAAAAATAAAATGCGCCGCCGCACCTCTCAAGACAACCGCCAGGCCGCGGGGTAGTCATCACCACCCACGGTCCCCGTGTCTCATCATCGGTCCAGGATGAACCCAGCCCACACAACGCCGCAACCGCGAAAGCTCGCCGCTACATCTGCCGGCTTGCGGCACAAGCAGAGAAAGCGGCCGACACATTGCGCGAAGCCGCCCTTTCGATATACCGCCCTTCTTCCTTGCATTTACACGTATCCGACTCCCAACGGCGATAGCTCTCCCAAGTGACCGAATGCAGAACACCGTACACAAAAGCGTCGATTTTCTTGCGCTGTATATCGCAAGAGAAACGCGTACGTTGTGAGCGAAACGCATGTAGCGGTCGAGAGGGTGGGGGGGGGGGGGGGTGAGGGGGGAGGGAAGGAGGAAAGGGGGGGGGGGGGATCGAAGCCTCTTCCGAGCGGGCCATCGCTCGTCCGTGAGCTGCCATCGGTGACAGGGCGAGATGGATGCGCAAATAAATAACCGAGGCCCCCACAAGGTCCCTGACGGCGGGCGGGGTGCAGCGAAACGGGCGAAGAGCAAATAGCCCCAAATTAAAAGTACACAGGCGCGCTCGCACGCGCAGTCCGGTGCGCTGAACATCTCTCGGCGGCGTTGGTTCGCTTTCGAGATGGACCGCGACCAGCACGTGGAGGACGTCAGAAAGGCTTGTGCGCACGTGCGCAAAACTAAGCACGTGATCCACCTTCTCAAGGGATACAGCAGGTTTCTATAAATCGCATGAAAGAGCTCACTATGAGAGGACATAGGCGAATGTCACGGGCGAATGCCGCAGTGATGAAACTTCTAGTGAAAGCGACTGCTTTAACTGCAATGGCCTCCGTGATCATGCGCGCCGGCAGGCGCGCTATCCCGAAGGCCATGCGGCTTTAATGCGAGTGGAGCACCAAAGAGAGAGAGAGAGAGACGAAAGAAAGGCAGGGACGTTAAGCAGAATGCAACTTATGATTTGCTACCCTGTACCAGGGGATCGGAAAAGGGAAGTGCTACACCGTTACAATGAAGTGCGAAGTGTCTTGAAGGTGCCAAGCTCTTTTGTTAAGTGCTGTTTTGCATGGGCTGGTGTGGATATAGTTAGGAAAACAGTACTTCGCTTACTCGGTTTATATGTATTAGGCGCGAAAATGTACGGGAGTAAAGAATCAAATAATGCTAAAACAAAGGCTTTTGACGTTTAGCTGACAATTATATTGGGCTACCAAACGGAGGGTTGAACAAAATGTATAGTACCTGAGCATGTGGGATCTTGCATGCCTTCATTATATAATAGAGTGCAGCTGGCCAATACAAAGATGCAAGGCATATTCGCTTGTCTTGGCAGTGAGCACTGACTGAACATGTACGACGGATTAAGTGGCGCACACACGACCAATTCATGTCACAGTGTAATTGTGTGCGATACTGTCTAAGATATTGAGCGTAGCCTGGACTTAAGCATGAAGAGAAAGGGGAGAGGTGTGAAGGGGGGAGAGAGATGAGGCTCATCATTTAATAAAATGCGCCGCCGCACCTCTCAAGACAACCGCCAGGCCGCGGGGCAGTCATCACCACCCACGGTCCCCGTCTCTCATCATCGGTCCAGGATGAACCCAGCCCACACAACGCCGCAACCGCGAAAGCTCGCCGCTACATCTGCCGGCTTGCGGCACAAACAGAGAAAGCGGCCGACACATTGCGCGCAGCCGCCCTTTCGATATACCGCCCTTCTTCCTTGCATTCACACGTATCCGACTCCCAACGGCGATAGCTCTCCCAAGTGACCACATGCAGAACAGCGTACACAAAAGCGTCGATTTTCTTGCGCTGTATATCGCAAGAGAAACGCGTACGTTGTGAGCGAAACGCATGTAGCGGTCGAGAGGGTGGGGGGGGGGGGGTGAGGGGGGAGGGAAGGAGGAAAGGGGGGGGGGGATCGAAGCCTCTTCCGAGCGGGCCATCGCTCGTCCGTGAGCTGCCATCGGTGACAGGGCGAGATGGATGCGCAAATAAATAACCGAGGCCCCCACAAGGTCCCTGACGGCGGGCGGGGTGCAGCGAAACGGGCGAAGAGCAAATAGCCCCAAATTGAAAGTACACAGGCGCTCTCGCACGCGCAGTCCGGTGCGCTGAACATCTCTCGGCGGCGTTGGTTCGCTTTCGAGATGGACCGCGACCAGCACGTGGAGGACGTCAGAAAGGCTTGCGCGCACGTGCGGACAACGAAGCACATGATCCACCTTCTCAAGGGATACAGAAGGTTTCTATAAATCGCATGAAAGAGCTCACTATGAGAGGACATAGGCGAACGTCACGGGCGAATGCCGCAGTGATGAAACTTCTATAGTGAAAGCGACTGCTTTAACTGCAATGGCCTCCGTGATCATGCGCGCCGGCAGGCGCGCTATCCCGAAGGCCATGCGGCTTTAATGCGAGTGGAGCACCAAAGAGAGAGAGAGAGAGACGAAAGAAAGGCAGGGACGTTAAGCAGAATGCAACTTATGATTTGCTACCCTGTACCATGGGGGATCGGAAAAGGGAAGTGCAACACCGTTACAATGAAGTGCGAAGTGTCTTGAAGGTGCCAAGCTCTTTTGTTAAGTGCTGTTTTGCATGGGCTGGTGTGGATATAGTTAGGAAAACAGTACTTCGCTTACTCGGTTTATATGTATTAGGCGCGAAAATGTACGGGAGTAAAGAATCAAATAATGCTAAAACAAAGGCTTTTGACGTTTAGCTGACAATTATATTGGGCTACCAAACGGAGGGTTGAACAAAATGTATAGTACCTGAGCATGTGGGATCTTGCATGCCTTCATTATATAATAGAGTGCAGCTGGCCAATACAAAGATGCAAGGCATATTCGCTTGTCTTGGCAGTGAGCACTGACTGAACATGTACGACGGATTAGTGGCGCACACACACCAATTCATGTCACAGTGTAATTGTGTGCGATACTGTCTAAAGATTGAGCGTAGCCTGGACTTAAGCATGAAGAGAAAGGGGAGAGGTGTGAAGGGGGGAGAGAGATGAGGCTCACATTTTTTTTCCCACCTCTCCTACAATGAACAAATTTTACAGGAAATTGATTTGATAAGCAACCCACCAACACAGGTGAGCGTTCGTAGTTAGAGCGGAGTATGCCATTTCACAGATGCTTAATTCCCAAACGAGTAAATATAGTGCATGTTAGCGTTCATTTGCATGTATAGTACCACTTTACCACTTTCTTGACTCCAACTTTTAAGTGTTTCTGCTTTTTTCAAAACCCGTTTTCTGGCTGGATGCTTAAAAATGAAGGCTTGTCTTTGACGTCGCTTCGAGGCAGAAACTTCACGGTGCGTTGTGCTAAGTCCGCCCGCACGAAGCGCGATCAAAGGTCTAGCTTATGCAACCGACGTTACAGTTGCCGGAACGCAACAACAAGCCAATTCGTCTTGGGGCTGTCATCTGTGGCTTCTTATATACTTCCGCAACGCCGACCGTTTCGCAACCTAACTTTACCCGCAGCTGCGGGTGCACAGTGATGAAGGTGTTCAGACAAATTAGGCAAAGCTCCTAGTGCAGCACATTCTTGGCTGCTGCAACGGCAAGTGAGCGAGCCAAAGTGCGAGCCAAAGACCGAGTGAAAGGTAAGTTGAGTGCGTGACTGGAACTTCCCCTGTATATTCCCCTTTCTCCTTTCTCTCTCATCTTTATATTCCCCTTCCCATTCCCCGAGCGTAGGGTAGCCAACGGAATGCTTCTCTGGTTAATCTCCCTGCATTTCTTCTTTTCCTCCTCCACCTCCCCGTATGCTCGCCGAAAAGCAATAAAATAAAAAGGTTTGCTCCGTATGCCGCACCTTGAAACAAACCAGTGGGCATATTTTGACACGATTCTTTTCATCGTTGCTCTTGCTTTCGAGCGTTTTATATACGCTATATCTTTATCTGAATTCTTTAGTTATTTTGTAAAGTATTTTCTTCCTTGAGCTCGCACTGACATGTGCCCCCGCTATTTCTGGAATAAGCAGTTCAGCGGTGTACAACGACAGACAATGAATAAGATAGATAAAGAGAAGCATCAAAATAAAGTTAAATGGCCAAGCAGTGTGACAGCCCGTGGATGAAGAGTTAGACCATATATCCAAAGAGTACATGGTATATAGGAGGAAACCACTTGATGTTCGCTCATTGCAATCTGACATCGTAGATGCTCTTATACTTATCTATATCAGGCATCATATTTCTTTCTTTTCTTTTTGTTGTTGTTGTTGAAACGCTGTCGTACGATGACACATTTGTACATCATTAGCGCACGCACCCACTGTCTCTATGTGTACACGAGCCTCACTCAAAACAAAGGCATTCCTGTTCTGTCACGGACGAACCTATATTTGCATCTGCATAATGAAGCGCTACAACGACATGACAACTTCCGCATCGCCAACCCAAACAACCAGCGCCCGCCTTTTCTCCGTCTACGTACAACCGAACAGCTCACGACAGCCCCAGGGCATCGCATGTGCGCGAGCTCGCACCAGGAGCATAAAAAAGAAAGGCGTGGTGCATGGTTGCGTGTGTTGGCGGGGTTATATCCCGAGGTGTTCGGTTGTGCGCTAGCAGTGTGAGTGTGTTGCGAACGCGCCCGTAGCCTCGAGACGTAAACGACAGGTGTCCATGCGGAAGAGTAAGCACATAGTATATAGGTGGTGCATAAGAGGTGCTACGATAAGGGATGCGTGCGCATCCCCTGACGGCTAATTCAATGACGACCCCGAATCCATCAAAGGTGCCGGCCACGGGCAAGACGAAAGGGCGTGGATAGCGACGTGTGTGTATCGAATAGAAAAGGGCAGAAAACACACACACACACAAAGAGAGAGAGAGAGAGAGACAGCAGTGACGGACAGGCACACCAAACGGCCGTGTATCCTTTGAGTCGATGCGCCGGTATTCCGGTATTCGATCGGTGTATGTAATTACACAGTCTGTTGATCAAAGAAGCCCACTCTTTCGTGCACACTGAGCTACACAGCTACAGGTGCAGTGTTGTTAAAATGTGTAGATGCACGTTTCAACAACAATCTTTCTTATGGTGATGATGATGATGGAAGCAGTGACAGCCAAGGCAGACCTGGCCGGCGATTCCTCATCTTGAGCGCCTCTGTCCATGTGTATGCGTCACCATGTGTCACTTATGCCTGTCTTGTGAACGCGCTTAAATAATTCGTCGCTTGTACACAGCAGACAAACGTTCCATTGCAATGCTTCTCGCTTTTGGGACTTCCCCGTATTTACGATAATTGCCTTATACGACTCAGCGTGGCCACATGGTTTAACGCGGCGCTTCTTCTAGAATACTTATTCGACGGTACAAGTATATGTTGAGGCCCGTGTGCTGTGCGATGTCAGTGCACGTTAAAAGAACTCCAGGTGGTCGAAATTTCCGGGGACCTCCACCTACTGCGTCTCTCATAATCAGAGGTGGTTTTGGACAGCACGTAGGTGGTTTTGGACGGCACGTGCCGACGACACGTGCCTACATGCCGTCCAAAACCACGTAGTATACTCGCAGGTAGGCCATGATGACGCGCTGTCATCATGGCCTACACCGATTTGTCACGTGCCATGTTATGTGCTGGTTTTGAGGCCCGTCTGCACCACGCATGATAAGTACAACGTAACCAATAGAGACACGATTAACTGGCAAGAAGAGGGCACTAGACCAGCTGTAAATCGCATGGTTTCATACCCGCAGGTCTTTCCCCATCTCAAGCAGCATACATATAGCTGCACTGAAATGCTCAATACGTGAAATAACGTTAAACAAATAGCAAAGCCAGAGATAAGGGGACCGGTGAATTTCTGGCGACTCGTGGCCATCCAATATAATTATCCGTCAAGCTCGCATTTCTGCGCACTATATATGCAATACCGACACATTTCTGTCCGTGCACTGTAAGCAAAAGTTGCCCGATATTTGGGTTTTTGCGGCTCATGAGCCTTAAAAACTCCCTTGTTTTCAAAATTACTACGTCTTGTTGAGGTAAAAGGAGCATATGACATATTTTTACTACCACCTGTTAGAAAGGTAGTAAAACGACGTTATTGCCGTATTTTATTACATAGGGGGTTTTGTGTCACGTGATAAAAAAACCCCAGTCTAGAGTTTAAAGCCACGTGATCAAAAACTACGTACCACGTCACGTGGTAAAAAACTCCAAACTGCCGTGGCGCAGGGCTGGAGGCCGTCATAGCCCTCGAATGACTATTTAGGCCTAGCCACATGGTACGCGTTTGCAAGCAACTGTTCGTCAAAAGCGTCGGTCGCGGAAGAGGGGACGCGACGTCTCGGGGCGTGAGTGTGAACGGCGTGAGTGTGATCAGCGCGTGCGCGTATCGGCGCACGCGCCAATACGTGTACGCCGGAGTCCGTCAAGCAGAACGTGATACCGAGACATATCCGGCAGCTATGCCTAGTGACCGTCGTTTCGAAGGCACCGCCGAGTTCTGGGAAAGCACGGAAACTATGGTCGCAAACGCTCCTGACTGACCGCATCGTCAACCAGTACGACAACGACACGGCGAAATACCCCGAGTGTCGCCAGTGCGGCGTGGTTTTGTGCTGAGTTCGAGCCATGCCGTCGGTCTTGGTGGACGGCGGCCAAGTGAAAACACACTTTTGAGTATCTCTGCTCCCGCGCTTGTGCCTGTGTTTGTTGCGCTCTCAACGAGTGAAAACGTGCTTCCAATGTTATAAGTGCGGAGGGTGAGTCCTCGTTTACTGCTCAATAAATTGAGTGATGTCTGCATTTTGCGTAAGCCTAGTGTTTACCCAGCCACAGTAAACCTCGAATGAGCTTTAAAAATAACCCCCCAAAAAAGCCGAGAAAACATTGTTCAGGCAGTAAAAAATTACTCCGCGTATAGTCGCTGAAAACCTCCAGGGGGGTAAATAATTACTGCCGTTTCTACGTTCAAAAACCCGGTTAGCGTGAGAGTAAATTTTTACCTTGACTGTTACGTAGTAAAAAAAAAACCCAGAAAACGTAGTGCGATAGAGGACAAGCTGTTTACTCCCGTTCCTGGTTATTTTTGTTTAGTGTGTGTCTTGAAAGTATAGGCCTATTAAATAAACAACTGATGCGAATAGATACTGTTCATCATCATTTTCTTCTGTCCCGCAGCAGACTAACCCGCTAACGCTCGCGTAAACTAGCACCTCCAGAACGTTGAACCACGGCGCCTGGTTTTTTTCGGGTCATCCAGTCGGTTAACGTATGGCTGAATCACCTTGATCGATCCTTCGCCTAGTAAGCGCGCGGTCTCCACCCATCGTATACCCTTTCGGCACTAACGTACCGCATGCCAGCGGCGTTATTCACACGTATACTACACAGCAACCTCGTTCTTCACTTCGTTTTGCACGATGCTGTACATATGTATATGCGATGATGCCCCATCGATTCAGCAACCTCGATAGGTATATATATATATAGTACAACTAATCGAGTACTGGTCATGGCCACAATGAGAACGCACAATTATGCAGCGTGGAATCATCGGGAGCGTATACGAAACACAAAGCCGGCAGCCAGCGAAAGGTGTATGCGAAACATGCAATCATAACGGCGCGTGCAGCATATCATCGCCGAGAAAGACATGGCTTGTTCTCAGTGTTCGTTCCAAGTCTGTATGTGCGGTCCGTGTAATTGATAGAGTACACATGGCGTTCTTGCTTCTGTGCCGTCGCTCGGTCGGCTTCCTCTTGAATTTACTGGCTTCAAGAAGTTCACAGTGATTGATTTGATTTGTGGGGTTTAACGTCCCAAAACCAGCTCTGATTATGAGAGACGCCGTAGTGGAGGTCTCCGGAAATTTCGACCACCTGGGGTTCTTTAACGTGCACTGACATCGCACAGCACACGGGCCTCAACATTTCGCCTCCATCGAAATGCAGCCGCCGCAGCCGGGATTCGATCCCGCGACCCTCGGATCAGCAGCCAAGTACCATAGCCACTAGACCACCGTGGCTGGGCGAAGTTCACAGTGCTATCTTATAGCGGCTAAGGTGTCCGAGTGCTATAAACTCGAGGACATGGGTTCAATTCCTGATCACTGCGGCCGCATTTATTAGGTGGCGAAATGTAACCATTCGCGCGCTTGGTTTAGGTGCACTTTATAAAGAACCTCAGGTGGTAACAATTAATCCGCATTTCTACCGTGTGTCTCTTAATTATATCGTTGTTTCGTGCCCGTAAAATATTCCGCCGTTATTATATAATACTGGCGGACAAAATTCCACGTAAGCGTGATCATGCGGGCAGATATCATATACGATGTTAAAAAAAAAATGTTGCACATCACGCGTCTGCCACAGATGAACATCGATGAACATAGATGAACATCGTGCTGTCTACAGCGTTTATATATGGACACTGGGACGCCGGCCAGCAAATGTCAGTGCGTAAATTAATGGGACGATAGTTGGTGCTGCGGGTCAAGTGGAACGTGTACGACCAGGGCAGCGAGCGACCTGTTCTTATCGCCCTCTCGCCATCGGCTGTGACGTAACCGAATCCGCAGTCTCTTCGTGGACCTCGCGGACAGGTGATAACGTGGTTTGAAGATTATGTATGCTTGCTTTCAATGCGGGTGCGAGATTATAATCTGGCCCTGCAAGACAGGGTGCAGCTATGGTAACCTGTTTTGTGGGCCGATTTTCGCTTCGCACATATGCACTCGGCTTTCTCCTTTCCTGTGGTTTAAAATTCCACATCGCTTTTTACTGAGAAGCAATCTATAGCCTGTCTCCTTGTTCCTCTGGCTACCCATACAAATTTCTTTCTGTCTCTTTTTCTTTCTGTCTATATGCTTTACAGTTTCTTTCTTTCTTTCTTTCTTTCTTTCTTTCTTTCTTTCTTTCTTTCTTTCTTTCTTTCTTTCTTTCTTTCTTTCTTTCTTTCTTTCTTTCTTTCTTTCTTTCCTTCTTTCTTTCTTTCTTTCTTTCTTTCTTTCTTTCATATGCTCTGTGTCGGAGCAGGCCTTTACCGCAAGTTGCTTCTATCACGGCCACACGGCGCACGCCGAGGAAGCTAATTGATTTCCACTGCTGATTGCGATATGCGCCCGGGCTACATAAGAACTCGAACGAAACTGCAATGTAGGATGGACCGATAGGCACGCACACATACGGGGCATATAGTTATTAATTGAAGAATGCCGATCACCTTAGTGATACGCGCACCTCGCGAGGATATGGTGGCAAAGCTCACTCTGCGTGTGACTCGCAACGCATACACGGAATATATATGTATACAATACACGCTCAACGCAAATATCGCAGGAGCGCCCACTACACGGAAGCACTCCACGTACGAACAGTAGATATCAGAGCGCCCAATCACCCGCGCTGAACAATACGAAAACACGCGTGACTGAGAGCCCTGTACGCGCGCAACTGGCAAGTATACAACACTATAGACTCGGCCAAAAATGCTGCGGGGCAGGGCAGCAGCGAACAAAAGATATACGACCCTGCGCAGGCCCGCGACTTAATTAAGCCGTTGCGCCAATTAACTTCGACGCATGCGTGCGCGGTGCGCGCAGATTCTTGTATCCATTTTCGCTTTCTTTGTGCGTGCGTTCCTCGTGTTCGTGGGATTTCTGAGCAAACAGCTCGCATTCACTCACTCGTTCGATCGCGCATGCAGGGAAAGCAGGCAAGCGTGCATGAAGGCGCTATTATAAGAGGTGCGCGCGCCGCGTGTACGAGAGAAAAAGCATGGACGAAACGAGTTTTTCACGCAATGTTGGAGCAGGGGCGCTAATGGGCGTGAAACGGCCGCGGCTGCGTGGCAGCTATACATAAAACAGAGTCGCCACGCCGCAAAACTAAGCCTCTCGCGGTAATGAGCTTTATTTTCGCTTTTGTTTCGGGGGAGGGGGGTCTCTCTTTATCTCTGACACAAGGTCTTCGCGACGACGAAGCTCTCTTGTCCCCCCCTTCGGGGCATGCACGACGCGGTAATATATACGCGGGCACATCTGTTCTTCCTGTATTGGCATTCGTGCGAAAAATACGTCTCGGAGTGTCACGCGAGTTTTTTTTTTTTTGGCTTCGTTTCTTGTCTTTTCTTCCCTCCTGTATATAGTGTCAAAGGCACGTGCGTTAGGTCTACATTTCGTTCGAGCGACAAATGGCTTTTCCAGTGAGTTACGCCCCTCTCCGGAATTCGCGTGGTTTCTCGGTGAACGTACCACTACGCTGGAGTCTATATACAAGAGAAAGAACGAAGAGCATAGGTATATAAGAACGCAAAAGGCGCACGAAGGAGTTGATGAGCACAAATCCGCTTGGAGACACCACTTCAGAAGCTCGCTTGAGAACTGCCATAGCCTAATTATGGCTCTACGGACACGGAAAACATGCTTACATGCTTTATTTAACTGAGTTGTGACAATCCCAAAAAGCCATCACAAGAACTGACCGGTCCAAGCATTTTTCGTATCTAGGGAAACAATATACTGCGTCTTAATTTTAACTAAAAAAGCACTTCATTTTAACTAACAAGTTCTAGAAAGATGGAATAAGCTTTGCCGAGCGCTCCTTGCTTAAACGGATCTGATGCCGAAGGATTATGCAAACTTGTTGAAGCTATACCTAAAAAGTGAAGCCACATTCGTATACGTTGACGAATGATCATCGATGCTGAAAACTACCTGGAAGCTAATGCACCAAAAAAGAAAAAAATAAGATATGTTCGTACATAAACAAAGAATGCGCACACATGTTTCATCACGGTGGTCTATAGTGACTATGCCACTCGACTGCTGATCCGGAGGTCGCGAGATCGAATCCCGGCCACGGCGGCTGCGTGCATTTCGATGGCGGCGAAATGAATGCCCGTGCGTTGTTCGATGTCAGTGCACGTTAAAGAAACCCAGGTGATCGATATTTCCGAAGCCCTCCACTACGGCATCCCTCATAATCATATCGAGGTTTTGGTTCGTAAAACCCCATAAATAAGTCAGTCGAGCATACGCACACGTAACCTGTATTGGTCGCCAGATTAGGCAGCGTGTGCGCCGATACAAATAAGTTTCCTGAGTTACCACATTCCACACCTTCGCATCCGTCTCGCAGAGTCGTTTCAGTTTATACCTCTGAAACGGGGTGGCGACCAGTAATCACCTAGCCTGTTCGTTACAGTCATGTATCACTCCATATATTACAGTATAGCATCATGGCTGCCACATTCTTCCATACGAGCGCCACAGAGTGGGTACTTGGCGGGCCACTCATACTAAAATGATATAAAAAATGATCGTATCTGCATATTACTTGACACAGGCTCAGCTGTTTTCCTTTTCTTTTCTTTATGCTGATAAATCTACAGGGGGTGGTGTAGACAATGCGCTAAGCGAAGATGATGGAAAGTGCCGCTGCGAGAGGCCCAAGATAAAGAAAGAGAAAGTAAGGAAGGACAATTACCCCTGCGACATAAAGGACAAGGGTGTGTGTGTAGCCGCGGATCAGCGGCCTGCGAGACGCTGCGTACGTGGGCAATGTTTGCACCGTGCTTATGCGCCACTCCCAGGCAGGGTGCTGCAGTGGCGACGGCTTCGGTCGCCCGCTCGCCCTAAATGGGAGGAAGGAAGGAAATGCGGCGCCGCGTTATTGATGAGCAGCGTGGCCCAGCGATCGGCGGCGGCAACCGATAATTGCCCCGCTTTGGTCGCCTCGCGAGGAGGTGTTCCGCGCGGACACCCCGTTGCGCCGTTGTGCCACCGCCGACACGCGCACCCAACCTCTTCCTCCTTTTTTTGTTTTTTGGCGTACGTATACACAGACCACGCCGACGGTTGGACACCCGAAGCCGGCTGGCGGTGCATGCTCGCCCGCGAACTGCGGCCGGAAGGTACAATTAATGCGGTGGCGCTCGGCACACCTCTGTCGAGGAATGCGACGCAGTGCTGCGGTGAATACGGTAGCTGGTCGATCGCCGACACATCTCAACCCCACCCGGCGTCGCACTATGAAAGTGCCCATGCTGCTATGCTCGATATTTGACTACATTGTCACCAGAATAACTGCAAGAAAATACTGCAGAACAATAAAATCCTGAGATGCGTCCAGGCTGGCTAACTCTATCTATCTATCTATCTATCTATCTATCTATCTATCTATCTATCTATCTATCTATCTATCTATCTATCTATCTATCTATCTATCTATCTATCTATCTATCTATCTATCTATCTATGTTAAGCGAAGCTATAAGCTAACCTAATCTATCTGTCATCCGCTTCAGTGCGAAGTGTGAATTTCTTCTCCTCAACAGTTCTCCTTCACATGAGCAGGATGGTGCATCTCTATGGTACGTTGCTTGGCCAGCCTTATCTTCCCCTTAAGTTTTCTCTCACTCTATTACCGTCCTTCCGTCCTAACCGGCAAAACGCAGTTCCAAGAAACAAATGTTGCAGTACTCTGGTCATGCAGGCCACGTATCCTCGATGCACATTGGCTCCCACACACACACAAAAAGAACATCACATTTTAGAGTCCTTTGGGATCTGCACACGTGGCTGATTAATTGTTCCGAAACAACACAACGCTCGTTCCGCATACATATGCAGCCTCACTGCGACTGCTAAGAATGGGTGATGTATTTTCATAATGTTCACCACTGAGACAGTGCCTAGGCTCGCTTACTGTAGCCTTACATTGTAAAACCCCAGAAAGCGACGTAAAACCCCAGAAATCAATTACGTTGTCGGCTTCTTCATGGAGTCATACGGTCCTTGCGATATTTATGCCATTCAAGAGAAAGCCGGCTTGCCACTCTAATACAGCACGTATCCCCCACAAACTTCCACCGTTACCTCTCAGAACACCCCCCCCCCCTTTTTTTTTTCTTTTTTTTCGGCACACCGCACGCTACTGCAATGGCCTGCCAAGTCATCATCGACCCACAAGCATATAAGCGGTTCATCGAATACTCGCTATCATGGATAGTGCTATGTTGTCAGCAATATTTTACATAGCCCTTCAAGAAGTGTCTCCGTAACAGATATTTCTGGAAATAAATAAATAAATAAATAAATAAATAAATAAATAAATAAATAAATAAATAAATAAATCCAAAGACAAACTGACTTGCATTGTTTCGCACTCGTGCTTTATGCCCATGACGATTTGATCACCTCGAAATCTTTAGATGGATAATTTGCTTCGGTTCGCGAAAAGTATGTGCGAGTGAGTACTATTGTGACGCCGATTGTAGCGACGAATGCTGTCGCCAACAGACGGCGTGCATTGAGGCGGTTGTCGGAAGGAGGTGTTCGTGCTTGCTCCGCGTGGCCGCATACAGCTTTGCCCGCTTCTTCTTATTCAAAGCACAAACCAACGCACGTAACGCTAAACACTAACTAACAGGATATATATGGACGGATTTGCGCTCTCATTAGATATAATAGATGTAATTCAAAGGCACAGGCACGTATACTTGTCACTTTTGAGGTGATTGTGTGACCATGTTATGTTCAATGTTGGAATTTTCTCCTTTTCGGAGAATTTTCTGCTGCTATTTTAGCGCAAAGGAGAGAGAAAAAAAATAGAATCTTCGCAACATGCAGTAAATTTTACACTCGTGGTTTCAATAACAAATTATTCTAACGTCCCATGCCGTGCCAGTGATTCACAACGCATCACTGTTATTACGTCCAACAAGATGGCGGTGTCTAAATCACAACATGTTGTTATGTGGGGTTTAACGTCCCAAAACCAGCTCTGATTATGAGAGACGGCGTAGTGGAGGGCTCCGGAAATTTCGACCACCTGGGGTTCTTTAACGTGCACTGACATCGCACAGCACACGGGCCTCAACATTTCGCCTCCATCGAAATGCAGCCGCCGCATCCAGGGATTCGATACCGCGACACTCGGATCAGCAGCCGAGTACCATAGCCACTAGGCCACCGCGGCGGTGCATATCCCAACATGTATGACGTGTTTCTGGATCACAAAATCGCTTACGCCGCATGCAGCCAACGGAACAACTGGATGCGATTTTCATTCGGACAGCCTTGTTTGAAGACACGCTGCTCAAGAATGTGAAAAAAAAGACAAGTTTTTTTTTTTTTTATTGCAGAGCAATTATACTCCAGGCCATATGAAACGCCGTCATGAAGGCGTAACCTTTCGCTTCAGGAGTTTGCTCTGTAGAGCACGTCACTGTTATCACTGCGCTCTTGCAGGAAAACGTTTAAATATGCACTTTCATGTGTGCTTTCTTGAGGGGAAACTTGCAGAGGTTCCCGCAAAATCGTGTCGGGGGAAAAATCGCCTAAAATGGAAAATTTTCAGCCCCCCGAACGGGAATTCTACCACCTATGGAGTATGGAACATCATGCACTGCTTGTGAACTCGTGATAACACACACACGAAAAGAAAGTGAAAGTGCATGACTGGCGTGACAAAATTTTTCTCGTCTACAAAATGCCAAAGTTAGGTCGGCTACACAGTGCTAATTCACTTTTACATGTAGAGTAATAATAATTATGTAAAGATGCGTGCGTATTTTGCAGAGCGAAGTTATGTGATTAACATGGTTGCGCAGGGAAAGCCAAGGAAACTTAGAACAAAAAGCTGCTCGCGCTTGTCGGCTGTTGCGCAACAATTCTCTCTGCGTTACAGTTTGAAGAACAACCAACAGAAGCTTCAGCTCAGCTCCCTATAACTACGGCAAGTCCACAACAATCGCTCAGCCCCGGAAGAGCCCGCGACACTGTAGGAGCGGCCTGGGCGTGCCAGCCATTAAAACCCGTCCAGAAGCGAGCAGGCTGCACGATTAAACGTCTCGGCCACGCAGCGCGGCTTCGCACAACACTCTCCACCGAGCTCGAGACAAGACAGCAGATATACGGCCTCGATTGCGCGGCCACCTGAAAAGAACAGCCGTGTCGGCGACAATTAAAATTACCCCGACGGGACGCCCCGCAGGGCCGTGACAATAGGGGAATATACATCGAGGTGACCGCACATACATACAGCCGACGCAAGACCCTGCGCGTACACGCAACGGTGTATGCGAGTTTGAGGTGATCGCGGCCAGGGTGCTTTGAGTGCCTGCTCGCCTGCACGAGGGCTTGGCGGCCGTACGTGGTCCTATCTCCTCGAAACAATGGGCCGGCCGCCGGCAGCTGTTCTAGACTAATCGATATGCTGCGAGCCACTGGTCTGGAAATGGGTCTCCCGTCCGCGGGGCAAAGTCATTCCGCGCCGAGCAAGCTTCTCGCGCACAATCGAGCGAGCTCCTGCGATTCAGGTGCCCTAGACGCGGGTATAATGGGCAGC